>CM067333.1:24060000-24427500 GCA_034376525.1 Nicotiana benthamiana | reverse complement strand
CATAGATAGTTGAAATCAAACCTTGTAAGCCCTTATTAACTAGTTCCTACCATGTTTGATTAGTTTGTGCGCTTCCGTATTCGCTTTGAGGTCTCGGGTTTGATATGGATATTTGGAAGTGCGCTAGGAGCGAGGTGAATGGGGGGCAAGGTACATACTAGGTGATGAGAGTCCGTGCATAGCTACTATAATATTAAATGTTTGGGGTAGTTTAGGACATACATCATGCCTAATTGAGATTTCCTTTATTTGAAATACCTAAATGATCTTTTATGACATGCTAGAGACTATAGGAGAATGAAAAATGAACATGTGATTATTGTTGAACTCGAGAGGGTTATTTCCTTGTACATAAATGATGACTTTGAGTGCATTCTTGATGTTATCTTGATATTTTTGGATCGCACCGATCGCCTCGGTGAAATAAATGATTCTATGGTATAGTGCGTTCGACCCTCAGCAGTGCAAAAATTTATATTCCATTGGAGCGGGCCATCAACCTTGGCATTGTTGCGCATGGTATTTATATATGTTCTTGAGCCTAGACTTTTTTCATGAATTATTGCTAAGTATGCAAAAGAAGGAAAAATGATGAAAGAAGTATGATTATGACTTCCATTGTAACTGTGGTTTAACTTAAATATTTATACTTCAAATTGGACATCGTCATTATGATATTATCTTGACCTAATGGGTATCAAGACGACCTCTGGTCTCTACCTCTTCGAGATTAGATGGGATACTCGCTGGATGAATATTCTGTGTGTACTCATGTTATGCTTCTGTACTTAAATGTACAGGGTCTGAAGCGGATTCATCTGGATACATATCAGGAGCGCGCCAGTGAGTGGCTGTAGAGACTTCTACGGTGAGCTGCTTCCCTTCCTACATCGCTCGGCAGCCAGATGGAGTCTTCTTTTGTCCTTTTCCTATCTTTCCCTTATTTCAAACAGTAGGGTGGAGATGTGTATATTCTACTAGATGCCCGTACATTGCGACACCAGGTCTTGGCACACACATACGTTATTAGACCTACTTTTGGGGGTTGTCTATTTTATTTCCTCCTAATGTAACTCTTTTCGTTCCAACCCCAATTGAATAGGTATTTCACATTAATTGAGTATGATTTTATATGAATTGCTAGTTATATTCCGCACTTGTCTGGCCCGGCAAGATGGTTGGGTGCCATCATGACCTGTTTGGAAAATGGATCGTGACAACATGGTATTAGAGCACTAGGTTCACGTAAGTCTCACTGTGTTATGGGAAAACCTAATATAGTCTTGTAGATCGGTACAGAGACGTCTGTATTTATCTTCGAGTGGCTATAGGGTGTTAGGAAAGACTAATCTATTTTCACTTCCTATCATGCAGTGGTTAGCGTACTAAATTTCTATTTCTATTCTCTCATATATGGTGAGGACTCGTACCGCTGACGTTCCAGACCTGGCACGAGCTGGTTCCCCCATTGCTAGCTATTGTGGTCGAGCTCAGGGGAGGGCAGCGGCACGTGGTCGGGGACGAGAGTGCCCCAGAGCCATTCCAGTCTTCCACCAGCAGACCTTGTGGGGATCCCATTACTGAGTAACAGGGTGACGTACCTGTAGCTGAGCCTACCCCGGAAGATTTCATGATCGCACCGAGATTTTAGGAGGTCATGGGCCGCATACTTCGGTTCAAGGATGCTATGAAGCAGGCTGATTTATTTTGAGTGGATCCAGCTACCTCACAGGCAAAAGGGGGAGCACAGACACCTACCGCTCAGGCTCCAAGCCATGCTGCGGCTGTATATCAGACTCCGGGTGCACTACCCGCAGATGGGGTTGAGCCAATTGCTATAGTAGCAGCCCAGGCCATGCCAGCTGTGGAGGATGACCCACAGAAGCTACTAGAAAGATGGACTAGACTTCTCCATCCATTCTTCGGGGGTGAAATTCATGTGGACGCACATGATTTTACTGATAGGTGCAGAGACTGACTGCACAGCATGAGGATATTGGAGTCACATGGAGTGGACTTCACTTCTTTTTAGTTGGAGGGCAGGGCCTGCAGATGGTGCCAGTCCTATGCTCTTAGCAGGCCAGCAGGTTCTCCTCTCCTCACTTGGGGTCAGTTCAATCAGCTATTCCTTGATCGATACATTCCACCCTCTAAGAGTAAAGGACTGCATCAATAGTTTGAGCAGTTACAGTAGGGTTAGATGTCAGTGAACGATTATGGGGCGAGATTCTCTAAGTTGTCTCGCCATGCACATATGATACTCCCCACGGAGGCAGAAAGGGTACGACAATTTATTGCGGGATTACATCCCACTATTCGGATTAACATGGCTCTATAAGTGGAGATGGGCACAGGTTATCAACTTACACTTGATATAGCTCGTAGGATTGAGGGTTACCGTCAGAGGGTTTTTGAGAAGTTGCAGCAGGAAAAGAGGGACAGATTCTCCGGGGAGTTTAGAGGCGCCCCAGCTAGGGGTAGAGGTCACTCTAGGAGGGGTCAGCCCAGTAAGACCTCGGCTCCACCACCATGACCTGCTCGAGGTACTCCAGCGCGCTCTTATTTCAGTACCATGCCAGAGAGATCTTATCACCCACCAGCCATTCAGGGTTCTTCCTGTAGGTATTCACGTCCTCAAGATTCTTTTGGTTTGTATCTTAGTGCAATGAGGGAGAGTTCATATCGCCCACCGGCTATTCAGGCTTCTTCTAGTAGATCTTTTGGTTTTCAGAGTGAGCCATCTGGGCAGCAGGCCACCATACGATGTTGTTTTGAGTGCGGAGACCCAGGTCATATGAGGAGGTACTTCCCTAGGCTTTCCGACAAGGCTATACAGCAAGGACAGCAGCCCATAGCTCAAGCACCAGTGACCCAGCAACCTAGAGGTGGAGGGGAGACCGGTAGAGGTCGTCATAGAGGCGGAGGATAGATAGGGAGAGGTCATCCAGCAGCTTCTTAGTCGGGCGAAGGCTAGGCAGCGGGCGCTCCAGCTAGATTTTATGCTCTCCCAGCCAGTCCAGATGCATAGGCCTCAGATGGCACTATCACAGGTATCGTTTTAGTCAGTAGTAGGGATGCTTCAGTATTATTTGATCCAGGATCTACTTATTCATATGCTTTTTTTTTGGCAATCCACTAGGCAAAGCCTAGGGTTAGGATTTTATTAATAACAGAAAATAAAATTACAACATAATAACTTGATCGTGCCAAATAAGCTATGATCAACACATTGTTTATAACATACTGTGTGATTATATTACATATGAGGATATTAAGACGGTAAAATAAAAATATGAGGAAGCGACGAAGTTGCTGTCCTTTCTCCAACTTTGTGATGAATTCAAAATGAAGAATATTGATTTCATCCACAAATTTTCTCAAAATCAAAATTCATGCTTTGTTCTTTGTTCGATTGGACATTGTAAGAGTAGTTTGCGTGACCTGTTTTTGTTTTGTAGTTCTCATTGGAAGCCTCCTTATGTTTGCATCTTCAACCACCCTGCCGTCCCAGCTTCTATCCCTTTGATGACACTTTTTACTTGTTTTACTGTGCGTTGGCGAAAAATCCCCTATTCCTGCAGCATGTTTCCGGGCATTGCGTTAAGATATCCTCTTCCTCCCCTTCTTCATATATGTGTCTTCCTTCCGTATCATTCTGGAGATGTCTTTGCTCTGAAGAGATTAGCGGAGCAGAAGATACATGTTGGTACTGTCCTGCTTGTGAAAATGCCACTAATTTGCTATCAACAGAAGGGCAGTTCATTGGTGTATTTTCATTCATTTGTTGCCGCTGTCTAGTGTGTAAAGGTATAATCTGATTTTGTCCACAATTTGGCAGTGTTGTTTTGTTTCCAACGGCTGATGTTTCACCCGAGAATTGGATTACATTTTGTGTTATTTCTTTTTGGTCAATCTTTGCGGTTGTTTTCCATGAAGTTCCTGCTGTTGTATTAACTTTTGGAATGTAAACTGGAGCATTATGGTTCAAAATGTTGTTTGGATCTGCTGCAGATGGCAGATTTGCATTCCAATTTATAGTTGCAGGTTTCCCTTGAAATTTTGGCTTGATTGGAGCGTCAATGTCTTCTCCTGAGCTATTGTAATCATCTTCTTCGTCCCCTTCTGCAGATGAGCAACAAGCAGAACCTTCATCCCAGCTCTCTTCGTCATCAAAATCTCGTTGGTCCCAGAGTTTAATTACCATATCTCTCATGTTAGCTAGAACTAGTTGTTTGTTCTTTCCATTAAAGATTGAAAGTTCCCCATAATCATTGATACCTTTCTCTACATGTGTACTGAATAAAGGAATGGGAGGATAACTTTGAACCATCTATAACTTCCCACCAGCCACCTTTCCATCATTTTTACTGACATTTTCAAGCTCATCAAATGAATTTGGAGCTTGTTATTAAAGCTGGACTCTTCTCTACGATCTGCTTATTTATTTTGTTTTTCGAAGTTTCATGTTTGTTGGACTTGGATGACCAATTTTTCCTTGCATTATGTTGTCCAGTTGCCTTTGATTGTTGTGAATCATCAGAAGGATGTGGATCAAAATCACTTTGAGGCAAAGTAGTGTTAGAGAGAATTGCAACTGTCTTACTTATTGAGATGTTCAAATTGCTTTGTTGAACCATCTCTGGATTGTGACTATCCTGTCGAGAAGAGTTCTGTGCAATATCGTCATCTGAAGGACTTGTTGTTATGACAGCATCATCACTCACAGTAATAGTTCGATCTGCAAAACTTTGCAGTGTAGATTCCATCTTTGGAAGAATACAGGATGCAGGGGCTGCTTCATTATGCAATGTCGAGTTGTTGTTACCCTCAGTAACAGATGCTTTAATGCCATCCAATGCTAGAGTTGGCTGCATAGTAGTCAGGACGTGTACCTCTTCTGCTGCTAGCTGCTAAACCTTATTCCAGTTTTGTTGTCCTTTGGATAGTTCAGTTGTATTGCCGTCCTTTGTACCAGAAGTTTGATCAAACAGAATAGAGTTTTGCGACATATGTTGCTGGTCAATCAATGTATTTTCCTGCCTTATTGCATTGTCATTTGCTTTCACAGAAAACAAACTTGACATCTCCTTTTTTGAAGCATCTGAAAGAATTGGCACTGTTGACTTCTCTACAGGTTCAGCAGATATAACAGTTGAATCTGTATTGACATTCAAAGAAACAAAATCCTCTACAATTGTACCATTTCTTTGATTAGAAGATGCACAGTTGTGAGTCTTACTATTCTGTATCAAGAGTTGCCGCTCGATGGTTTTATCTAGCTTACAGATATCTCTCAAAAACTGGAGAGACCTTTTTTCATTGTCACCTACTATTACAGAAGATGCAATAGTAGAATTCAAATATGACACCACCTTATCTGACTATCCAGCAAGATCAAACAACTGTCCATTGTTTGCACTAGATGTGATATGATCTGTAGAGGTCAGAATTGTCCCTGCACTATCCACATATGAAGCAGGTACATCCCTAGCAAAATTAGGAGGTCAATTGTCCAAATTCAGTACCTCATCCATAGACTTCACTGGAGCTGCTGCCTGTAACACTTCTGAAAAATTAGTAATCACAGCAGTCTTCAACATTACATGTTGCTCTGCATTTCCCTTATCAACCATAGCAGATTGGGAAGTCTTAGGATCAACATTCTGTTTCAAAACATCTTTTACCATAGCATGTTGTACAGTTGAATCAATTCGACCAACACCCTCCTTCAAGACTGCATTATTGTGCACAGTCCCTCCTTGTACAGCTTTTTCACCATTTAGATAGTCCCTTAGATCCCCTTGCAATTTGACAACATCATCCTTGATACTACTCATGTCTCTGACCAGATTATCCTCTGCTACCTCCTCTGGTCCAGTTTTTTCTTTTTTAAATCTACAAGCCTTCTCATCGTTCCCTTGATGTTTGCAATAAGCAGAATACTTAGGAAGGTTGTCGTACACAATTTGTTGATGGAACTCGACAGATTTTCCTGAAACAGAATCTAAAATCTGCAGCATGACCTTTTTAGGATTCTTATCCAAAAGATCCACTATAACCATAACTCTTGCGCGCTAGGTCTCGTTCTATCCTGCGTCGCCTTGTCAACAGCAAGAGGTTTTCCAACTACTGAGGCTATAGAGAGTAATGACCTCTTAGCAAATAAATTTGGTGGCAGACCTGGAAGAGAGATCCATTCAACTGTCATCAATGTCTCCCCCTTCGGATTGAATCCGAAAGACCATGGAAATGTTCTGAAAAAGTATTCATCGCGTTTGGATTTAAGATATCCAGTCGACATTGAAAGGAAGTGAACATAATCATTGAAAAGATCAAATCTGACTAAGAGGTGCCGAAATTCCAACTGCCCATCGTTACAATGACATTTAACATCAAATTGCGACGAAAAAATTCTTCGCACTTACGATAGGTCAGGTCTGCCATAAGAAAATTTTAAGACAACAGCTTGGTGCAAACCTTCTTCTCTAGTGAAGTTGTTAACGTCTTCCATTGTGAATTGAATTACAGGATCTTCATGGTCGAAGTTAACTGTGCACAGCTCAATTTTTGTCTCAACGGACTGTTTAGCTTGAATAATTGAAGCATAATATGGCTTTGAACCTTGAATTGGATCTGATGGAACGAGTTTTTTATCAATCTCTCCCACAGCCAAAGGCTGGGGAGAGATCTGCGCAGCCATGGCTGCCAAGCTCGCGCAGAGACGTCAAAATCCTATCGCTAGAACAAGTGTTCATCCATTATTCAAAACAGCCGATAATAACAGAAAATTGGATATGAATTCTGAAAATTCTTCAAGCTACAGTGAATTGAATTCAAATTAAGATCTTGAAGAAATGGATAAAGATTTGGATAAGAAACCAATTAGGTAATGATCGCAATGAAAATGGGGTTAATATGACACCACAATTTCTACCATCCACCGCCGGATTCAGGAAATATGCCCGATGAATAGTGTCGAAATCACTATTCACCCGATGAATAGTGTCGGAATCACTTTTCTTTTTGTTAATACTTATTCATATGTGTCCTTTCTATTTGCTCAATTTTTGGTTATCTCTCCTGATCCATTGGTGTTCCTTTTCATATGTCCACTCCCATGGGCAATTCTGTAGTTTTGGATTGGATCTACCGGTCTTGTGTGGTTACTTTCTGTGGCTACGATACTAGGGAAGATCTTCTGTTCCTTGATGTGATCGATTTTGAAGTCATCCTTGGTGTGGACTGGTTATCTCCCTATCACACCATCTTTGATTGTCATGCCAAGACTATTTCTTTAGCTATGCAAGGATTACCGAGATTAGAGTGTAAGGGTTCCACAGCTGATATGCCTAGTAAAGTTATTTCTTTTTTGAAGGCTCAGGGCATGGTTGAGAAAGGGTTTTTGGCTTATTTAGCCTATGTTCGATACACCACCGCAGAGTCTTCGACGATTGATTCAGTGCCAGTGGTTTGAGAATTCGCCGATGCTTTTCTTTCTGGCCTCCTGGGCATGCTTTCGGATTGTGATATTTATTTTTGCATTGATTTGGCTCCAGACACTCAGCCTATATCTATCCCACCATACCGTATGGCTCCTAAGGAGCTAAAGGAACAGTGGGAGGAGTTGCTAGAAAAGGGGTTTGTTAGGCCCAGTGTATCTCCTTGGGGTGCAATGGTGTTATTCATGAAGAAGAAGAATAGGAATATGTGGATGTGCATTGATTACCGCTAGTTGAACAAAGTCACCATCAAGAACAAGTATTTGTTGCCGCGTATCGATGATTTGATTGATCAGTTGCAGGGTGCTAAGGTGTTCACTAAGATTGACTTGAGATCAGGGCATCATCAACTGAAGATTCGGGATTCAGATGTTCCGAAGACTGCATTCAGGACTAGATATGGCCACTATGAGTTTTTGGTGATGTCCTTTGGGTTGACGAATGCCCCAGCAGAATTTATGGACTTGATGAACAGGGTGTTCAGGCCTTTTATTAATTCTTTAGTTATCTTCTTCATTAACGACATCTTGATATACTCACGTAGCCTGGGGGAGCACGAGCAGCATTTGAGACTAGTGATTCAAACCTTGCGAGAGCATACGCTATACGCTAAGTTCTCCAAGTGTGAGTTCTAGCTAGATTAAGTGCCATTCCTGGGGCATATTGTGTCCGGACAGGGTATTAAACTAGATCCTAAGAAGGTGGAGGCAGTTCAGAGTTGGTCACGTCCTACTTCAGTGACTGAGATCTAGAGCTTTCTGGGGTTAGCATGTAACTACTTGGGATTTGTCCAAGGATTTTCATCTGTTGCTTCACCCTTGACCAGACTAACCCAAAAGGGTGACCCATTTCATTGGTCCAACGACTCCAATGAGATCTTTCAGAAGTTCAAGACAGCTCTGACTACAGCACCGGATGTTGTATTGTCTTCCAGTTCAGGGATGTATATCTTGTATTGGAATGCTTCTCACATTGGCTTGGGATACGTATTAATGCAGGAGGGGCGAGTTATTGCTATTTCTTCACGTCAGATGAAGATTCATGAGAAGAACTACCTATTGCATGATCTAGAGTTGGTAGCGATTGTTCATGCTCTGAAGATATGCAGGCATTATTTATGTGGGCTGTCATGTGAGGTTTACACCAATCCTTGCAGTTTGCAGCACCTATTCAAGCAGAGTGACCTTAATTTGAGGCAGCGCAGGTGGCTTGAGTTACTAAAGGATTATGATGTTACCATACTTTATAATCCAGGTAAGGAGAATGTGGTCGCCGATGCTTTGAGAAGAAAATCGAAGAGTATGGGTAGTTTGGCATTAATTCCTACTGAGGTGAGAGCGTTGGCTTTGGACATTTAGTCCACGGCTAACAGACTTGTGAGGTTGTATATTTTGGAGCCTAGCCGAGTTCTAGCATGTGTGGTTGCTCAGTCTTTTTTGTTAGGGAAGATTAAGGCACGACAGTTTGACGATCCGCATTTGGCGTCCCTCAGAGAGACGGTACTTCAGGGAGGTGCCAAGCAGGTTACTATTGGTGAGGATGGAGTGATACAACTTCATAGCCGTTTCTGTTCCTGATGTGGATGGCTTGCGGAGGAGGATTCTAGAGGAGGCCCACAGTTTGAGGTACTCCATTCATCTGGGTGCCATACAGATATATCGTGACTTGAGACAGCATTACTGGTGGCGGAGGATGAAGAAGGACATTGTTGAGTATGTGGCTAAATGTTTGAATTGACAGTAGGTCATGTATGAGCACCAGAGGAAAGGTGGCCTACTTCAGCAAATTCCAATTCCGGAATGGATGTGGGACCACATCACAATGGACTTCGTGGTTGGGTTGCCGCAGACATTGTGGAAGGTTGATTCAGTGTGGGTTATTGTGGGTAGGTTGACTCAGTTGGCCCATTTCACTCCTGTGGCGACTACTTACACAGTGGAGAGATACGCTCTAATTTATGTTTGGGAGATAGTCCAGTTGCATGGTGTACCGCTCTCCATCATATCAGATAGGGGCCCTCAATTCACATCTCACTATTGGAGAGCTGTTCATAGTGGTTTGGGCACTAGCTTATATCTCAGCACAACATTTCACCCTGAGACTGACGGGCAGTCGGAGCGGATGGTGCAGATTTTAGAGGATATGTTTAGAGCATGGGTGATTGACTTTGGAAGGCACTGGGATTGGTTCTTGGCCTTGGAAGAGTTTTCTTATAATAATAGATATTAGTCCAGCATAGAGATGGCCCCGTATGAGGCATTTTATGGCCGGCGTTGTCGTTCTCCTATAGGATGGTTGGAGCCTGGTGAGGCCAAGTTACAAGGTACGGATTTGGTACAGGATGACTTGGATAAGGCAAAGTTGATTCAGGAGAGGCTCCGCACAGCTCAGTCAAAGCAGAAGAGTTACACATATCAGAAGGCGCGTGATGAATAATTTATGATTATCGAGAATGTTCTCTTGAAAGCCTCGCCAATGAAGGGTATTATGAAGTTTGGGAAGAAGGGCAAGTTGAGACCAATTTTTATTGCTCCCTTTGAGGTGTTGAGGCGAGTTGGAGAGGTTGCCTATGAGCTTGCTTTACCTCCTAGTTAATCCGGAGTTCATCTAGTTTTCCATGTATCGATGCTTCAAAAATATCATGCTTACTACTCCCACGTGTTGGATTACAGTACCGTTCAGTTTGATGAGAGCTTGGGCTATGAGGAGGAGCCAGTTGCCATTGTTGATAGACAGGACCTTCAGTTAAGGTCCGAGATGGTTTCTGCGGTGAAGGTCCAGTGGAGGGGCCAATAGATTAAGGAGGCAACCTGGGAGTCCGAAGAGGACATACGGAGCCGATATCCCACTTATTCAGCAATCCAGGTACTTTTCTATATTCGTTTGAGGATGAACTTTTGATTAAGAGGTGGAGAATGTAACAACTCGACTGGTCATTTTACTATTTAGAACCTCGTTCCCTTAAATAAAACTTCCCATGATTTCCTTAGCTAAATTTTGACTTGTGGGGTGACTAATTAGGAAATTAGACGATTTTTTAGTGAAAATAAAATCAATTATTGCATAAGGTTTTCTTAAAAGGAAAGTTTGACTTGAGTCAATTTTCTTGGGAAATGGATCCAAATTCGAGATTTGACACTCCCGGGAGGTTCGTGGGAAAATATGGGACCTGGGCGTATGCTCGGAACCAAATTTCAAGGTCCCTAGCCCGAATACGGATTTTTTATGTAAAATTATTCAATTGAAGTTTTAAGGAACTAAAGACTTTAAGAAATTATTAAAATCCTAGGTATCGAGATAGGATTCCGTTTCTGAAACTTAGTACAAGTTCAAATATTAGTTAAGAACCACCTGTAAAATTTGGTGTCAATCGGGTCTAAGGTCGTTTTGACCTGTTGAAGGGTAATGAAGAACTTGAGGTTCATTAGGTTGATTCCATTGGTTTTAGGGTTCGATTCATTGATTTAGTATTGTTTTGAATGTTCCGAGGGTTCGATTAGGATCGCCTCGTGATATCAGACTTGTCGGTATGTTCGGGCAGGGATCGGGAGCCCCAAGCATCAAATAATCAAGGTTCGAGCGAAGTTGGAACTTGGAGAAAAACCATATCTGATGCTTCTGTCAAAATCACTTCTGGTATTCTTGGCCCACAAAAGCGGCCTAGTGGACACAGAAGCAGAAATGGGTTAGGGTGAGGAAATTGCATATGTGACCCTTAGGACCGCAGAAGCGGTCCCGCCTTTGCAAAAAAAGAACCGCGGAAGTGGTCCAACCAGACCTTCTCCAAATTGCAAAAGCGGCCTTCTAGCCGCAGAAGCAAACTCCGCATGTGTAGAAATATGGCCGCTGATGCGAAAATCGCTGGGCAGAAAAGGGTTCATGAAATACGAACCCAAACTCATTCTCTCATTTTTACTCCACTTAGGCGGTTTTGAAGGTTCCCAAGAGGGAGTTTCTTCATAAAATCACAAGGTAAGTAATGCCCGCTCATTCTTAGCTTAAATACATGAATATTAGATAGATTTAACACTCATAATCAAATAAAATCAAGGGTTAGAACTAGACCTAGGGTTTTGATAAAATTATGATTTAACCACCTAATTCGCTATGTAATAAACTAAAATTCACATATTAGTAATACTTAGGTGATATAGAATAACTTTCTTCAAAAAATTTCAGAATCCGGGCTCGTGGGCCTGGGGTCAAAAATTGGGGAACTTACGAGAAAGGTTGGGAAATCACTTAGATAGTTGAAATTCAACCTTGTAAGCCCTTATTGACTAGTTCATACATTGTTTTATTAGTTTGTGCGCTTCCGCCATTGCTTTGAGGTCTCGGGCTTGATATTAACATTTGGAAGTGCGCTTGGAGCGAGGTGAGTCTCCTTCCTAACCTTGTCAGAGGGAATTGTACCTTTAGGACTAATAAATGATAAATTGTTGATGAATGTGGGGGCTACGTACGTACTAAGTGACGAGAGTCTGTGCGTAGCAACTATAATATTATATATTTGGGGTACATTAGGACCCACATCATGCCTAATTGAGATTTCAGTTATTTGAAATACCTAAATGATCTTTTATGACATTCTAGAGACTAGAGGAGAATAAAAAATGAAAATGTGATTATTGTTGAACTTTAGAGGGTTATTTCCTTGTACATAAATGATGCTTTTGTGTGCATTCTAGATGTTATCTTGATATTTGTGGATCGAGCCGATCGCTTCAGTGAAATAGATGCATCTATGGTACGGGCCGTTCGATCCTCGGCAGTGCACAAATTTATATTTCGTTGGAGCGGGCCGTCGACCTCGGCATTATTGCGCATAATATTTATATATCTGCTTGAGCCTAGACTTTTTTCATGAATTATTGCTATGTATGCAAAAGAAAGAAAAATGATAAAAGAATTATGATAATGACTTCCATTAAAACTGTGGTTTAACTTACATATTTATGCTTCATATTGCACATCATCAATAAGATATTATCTTGACCTAGTGGATATCAAGCCGACCACCCGTCTCTACCTCTTAGAGATTATGCGGGATATTCACTAGGTACATATTATTTGTTTACCCGTGCTATGCTTATGTACTTAAATGTACATTGTATGAGGCGGATTCATTTGGATACAGATCAGGTGTGCACCAAGAGTGGTTGTAGAGACTTCCACGGTGAGTTGTTTCCCTCCTTACATCGCTAGGTAGCTGGATGGAGTCTTTTTTTGTATTTTTTTTGTCTTTTCGTTATTTCAGACAGTAGGGTGGAGATGTCTATATTCTACTAGATGATCGTACATTGTGACCACGTCTTGGCACACACATGCATTAGTAGACTTTGTCCAATTGATACAGCAGCTGCAGCTTCTAATGAAGCCTTTCTCCAACGTGGTTTTGATTTACATCCTCCTGCTTCTACACAACAAACAAGTAAGGCTGCCCAACAGCCTGTAAATAACTAGTCATCTTTGTCCAACAGAAAAGCAACTTCAAAAACCAAAAACAAAAGACACAGCGCAGATAAGAGTCCAGCTCTACATACAATTCCAAACTCATTTGCTGCACTTTCAAATATCAATAATGAGGATGCAATCTTCACTGGACAGAATATGCAGATGCCCAATGATCAGTTTTCTCCAATCATACCTTCCTCCAATACACATGTTGAGACAACTACCAAAGATTATGGAGAACCATGAACGTCCACTGGAAATAACAAACCAGTAATTGTTAACATGAGGGAGATGGTCATTAAATCGAAACTGTGGAAAGACCAAAGAGATTTTGACGATGACGAGGGCTGGGGAGAAGGACTTGCTGGTTATTCATCTTCAGAAGACGACCAAGAGTTTGACGATGACAGTGCAGGAGAGGACATTGATGCTCAATTCAAGCCAAAATTTCAAAGGAAATCAGCGGCAATCAATTGTCCTGCAAATCTGAAACCTGCAACAAACACAAACAGCAACTTGAACCATAATGCTCCAGTATTTGTTCCACGAAATACTAAAAATCAGGCAAAACATCAGATGTTGTTCGCAACGCAATAGCACTGCCAACATCTTCCCAGAATCAGATTGTACCAATAAAATCAATCACTACTTTGGAGGAGACGAAAATGTCAGATGCAATGATGCAACCTTCCCATAAACTACTGGATGCGAGGGCAGAAAGACATACATATGAAGAAGGGGAGAAAGAGGATATATTAAAGCAATGCCGGGTAGACGCATCAAGAAAAGGTGATTTGTCACCAATCCATAGTAAAACAAGTAAGAAGTCTCATGAAAGGGATAGAAGTTGGGCCTGCGTGATATTTGAAGACTTAAACATAAGAAGACCTCCAATGAGAAATGCAAAACAAAAACAGGTCACTCAAACAATTATTACAAAGGCCAATCGATTGAGGAACAAAGCATGAATTTTGAAGTCATATTGAGAAAAATTGTGGATGAAGACTTTAATCTACAAATTAAAATTTTCACAAAATTGGAGAAAAGAGAGCATCTTCTTCAACTTTTTATATTTCCATCTCATTAGTATTTTTCAATGTAATATCATCACAGAGCATGTTATAAACTCGGGGATGATCACACTTTTCTTAATTCTTGATACTTCTTTCTTTTTACATGCTTGTTAGTTCATGAGGCTTTTATTGGCCTGAATAGGATTAATAAGGTAAAGTTTATGCCGTTTATTGTTATATGGGTAACAATACCGGTGTTACCCCTCCCCCCTCCCCCCTTATTTTATTTTTCCTATTTGTTGTAATTTTTATTTTAATTATATTAATGAAAACTAGCCCTAGGCACTTACCTAGTGGATTGCCAAAAAAAATTAGTAGACTTTATTTTGGGGGTTGGAAATTTTATTTCCTACTAAATTAACTCTTTTCATTCCAATCCCAGTTGAATGGGTATTTCAGTTCAATTGAGTATTATTCTACATGAATTGTCAGTAATATTCTACACTTGGCTAGCCCGACAAGGTTGTTGGGTGCCATCATGACTTGTTTGGAAAATAGGTCGTGACAAGTAACTATTCAACTTCAACTAGGGTTCTAACCCCTTTTTGAAAAAAAATATTTTTTTATTAATCTACGACTCTCACTGTGTTTAAAAATTTGTTTCAGCTTTCTCCTTTATCCGAGCTATTCTTTTAAAAACCCTAATGTTTCTTAAGTTTCTGAATTTGTCTGGGGTGTTATGTTCAATTAATCAATTTATTTCTTATGAACGTTCTGTGATTTTGTGGTTTTGCCCTACGTTTGCTTATTATAGCGTCTGGTTGCAACTATTCCTCTCTATTATGTGATCCTATCCTATTTCTAGTTCACCAATGTTGTTGGAACTTCACTTCTCCTGCTTGTATTAATTCTATTCTGTTAATTTACGTCATGCTCTATGTGAATTCCTGATTTATATGGTTTTTACCCTATGTTTGCTTGTTATAGCTGCTGATTTTCGTCTATTATATGTTTAATCTGTTTATTCTCATGAGGTTATGCTAATTTCTCCTAAATTTGTATTGTTCTCTATTTGTGGGTCTTCAAATCCCTATGATTGGTTCTTCATTGATCTTCAATGATATTGTCTACTGATTCTTGAGATATCCCTTTAATTAGTGTTGGTTTCATGTTTATCCTTGCCTATAGCATGTTGCTCTACTCATGTGGGATATTTTCCATTGATAAATATTAACTCACTATAGTTAGAACCTCACCCGAGAATCTCCTTACAGATTTTCAGAATTTGAAATTCTCTTGCCTTATTTCTCTGGCTGATTTCGCTATCAAACTAATTTGTATGTATTTTCCTTAAATAGGATTCTGAATTTGACCTTAATTGCATCCTCTATACCTATATTACACTTGCACTACTTTCTTGTTGTGTTATAAGTAGCTTTACTTGATTCCTTTCCTTATATTGCCACTACTTCTTACCGTTTGAGTATGATTCCTTAATTAAAGGATGTCTGTGTACTAAATTGATTCTAATTAATGTTTATTTCTACAATTACTACAGAACTATTATTTTACCTTGTTCTTCTGCCTGCTTTCAGACTATATATACTCTATTCATTCATTAGCATAACAAAAAAAATATGTTCAACTCTCTCTCTCTCACAACTAAAACTTTCTATTCTTTCTTCAATGCAACTTGCTACTATTCTATGTTAGCCGGGTGCATGCCAAGGCTAACTATTTTGCCTCTCCTATTTTGCTTTGTGTTTTTGCTTTCTTCACTTCATTTTCATGTTCTAATTCAGATTTCAGTCCTCAAACCAACATGTTTCTATTATTGTTACAACTCCTTGTATTTCTTATATGCTTTATTAACTATTTTTGCTATTCAACATGCAATTTGGATCCTGAATTCCCTCCACATGTTAAGTTATGCTTTACTTTTCAATGACCAGCATGTTTTTGTATACTTAGTACATGTTTCTTATGTGAATCCCCATGATTGGTACGTTAGTTTGATCATTATCTTCACATCTCGAAGAGTTTGGGATAGGAATCCATAAAGAAACGATCCAATTAATCAAGATACAAAATGAGAATCGTATCCATACGATTTTGCACTTCTCGACAAATATCATCTGTTTTATTATTCTAAGCGGGTATTCAATTTTGGGTAATGAAAAACTTGTTATTCTTAACTCTTGGGCTCAGGAATTCCTATATAACTTAAGTGACACAGTAAAAGCTTTTTCTATTCTTTTATTAACTGATTTATGTATCGGATTCCATTCACCCCACGGTTGGGAATTAATGATTCATTGTTTGGTGTTGATATGTTATTCTAATCCAATACCCTACTCCCCCCCCCCCCCCGAATCCTCTGAACCTTTATGAGTTTCTGATTGTCTGCTCATATATATTCCTGCTTGCTACATGTTTGCCATCACATGCTCCATATTTGTCCGTCCATTCCCGTTTCCTTGCTTGTGTTTGCTGGACTATTCTTGATCCATAGTGTGATGCTGACTTTGTTTTGGTTTTGAGATTGTTATGCATGCTCCTCCAAATTGTTTTCATCTGTTAAACTTTTTTATAAAAATATTTCAATTAAGTCTCTCTTTTGAAAAACGTTTTCTTACTTATCTTTTTTCAAAACTATTTTCTTACTTAAACTCTTCAAAACAATGTCGAGCACTCTTACTCTATTCTAAGACCACTAAGTTCTACCCCTTTTGTGTGGACATTTCTTTGGGACCCTTGAGCGTTCTCTGAACTTTGACACACAAACGCTGGCCTTTCAATACTGTACTTACTAAATATTTGTTATGAAATCTAGGTTTGAGCACTGACCGAGAGCCCTTGAGGTTCTTTGGGAACTCTAACACGCCCGAATTATGAGAAAGGTTGTGAAATAATACTTGGAATTGACGACCTGGCGACTTTGGCCTATTCTGTAGGCACCCTATAATTAACTTCTTATTTACTTTCTTTATTTTCAGTTATGCAATTCCTATTCAAAGGCCAGTAATAATTATTTGTAAACGACTCCAGGGTTGGATAGTGAAAAGGGGCGGGTAATATGCATGTTGTAGTATAATACAGGGTAGAAATCATGTTCCTAGGTTTACTTTCTCTATGCTCAATAGAAGCCATGTTTAGGTATGGCATGCCCAACATGCCATGCATTAGATATCATGCGATATAGGATTTATATATACTATTTTCAGCATCTCATCCACATTTAGAAATCATATGTATAGGGTAGATAATAACAATAAAATAAACTGCTATTATATGATATGTTCTGAAATTTCATTTAGAAATCCATCCTTAGGGCAAGGGTGTTAACACAAGTTGTTATTCATGCACTCACCATATTGCAACCATGCTCCGTACTTAGAAATCCCACTTTAGCTAAATAACATAAAAAATGTCACTCCTTCCCATTTTGAAGCTATGCATAATTTGATGTGCATTTAAACATCATGTTTAAGTTATTACGCATCATGTTATAGGATCGCACTTATTCAATCACACTAGTCTAAGTACAGTTGTATAAACAGTCCTTCTACTCTAAAGAAACTGGTAATGAGTCTCTAGATGTTTGCAACAATTAGAGTTTCATGCTATCAAGTATAACAACATGGAATTATTAACAAATCTGAATAACTACTACATATTATGCCTAGGAAGCCTTAGGTAATCAACTTTAAAATAAAACCAAAACCGTCTTTCCGATTAGTGTTTTACTGTCGGCATGTTAAAATCAGTATGCAAGCCTAATTAGGACTTCCTTTCTGAGTTATGTAATAAATTTGACTCTGCTATTATCACTTAGGTACAATGCTTAGGATCTGAATTTAGACCTTAATTGTGAATGAGTCATGCTGTTTATGTATA
Organism: Nicotiana benthamiana; assembly: GCA_034376525.1. Lineage (NCBI taxonomy): Eukaryota > Viridiplantae > Streptophyta > Magnoliopsida > Solanales > Solanaceae > Nicotiana > Nicotiana benthamiana. Next base: position 24,409,637 of record CM067333.1, on the reverse strand, counting down.
CTATGTGTGGAGGTATATTTGAGCCTTTTATTTGTCTTCCATGCTGCCCTTTAATTGAAGTCCTATTTGTTTATTATGTGTCACCGTAGTATTTTACCTTTGAACTTTAGGATCTACGAGAACCCCCTTTTTATAGGATAGGAGTCTTAAAGTTCTACGGAACTGATCGGAAGGGACGTGTAACAACACGAAATAGAGGTCCTAACCAACCCTCGCTTTAATTACCTTCACAGTGTGGGAAAGGTTAGATTTGGATATGATGACCGGTGCGTTAATACCATGTGTAGCCCCTCTTTGAGGAGTATTATAAACAAACCTAGGATACCCCTTTACATTCACAAATATGCTTAGACTGTAATTCTTTTTAGAATCTAGCTTTTCATTAACTATTTTCTAAAACATCTGTGTACTTAAACTTAAATCTCCTATTATTTGAGCCATATTTATTTATATACTAAATTGTACAAATACACAAAAGTTGTTTGGCCGGGAACTACACTAGTAGATCCTGAGGGGCGCCTAACACCTTCCCCTTAGGATAATTTCAAGCCATTACCCGGTCTATGGTTATCAAACGTAATTATACATGAACCCTCTAGGTTCCCTAACGCATCTTAAATCGTTAGGTGGTAACCCTTCAAAATGCAAACCCTTTTCCCAAAAGGAATGGTTGTCTCAACAAAAATATCATAAACCTGATTTCGCAAGAAAAAGGGTACGTGACAAACATTATGTTCAACACATTATCGTATATATCCAAATACTTGTTGGTGCTTGAAATCCCAATCTTCATCAGATATACTCTCGGGTTTATGAGCTAAAAAAATGGATAGATACATCTTTTTACGAACAGCAAATCTTTCATCTTTCTTCTCTAAACATTATTATATTTCCCATTTAAACATACCATCTTGCTCATATTCGCCTTCATTTCGTAACAACCCGGATAAAGAACCAAGGCTCTGATACTACTGTTATGTCGAGACAGAGGAAAACCCAAAAATAAAGAAGATAAAGAACACAAAATTTTAACGTGGAAAACCCTTCAAATCGAAGGTAAAGACCACGGGATCACAAATATCCAAAAATCTTCACTATAATAATAAGAGGGTTAAAAGGTTATCCAAATTGTCTATACAATAATTGCCAAATACGAAGCAACAATAGAAACATCAAATAAATTAAACAAAGAGGAGAATCCACATCGACCCTTCCACCGCCTCCGCACATAAGCTTTAAATTCATTAAATGAAATTTTGATATAAATATAAAATTAACATAAGTCTTTATGTATTTAATGCAAGTTTAATTTAGATTTGCCTTAAATCCACTTTTCTTTGAATTTAAAAGAGTGAACAAGGTTGGAAGATAGCTTCTATTCTCGTCTGCCCAAAGTTCTTTCCTTATACCCATTTCTTTAAGATCATTGCGAGCTTTAAGATTATCTTTTGACTTTTCAGTATCATTGAGCAAAGTATATATCACATTCTCACACACATTCTTCTCAATGTGAATAAGGTCTAGATTATGACGCAACAAGTTCGATTCCCAATAAGAAAGATCAAAAAATATGCTTCTCTTTCTCCACTGTTTCGATCTATCTTCAGCAATAGTTTTTACTCGAGTTCTTTTACCTTTGGCATTGACTCAGGTACTTCCCCAAAATTGGCATTGATTCCCTCCATTTGTTTCAAGATGTCTGACCCTGATAATGCTATTGGTGGCTCCCGTTGCTCGATTTTCCCATTAAAACGGACACGCTGCAATCTAAACCGATGACCACTTTCAAGAAAATGGCGATGACCCATGAAACACCATTTTCTACTATGCTTTAACCTGCAAGAGTCCGTTTCAAAGTTACACGTGGGACAAGCAAACTAAGTGTATGTGTTCCATCCAGAAAAGTTCCCAAGCCCAGGAAAATCACTAATCGTCCACATCAAGGCTGCTTGCATTTTAAAATTTTCATTCTTTGAAGAGTATAATATCTGCACTCCATCATACCACAATTCTCTCAACTCTTGGATAAGAGGTTGTAAGTACACGTCTATGTCATTGCCGGGCAATTGTTTTCCGGGAATGATCATTGAAAGAATGAATGAAGTTTGTTTCATGCTCTCCTAAAGAGGACGATTGTATGGAATAAGAACCACAGGCCAAATACTATAGTTTGTTTCCATTGCTCCAAAAGGATTGAAACCGTCACTAGCTAGGCCTATTCGTATACTCCGAGGATCTACTTCAAATCAGGATGAAGCAAGTCAAATGCTTTCCAAGCCTGAGAACCCCTTGGATGCCTCATCAATCCATCTTGGTTACCCTCTAAAGAATGCCATCTCATAGACTCAGCAGTTTTATCGCACATGAACAATCTCTATAGCCTTGGATTTAGTGGAAAGTAGCGCAAAATCTTTGCGGGCTGCTTCTTTTTATTGTCCTTCCACCTAGATGTCTTGCACTTTTTTCATTCTTGTAAACCTTCATCTACAATCATTTGGGCAAGCATGGATCTTTGTATAATTAAGGCCAAGTTTGTTGATGGTTTTCTTGGCCTCATAAAAAGAAACAGGAATCTTGGCATCTTCAAAGGCATCTTTTAACAATTCTAATATCATGCTCATCGCTTTGTCAGTCATTCAGCACAAACACTTGATATGATACAATTTCACTAGAAAGGACAATTTGGAATACTTTGCGCACCCTTCGTATAACAGTTGATTGCCATCTTCGACCAGTTCATAGAACTTTGCATATTCTTCATTATGCCCATCAATATGCCCTTCATTAAATGTTTCTTCACTATTCATAGGCTCACAAGACACACCAGGCTCATTGAAATTGTTCCTCATGAACCCAAATGCATCGTTAACCATGGTTACCATTGGATCTTGGGGCTGCAGAGTTTCTTCTACGACATGTGTGCTCTGAAACGTTTGTGGCATAGTTGCATTTGATTCTTCACCATAGAGGTGTTCATCGGGAGGATTCGGCGACTTTTTACTCTTAACGGTTTGGCTTAACGGTTATCGGCTTTTAAATATATTAATCCGTTAGCCACCCGATAAGATATCGGGCGGATTGATATCGGGTTAGCTCTTATAGGGCGGTTATTGGGCGGCTTATCAGCCTAACATACATGTTTACTAGAATTTGATAGATCTCTTCAGGCAATTATAGATCAAACACCTATTTCAGTATACCTTCATATGAGCTAGCTTGTTAATGTCTTTTCTGGGCATTCAGTTTATCCCTGAGGTAGTATAGCTTTGCCCTCCTCACTTTTTTCTTGTCCAACACCTTCATCTCCTTTATGTTGGGCGCAAATTATCTAGATCACGAGATTAAAAATGCTTAGAAGTAGAAATAAACTTTTGTTAATCATTTTCAAGGGTTTTAGTTTTTTATATTTAATATATATAAATAAAAATAAATTATATATATAATATATATTTATATTCTTAACGGGTTAACTGATTAGCCGTTAAGAAAATTGAATAATCCATCCCCAAATCGATAAGCTGTTAATAAAAAAAATTCAATCCGTTCCCCGTCCGTTAAGCCGTTAAGCCGTTACCAGTAAGCCGTTAAGCTTCAGTTTGGATCGATTTTCAGTTTCGGATCGGTTTGAACACCCTACTTCACCATGCAAATACCAAACTTTATAATTTTTTTGAAAAGGCTTACAAGTCAGGTGTTCTTCAACTACATTTCTTCTTTGCCACTTCTTAAAACCCCATTTCGAACACGGACACTTAATTACACGTCCATCAATAGATTCATGTTCAAAAGCAAAATTCAGAAATTTTCTAAGCCCATCCGCATATTCAAGTGTATTTCGTGGTTTGCTAATCCAAGATTTATCAATTGACATGGCTAGAAAAGAAGATATAAGATAACATCACAATACCAAAATGAAAAGGCTAGTTCATAGCCATTATATGGAAATAAAAAGAATAGTAATCATTTAATCTCACTTTTTAACTTTTGAAGAATAAACGGAAACCAAAGCTACCAAATTTTCAAGAGGCTGCATCAGGTTCTGATCAGAAGACTCCAAAAATGAAACATTAATCAATTTAACTCGAGTCTCATTTATGGAAACGGAGTTACAAGAATTGGAAAAGCTATCACAAAAGCATGCTCACTAGTTAACATTTAAAGATTTCAGTCCAAAATCCACATGATCACTTATCCTAAGAATATTTAATTGGTCTTGAATGTAACAGGCATATCCCTACAAAGAAAAACTGGAAGATTAAGGCACTGAAAAAAGAAATATTCTGTTAGATTAATAATAAACGAAACTATTATCCAAAATATATAAAATAGGAGAAATTTTCATGAACAAGTTTGTCTCTGCTTCCCCGATAGTAATAATCATTAGACTATTATGTGCAACAGTGCAATGCCAGAATAATAAACCAGTGAGTTACCTGTTGATTATTGGAAGAAACCCTATCAGTAGCACCTGAGATAGAGCAAATAGAATAGGCAGGAGCAAGTAACAACTAGCTCAAAATGATCATTATTGAATTAACTGAATAGAAATGTAAAGACACGAAGTATAAATTTCTTCAGCTAGAATATAGAGAACTGATAATGAGCCGAAGGCCAAAATGCGTTAAGACGAAGTGCAAAAATCACATTGAAATATATATATATATATATATCTACCCATAGCTTATTAAATGGTTTTGAAATTTTCTACGTCGCTTGCGATACAAAAAGAAACTTGATAGCTAAACCAGTGAAATAAACGTCCGAATCGATAAAATTGACTGTCAAACGGTGAAATTTATAGCTTAAGCAATGAATCAACAGCTAAAATCAGTAATTTAAATATATATATATATATATATATATATATATATATATATATATATATATATATATATATATATATATATATATATATATATATATATATATATATATATATATATCTACCCATAGCTTATTAAATGGTTTTGAAATTTTCTACGTCGCTTGCGATACAAAAAGAAACTTGATAGCTAAACCAGTGAAATAAACGTCCGAATCGATAAAATTGACTGTCAAACGGTGAAATTTATAGCTTAAGCAATGAATCAACAGCTAAAATCAGTAATTTAAACTGATCTTCGTCCAAAACACACACATGCACGCCTAAAATCAATGAAATCAATGGCTAAATCAGCAAAATCGAAACCTAAATCAGTGATTTAAACTTATATCCATCCAACACACACACACGCACGCCTTAAATCGCTGAAATCAATGGCATTTTGAAGCGAGTATTTACACAAGCGACTTGAAGCGAAACATATAATGTTGATTACCTTAAACGAGTTGACAGTTGATCTCCTTATGGAATCTCAATATGAACACCGATTTGGGGAATCGCTAAGAGAGAAGCGAGTTTTACAGTGAGCTTAGAGATAAGCTCGAACCATCGGTTTATAGAGAAACAAAGAGAAGCTACGTACTGAGAGAAGCCTTCGTCGATTAGAATTAGGTCTAATTATTTCATTTGGGCCTTCGTTTATTTCATTTGGGCCTTCAGAATAATTAAACTTTAGTGGCGGATCAAAACCGCCATAAATTTAAAAAACGCGCATTTAAATTTTACGCACTAATGGCATCTTTGAAACCATCGTATTATGATACATATTGCGGTGGTTTCAAGTAAACGACATTATTTAACTGCCGCAATAATTTCGATTTTTTGTAGTGTTCGCCGATCTTCAAGTTTTGTCTTCAAATTCGCCGATCTTAAAATTGAATTGTTTAAGCCCTCTGAATCTTCGAGTTGAAGTCTGCAAAGTCTTCCAAATCTTCAATGTTTTCCAAGCGTTCAAGTCGATGTCATCTTCAAGTTGAAGTTTTATAACTCTTCAATCTTAAGATGGACATATAAGTCCCTTTGCACCTTAAGTTGGCCTATTCATGGGCTTGTCCTTGAAAGGAACTATAACTTTCCAATATTAAGGTGAACATATAAGTCCCTTTGCACCTTAAGTTGGCCTCTTCATGGGTTTGTCCTTAAAAGTAACTATAACTTTCCAATCTTAAGGTGGACATAAAGTCATTTTACACCTTAAGTTGTCCGCTTCGTGGGTTTGTCCTTAAAAGGAACTATAACTTTCCAATTTTAAGGTGGACATATGAGTCCGCACCTTAAGTTGGCATCGCTGATAGTTAGGGCCACATTTTCAGAGTAATCTCTCCGATAGTCAAGCCACATTTTGTGACCGTTTTGAGAGTAATCTCTCCGATAGTCGGACCGTTTTGAGAGTAATCTCTCCGATAGTCAAGCCACATTTTGTGGACACTTTGAGAATAATCTCTCCTACAACCAGGCCATTTTAAGAGTAATCTCCAAGCATCGGACTATTTTGAGAGTAATCTCTCCTAGAATCGGGCCATTTTGAGAGTAATCTCCAAGAATCGGACCATTTTGAGAGTAATCTCTCCATGAATTAGGAAGAGATGAGTACTCATCCCTTCACACTCCAAAATTATTTTCATCATGCATGAATTATCTTGTTGAACAAAAATATATCTTTCTCGTTCGGATTAAAAAAAAGAAAAAGAAGACAAAGGAAAACGTAGAAGAAAAATATTCACCTGTCAAAGAGGGACTCGAACAGGCATGTAATGGCTGCGCACACTGGTGATTTGTAACGTTAAGTGCATGAGTATATATTATATAAGGGTCAAAAGGCGGGTGTAAAAAAGGGTACGTCGATGTGGGATCATGTGCTGAAATGGTCTCCTAGAAGGATTTGGTTTGATGTATTGCTGGCAACATGATAAAGATGAAGGAATTGTAGTATTTGACATTATAAGCCCGTTTGGAAGAGATGTAAAAATTAGCTTATTTTGATAAGTATTTTTTTCAAAAGTATTTTTGGTGCGAAACAGTTTGTGTTTGGTAATTAGTTTGAAAGTACTTCTGAGCAACAATTAGTATTTAGCCAAAGCTTTAAAAGAATTGCTTCTAAGTTTATTTTTCTCAAAAGTGTTTCTAAAAAAAATATTTTTGGAGAGAAGCTACTTTTTTCTGCTTCTCTTTAAAAATACTTTTTTTCCTTCCAAAAACTTGACCAAACATCTCAATTTTTGATTAAAAGTATTTTTGATAAAAGTTGAGATATTTTTTTGGCCAAAAATAAACTTGGCCAAAGAGGCTATATGTCAATGATTAGGAAAAAGTAAAAAAGTTTCAAGTATCAAATGTTGGTCTTACGTGGTGTTTCTGAAATTGAAGTTGGTACTGCCTTTATCTTTCAATTTATCTTACAACTTTGTTTTGCATAAATGAATTTTTATATTAAAAAAAAAAAGCATGGTCTCAGTAGATACTTCAAGTTTGGTCTCATATGCCTAACAGATTTATACCCGATAAGTTTTGAAGTAGGGATATTTTGAAGCATATAAATTTTATAAAATTAAATTCATGAAGTAATTTGAACTAAATTTTAAATTCAAGATATATTGGTCCAATATATACTACGGGCTAATTTAATTGAATTAATTATATAAGTCCAATATATACGGGTTAAATGAATGAGTCTTAATCCATTGGGCTAACCCATTTAATTAGGCTAAAGTGATGAGCTCACTTCTTTAAGCCCAAGATATCATCTTCCTAGAGGCCCAGTTTGGTGCCACATGTCAAATGACGTGGCGCGCCAGGCCAAGCGGAAGAGCCAATAGGACCATGCCACCTGTGAAAATGACAAAGCATGCCTAGTCACACTAAAATGCCAATGAAATCGCGCCAAGTGTGCAAGTGACATGTTCTGGCCAATCAAATGCGGCAATATCACCCTTCAATTTGATTGGTCAGAAAGAGTTTGTTCTTATTACAACTCCTCCCTTCCACAACTATAAATAGCGGTCTTCATAACTCAGAAAAGACACCAGAAGTTATAACAAGAAGCAAGAGAGAGCTCGTGGATTAAACGCTGCAAATTCCTCCACAGGTTTCAAGCTTCAAGTTCAATTTCAAGAAATCAAGTTCTAGCTCGAGAACGAAAAACGAGTCAAGTTCAAGCTCAAGAACGAAGAACAAATCAAGTTCAAGCTCAAGAACGAAGACCAAATCAAGTTCAAGTCCAAGCAATCAAGCTCAAGCTCAAGAACAAGATCAATGTTCGTGGCAACAAATATATATTCAAGATCAAGCTCAAAGGCCCTTGAATTTATTTATTATTGAAAAGAAGAATCAGAGGATTCATAGAGATTGTAACACTCAAATATTCGAAGTAAAATATTACGATTGTTGCGATATTTTCGGTCTTGATTTTATTTTCTTGACACAATTTATTGTCTACAGTAACACTTAGAACGAATCTATGTAACAAGATACGATCATAAATCGTAAAATTTTAATTCGTGTGTTAACATGTGATTGAACTATGTGACGGGTGAAACAAATATACTGATCCTCCAAACTATGTATTTGATTTAATTCTTCAATATATGTTGAACCGCTGCCTTGTCAGCAATATAACATCCGATTTTCAAGTCAAGGAACCTTTTCAAATATGAACCTTTCAACTCAATGAACCTTAAAAGAAAACTGAACCTTTTCTACTCAATTCAACAGTATGGTTCTTATCGCTATGGACCTTTCTTCTTCTTAGACCACCCAATGAACCTTCCCAAAAATTGATTCAATTCATTTTTAATATCGTTTAAATTTTTGACATATTTATTATCAAATTACTCTTTAATTCCGCTGGGATGGGGTAATAATTTTTTAGATTCTTCAAAAATGATACATATCAATATATCATTTACGGGAGAAAGGACATGAAAAGTAATAGTATAATTAATGTCTTAAAGCAATACTTATTTTGCATAAAATTTATTTGGCTAAAAGAAATGTTCAAAAAGCGCCTGTAATTGAATCTTATCCTACTACTCAGAATTGGACTTGGTAAAATGGACCATTTTAGTGTCCAGAAAGCACTCCAAGAAGCCAGATGTGCCATTGGTCAGTCTTGGGAAGCAAGTAACTTGAATTTGCAATTTGATCCATGTTTAGACTTATATAAAGGTAGCCTCATCTCTTCAACCATCAGCCTCTTAATATTAGCAACTCATCTATTTCAATTTCCAACTCTAATCTCCAACTTTCAAAAAAGCTTTGCTTCACTTGTCCTTCAGAATATCTTCTCTTTTTGTTCTTGTGAATTGATCAGAACCAAAAACCTATAAATGGAGAAATCATTGACCAAGTCAAACCAGAAGCAGTGGGTTCCTCCAAGAAGGGGTCAAATCAAGATGAAGATTATGAAGTCTATGGTGAAATCAGCAGTCGAATTAGCGACGGCGGGCCGATCAGGAAGGAAGAATGGAAGTGGAGGGTACTCGACACCATCAATTGCAACCCCAGGAGAAACTCCTAGTGGCTACGATTCCGGTGCCGATTCTGACCGGTGACTTACACAGATGATTATCATTTTAAAAATTAGCAAATTGGCGTAATACTTGCGAATATTCGGAAGTGGGAAATTCATGCTCCCCTATTTTCTCCCCAGCTCCAGCTTAGCTTGAGGATACTACTGTTTATACCCACCCGGTCTCCCGGATCAACAATCGTAATTTACTTACCTTCTGATCCGAAATCCTGAGCTAACTTTGGAGGTGGAGGTGTCTTGTCTTGGATGTTGGGGTTTGATTTTATATTCACTGTATTTGAGTTAAAGCCGAATGCTCTGATGTAATTCTGTTTTCATTTTTCAATTTGTGTGTAAGCTAAACAAGTAAAAACGATTTGGAAGAATATTGAGAGCTCGATCTTTTTCTTTTGACTTGTGTGATTGTGGCACTGCTTAAAATAGTATCCTTGTCCTAATATTTCTTACTAGTACTAAATACTTTTGGTGATGGAACCATTACTTTTGGCTGCTATTCAAGAAAAGAGGCATACTGCATCATGCTTATTTCTGCCGGGGACAACTTTGACCACAGATAGAACTACAAATATTTGATACTCCCATAATATTTGGTACTTACATTTACAAATAACCCTTGTTAACTTCAAAAATATTCATTTCGTTCGTCTTCCTATGTGTTTCCCCCTCTATTGCTTGTTTCATCAATGCGGCGAGAGTATGATTCATTTTCGTTTGACATGTGAGCCGATTGAAATCATACAAGAGGGGTTGCTCTGATGGTAAGCAACCCCTACATCTAATCGAGAGTTTGTGAGTTCGAGTCTCCCCAAGAGTAAGATGGGAAGTTCTTGAAGGGAATAATGTTGAGGTACAAGATTATTTGGCCTCTAAGCCTAAGCATAAACATTGATATTGGGTTGTATATCTGTTGTATATTCCTTATATATGATGTATATTATAGGCTTAGTCAGCTTTGGGCCTCAATGTATTCTGGCCCAATTCATTTTTATTACATTGTACACTTGGGCCGGCTGACCCGACCCAAGTCATATTATACATGTATATTTGTATAGGGGGAACAGATATTTTTGAGTTAATGAAATCATTTCCTCTCGGTTCTTCCAGAGAGTTCCTTCACCTACTCTCTTTCTCTCACTGTGTTCTTCATCATTTTTGCCTTCAAATCTATACGTTTTCATGGTATCAGAGCGGGATGATCCTCGTATTCTTCTCCGTCACTTGTTATCGATTGCGCTGGAAGTTTATTGAAGGTTTTTCTCGGATATTTGTGAGAGGTTTTGTTTACAGAGAGAACGATGTGTACTGAACGAATAATTGGAGTTTTTACTGTTGTTTGATGCTCCGACATCCCTGACATTTTTTTGGTGACTTTCTAGATTCTAGGGTTTCTAATGGTTGAACCTAGGGTTTTACTACTATCCGGTGACTCGATCCTCACTCGGTGGATGTTTTGGGTAATTTTCCGACATCCCTGACATTTTTTTGGTGACTTTCTAGATTCTAGGGTTTCTAATGGTTGAACCTAGGGTTTTACTACTATCCGGTGACTCGATCCTCACTCGGTGGATGTTTTGGGTGATTTTCCGACATCCCTGATCCTATTTCGGTAAGTTTCCAGTAAGGTTTCCGGCGGTTGGACCTAGGGTTTTAACCTAGGGTTTTATCTGGCGATTGAAGGCCGTGCTTCTCCGGTCACGAAGAAGGAGGGTAACTCTATCCCTGTTCTAAGTGTTGTATGTTTTGCATGTGGGTTCTAAGACTGTTTTTTTTATTTCAAACTGATTATTGTTCATGGCTTCTAATATGAATGCTAGTACATCCTCAGTGGACTCCACCAGTCCCCTTTTTGTCTACTCCTCTGATGTTCCTGGAGGCTCTCTTGTGTCCACTCCCTTCTCGGGGATGGCTATGGGGGTTGAAGGAGGAAGATGATTGTCGCGTTATCTGCTAAAAACAAAATCGATTTTGTTGATCGCACCTGTCCCCAGCCAGTCACTATTGTGACTTAACAAAGACTATGGGACAGATGCAATAATATGGTGATTTCCTGGTTAACTGCCTCCCTCTCCCCTCAAATTGCTGAAAGTGTGCAGTATTCTGATACTGCATAGAGTATATGGTCCCAGCTTCAGGCCAGATATAGCACTGCCAACAGGACCACAATTTTTGAATTGAAAAGAGAGCTTTCTCACACCTCTCAAGGGTCCCTAGATGTAGCTTCATATTTCAATAAACTTAAAGGTCTGTGGGATGAATTAGAATCTATGTGTACAAATCACGGACAGCAATGTGGTTGTGCTGCCAAAGATGGTATAATACAGGAAAATGATGAGAATAAGGTCTTTCAGTTTCTAATGGGGCTTAATGAAGCATACATGGGGGATAAGGAGTAACCTATTGATGATGCAGTTACCTCCAACCCTTGACAGTGTCTATAATATGGTCCTCAATGATGAGAAACAGAGACAAGTCCAGTCCCCTTCTCAGTTTAATCCAGACTCTATGTCTTTCAATGTCCACACAAATAGACATCCAGTTGGATTTAATAAGGCCACAATGCCTAATCCTTCTACTTCTTTCAGACAAAGAGTCAATTTTGACTAAGCTAGAGGGCCTTTATTCTGTAGATACTGCAAAAAATCTGGGCACTTAATTGATAAGTGTTTCAAGATTCATGGGTTTCCACAAAGTACAACATTTAAAAAGGGGAGGAGACTTGCTGCTGCTCATCTAACTGCTGGTGTGGATTTCCCTTCTTCTGAAGGACATGTGTCTGTTCCCCAAGGGAATCCTCCTGAAAGCCATCATTCTGTTCCAAACATGGATGGCCAGAGTTCTGTGATACCAGGGTTGAGCAGACAACAGTAGGACCAATTGATGAGCTTGTTACAACAGACCCAGTTAGGGGACTACACTGCTCAGACTCCTCCTCCCATGTATGCTGCTAATTTTGCTGGTACTATGCTAACTGAGAGCCTTACTTCTGATTCCAAGCTTTGCATGCTTACCCATATTAACTCTGCCACCTGGATAATAGACTCAGGGGGATCTAATCACATGACATATGATAAAAGTTTACTCTTCAACATAACACCTTTAACTGTACCCTACCTTGTCACTCTCCCTAATGGATATAAAGTGAAAGTGACATGCACATGATCCTTTGCATTAAATTCAACCATCACTCTTCAAAATGTCTTGTTAGTTCCTTCTTTGAAACACAACTTGATTTCTGTCCACAAGTTAGTGAAACAGTTGCATTGCATAGTTTTGTTCACTCCAACTTGCTGCTTCCTCCACATGATACAGGACCCTTCTCTGAGGAGGCCTCTGGATCTTGGTAGAGAGGAGGCTGGTTTATACAAGCTTGCATGGGCTCCATCTTCCCCTTCTGCCTCTACTGGTTCCTCTACTGCTTGTTCATCTTTTTTTGTACTCTAAATTTGACTCTTGTAATCTTGACAATTCTTCTTTTACTGGTTGCCATAAAGATGTTGCTTTACCTTCCAATGTAAATAGTCTGCTCTGTAATAATGTTGCTGCAACTGACATGAATTACATCTGGCATTTAAGACTTGCTCATACTTCATTTTCAACTATGAAACACATTTCTGGATTACCTTTTCCCTTAGCCTCTAAGCAGTTTTTCCCTTGTTCTATATGTCATATGGCTAAACAGACTAGACTACCTTTTCCTGATAGCACAATAACTACTTCTAGACCTTTCCAACTGATTCATGTGGACACTTGGGGCCCCTATCACACTCCTACTTCTTCTGGTTGTAGATATTTTCTTATAATTATTGATGATTCCTCTAGGGCTACCTGGACACATTTACTGGGATCTAAAAGCAATGCCTTCTGCCTGCTTAAATCATTTTTGTGTATGGTTAAAACTCAGTTTAATATTGTGGTTCAAATTGTTAGAAGTGATAATTCTTTGGAACTGGGGTCTAGCATTGAGGGTGTTTCTTTCTTTAGTAATCAAGGGATTATTCACCAAACTACTTGTCCTTATAGTCCCCAACAAAATGGTGTTGTGGAAAGGAAACATATGACTCTTCTTGAAACATGTAGAGCCTTACTTTTTCAATCTGGCCTTCCAATCTCTTTCTGGGGGACTGCTTACTAACTGCCACCTATCTCCTTAATAGACTACCATCCAGACTCCTTAATCCTAAATCTCCCTTTGAAGTTTTACATGGAAAGGCACCAGCCTACTCCCATTTGAGAGCTTTTGGGTGCCTTGCCTATGCTACTGTTCCAATTCCTCAAAGGGACAAATTGAAACCTAGAGCTCTTTCCTGTGTCTTCATTCGGTATCCTTTTGATAAAAAAGGTTATAAACTTTATGACCTTACTTCAAAGAAATACTTTGTTTCCAGGGATGTTGTATTTCATGAGACCTCTTTTCCATTTAAAAATGTTTCATCTCCTGTTCCATCTTCCTTTCCCTCAGTTCCTTCTCTTGAGTCTTCCTTCTCTGACACTGAGCTGTTGATACCTGTTTGTTCCTCTCCTAATCCTCCTTCTGCCACCACTTCGTCTTCTTCTAATCCAGCCTCCATTCCTTCCTTCAATCCTGATACCTCTCATCCTAATTTGCCTTCTTCCACATCTGCTCCTGCTCCCAGAAAGTCTGGAAGACAGCATAATCCTCCATCTTATCTTAAAGACTATGTCTGTCAACTTCCTGCCTTTTCTGGCTCCCCTTCTTCTTCTCTGGAATCTGAACCTCTCTATTACTCTCAAGCTGCATCTGTTCCAGTGTGGCAGGATGCCATGAGAAAGGAGTTTGATGCCTTGGATGCCAACCACACTTGGGATGTTGTTCCTCTTCCTCCTGGTAAGAAACCCATAGGCTCCAAATAGGTTTATATGATCAAATATAAGGCTGATGGCTCTGTTGAAAGGCGTAAAGCTAGGCTTGTGATTAGAGGTGATACTCAGGTTGAAGGTATTGATTTCACTGTTAAGTGTCTGTTAAGAATAATTGGCAATTGTTTCAACTTGATGTTAACAATGCTTTCTTACATGGTGATTTGGATGAGGAGGTCTATATGAAGCTCCCTCCAGGTTTGACTGTTTCTTCTCCTTATATGAAGCTCCCTCCAGGTCTATATGAAGCTCCCTCCAGGTCTATATGATGAGATTGCTGCCCTGAAATTATTTCTGGATGATCAGTTCAGGATCAAAGACCTAGGGTTTTTGCATTATTTTTGGGCATAGAGGTGTCAGTTGTTCCTGGTGGGGGTGATCCTTAATTAGCATAAATGTATTTCTGACCTGCTGCATCAGTTTGACTGTGTTAGTGTTTATGCTGTTGTTAGTCCTTTGGATATTAATGTCAAACTTCATGCTAATTCTGGTGATCTTTTTTCTTCCCTTGATCAATATAGGAGTATTGTTGGTAAACTCCTATTTTTAACTCACACTAGGCCTGACATCTGTTTTGCTGTTCAGCATATGAGTCAATTTCTAAAATGTCCCCGAGTCCCTCATATGAATGCTGCCCTCCATGTCCTCCGATACCTCAAGGGTACTTCTTCTTTGGGTCTGTTCTACTCTTCTGGTTCTGATTTCTCTGTTACTGCTTATTCTAACAGTGACTGGGCTGCCTGCCCTGATACCCGTAGATCTGTTACTGGGTTTTGTGTTCTTTTGGGTGATTGTTTGATTAGTTGGAAATCCAAGAAGCAACCTGTGGTTTCCTTATCTTCTGCTGAGGCTGAATATAGGGCACTCAGTAAGGTGGTTGCTGAATTGTCTTGGCTTTCTCGTTTGTTAACTGATATTGGAGTTTCTGTTACTCTTCCTTTCTTTGTTTTTTGTGACAGTCAGGCTGCCATTCATATAGCCAAGAATCCTGTTTTTCATGAATGGACTAAGCACATTGAGGCGGATTGTCATTTTATTCGGGACCAGCTGAATGATGGTTTCATTACTGTTTCTCATGTGCCCACTTCCTGACAGCTTGCTGACCTCCTCACCAAGCCTCTGCCCGAGACTGTCCTCCATCCTTTGATGCTCAAGTTGAAGGTGGTCTCCCCCTCCAACTTGAGGGGGGGTGTTGAGCTACAAGATTATTTGGCCTATAAGCCTAAGCATAAACATTGATATTGGGTTGTATATCTATTGTATATTCCTTGTATATGCTGTATATTATAGGCTTAGTCAGCTTTGGGCCTCAATGTATTCTGGCCCAATTCATTTTTATTACATTGTACACTTGGGCCATCTGACCCGACCCAAGTCATATTATACATGTATATTTGTATAGGGGGAACACATATTTTTGGGTTAATGAAATCATTTCCTCTCTGTTCTTCCAGAGAGTTCCTTCACCTACTCTCTTTCTCTCACTGTGTTCTTCATCATTTTTGCCTTCAAATCTATACGTTTTCGAATAATGCCGGGGGTCTATTTGGAAACAGCCTCTTTACACTAGGGTAGAGTAATTGTTGTTGTTGTTGATGTGAGCCGATTGAAAGATGGCCATTGATTTTTCCCTAGAAAGTATGGATTCCTCCCCTTCATATGCAAAATGTTGATTGAGGTGGACATAACTAGGGGATTAAGGGACTCATATTTTCATACCTAAATAATGATGAAGAAAACAAAAACCAAATTATAAAAGAACAAAATCACCATTTTTCTACGAAAAAAATATAGTAGAAAAATTGTACCTTATGTTGAGGATCCAGTAAGATATGATAATAATAATTTCAATACACAAAATGATAAAGCTAAAGTATATAAATATAAAAAAATTCGTAAATTTATTACAAACAATTAATATATTTTTTTAATTATGTTGTGTAGTACCACCTCTTATGTGTTGCAATTCAATAAACCAATCGTCTTTTACTGTAGAAAATTTTCAGCATAAAGGCAAAAAGCGGGATAGGAGCATCTTCGCCAAGACACCAGCTTTGGATCAAAGAGACGATGAGAATTCTCCAGATCTTAACAAGAAAGCTCTCTTCTTCCCAGATTCTAAGCACTGCGCCTTCACTATCTTCAACTTTCTCCTCTCGTCAACTTCACTCTCTCTTCAATCCGTACTTAATTTCTTCACCCTATCTCTTACTGTATGTATTTATTGCGGTAGTTTATGATAATTCATGCTCTATTCGATACAGAGCGTCATTCGGCATTGCGTTTGACATTGACGGCGTCCTGCTTCGTGGCAGCATCCCTATCGGCGGCTCTCCTCAAGCTCTCAAACGCCTCTATGATGATTCTGGTACGACATCGTTTCGGTTATTACATTTGACTTACCGTTTGTTCTTGTTTTACCTCTCTAGTTGAAGTTCAATTCGTGATCGTATTCGTTAAACCAGAGTAAGAGTTGAAACTTAAGAATCTTAGAAGCTAGAATTCAGGAATTGCAGTGGCCTGATTATGTTGCAATTGCAAAGGCCAAGGTAGCATTGTATTTACTTTTGTAATGTCCAATATCTCTGAATGTGGTATAACATGAATTAAAAAGGATAAATACTTAACTTTTTTGGATTTAGCTATTGAGAAGAAATGTTATTATCCACTTAAAGTTATTTTTCTTTACACATTTCCAATTCGCTTGCCTTAATATTTGGACAATGTTATCAATCTCTTCTACCCAAATAATATCACCAAAAAAACACCTTTTTACTTTTTTGGTACTTTCTCTTGGTAACCATGTTGAGGGAGGTTAACTAACTTTTGATTTGTGCAGGTACTCTGAAAGTTCCCTATGTATTATTGACCAATGGTGAGTGGTTGATGTAACCTATTCTGGTCCAACACTCATTTATTTGGAACTGCGGCTGGTTTTTGTTTTCGTTCTTTGCTAATGAAAGTAATAGCTCCTTAAGAGTAATTATCTAAGTTGTACAGAGCAACTTCTGGAATAAGATGGGTCATGGCATAGCAGCTATCTATCTTAATACAATAACTGACTTAAGTGTACAGCTTATACCATCTCTTTCATGCAAGGCGATTTGCTCTCAGTACATACTGCGATATCTTATATGTGATTCCTAAGTGTTGCCTCAGGTTGAATATTTAGTAACACGAAAGCCTAAGAGAACTTCTCAGTTGTTAGTTGTCAGTGTCATCAATTAGTATTTTGGTTCCTAATTTCCTTGGGGGATAGGTGCAAGGTTTGCTTCAGAAAAATCTCTTATTATTCCGAATTTGTTTTGAGTTCCACTTTTTATACCAAACAAAATTGAGTGAAATAAAAATTATGCACTTTTTGTGTGCTTTATGAATCAGGTGAATAGACACTAGGTTTATTCGAAGATCTTTGTAATTAGATCTAATGATACAAACTGAGTAGTTGTGTCAGTCCCTTACTAGAATCACAGTAAATATAATTCATCCTAGAATAGTTTTGTTGTCTAAGTAATTTATTTTCCACTGTGACTCATTGCTGCAACCTTATTGCAACCTATGTTTCTGAACTTTCATGCATTTTAGGAGCTTATTCCTTATCAGAACAAAGGGGCTTAATGTGGTCTCTTATGTTCAATAGGGGGTGGTGTTCCTGAATCTAAAAGAGCAAAGGAGTTGGCCAGATTATTGGATGTCAATATCCTGCCTTTACAGGTATGCAACTTCTGTGAGACGATAGCAGTTCTCCTACTAGATATTTTTTCGATTATCTTAAATTATGAGCCCGTTTGGATTGGCTTAAAAATGGCTTTTGAGTTAAGTGGTTAAAAGCACTTATACGTGCTGGAACTTATTTTATAAATAAGCAGTTACTTGTTTGGATAAAAGTGTTGAAACTGAAAAAAACAAAGCTGATGAAATGTTTGGTAAACAAGTGCTAGTAAGCACTTTTTCTTGTTAAAATGACTGAAATATTCTCAAACTTGTCAAGGATCAATTAGCAATAGAGGTGGCCGACGCCGACAGTGGAAGCTATCCCAAAATCTTCTCTGATCTCCGTTCACTCCTATCATATCGTCTGATCTCGAATGGAAAACACAATAATTTCTCAGAGGTTAAGAGGAGAGCAAGAGAAAGGGCAACTGTAACAACTCCAAAAACACAAATTATATTGATGGTAGTATCTAACGATTACAACTCAACAAAGTAGAGCAACAATAGTGGAAATACAAAAATGCATAAGCTAAGTAAGATAGAATAGAACCAGAAGGGGCTGAGAAGCTAGACTTAGAATGGGGGAGGAGAGGATTCAGACATTTCCCTCAACAGTATTCGCATAACCCCAAATCACGGACCATTGTCCCTTATAATAGAACTATTCTTACGCCTATTACTCAACCTGGATCCCAAATTAGGCCCTACTGCTTATACTTGGCCCAATAGTTCTTTTCAGCCCAATAGCTGCTTGTGTGAGACTGGGTTGGTGCCGGTTCATAACAATACTCCCGTCCTCAATTGTAAGGGCTTCCTCTGATTTTGCAAAGTTTAAAGCTGATGTTGTTGTATTAGTAAGGATTTTAACATCTGATTGTTCAGTGTCAAACACCTTGGAACAACAGCCATGTGACATTTGTCGAACACTTGGGCTTCGATCTCTGTGGAATATTCCTTGATTATGGCCAAATGGCCTTTCAGCAGATCGAGATGCCGTTTACGAAAGCGAATCAATACTTTCTCTGTAAAATATTCCCAATCCACCAGTTGTTTGTTCCGGAAAAGCCATTGATACCACTTCAAAGCTTCTCCATCGAGATAGGAGGAGGCGAGAATTAACTTGTCGTTTTGAAATTCCATAAAATTTAAAGTATCGTTTTGCCTGAGAAATCCATAATTTTGGATTCTCGCCACAGAATTGTAGGAATTCCAGCCGAGTAGGCTTACTCGTTTCAGCGTTTCCCACTAACTCATGTAACAATGAACGAATTTCAGCCATCATGACCTTAATTGGATCGTTAGTTCGACATATTTGGTGCTCCATTGAAGACCTCTCAATGAAGGCACCAATGTAACAACTCCAAAATACAAATTATATTGATGGTAGTATCTAACGATTACAACTCAACAAAGTAGAGCAACAGTTATGGAAACACAAAAATAGAGAAGCTAAGTAAGATAGAATAGAACCATAGAAGGGGCTGAGAAGCTAAACTTGGAATTGGGGAGGAGATGATTCAGATATTTCTCTCAACAGTATCCGCATAACCCCAAATCATTGACCATTGTCCCTTATAATAGAACCATTCTTACACCTGTTATTCAACCTGGATCCCAAATTAACCTGGCCCTACTGCTTGTACGTGGCCCAATTGTTCTTTTCAACGCAATAGCTACTTGTGTGAGGTTGGGCTGGTGCCGGTTCATAACAACAACGGAAAATATATTTGATGAAAGAAAGGAAAGGAACACATAAATATATTTTCCGTTCATAGCAGCACTGGAAAAAAGAAAGGAAAGGAAAAAGCGTGGAAAATAATGAATGAAAGTGTAAAGAAAGAAAGGAAAGGAAAAGAGAGGAAAGTTATGGAAAAAGACGAAGAAGAAAGCAGAGGCTGCTGCAACAAGAATGGAGAAAAAAGAAAAAGATAATATGTTGTAGGATTTTCTACTGATGGGCAATTTCGGGATTAAAAAAATTATAAGGGATAAGAATGTAATATTCTTGGTCAACGCAATATGGCTTTTAAGCTAATTTCGAAAAAGTTGGGTTTTGCCAACTTATTGGTTTTGGCTATTTTAAGCAGATTTTAACTTTTTTAAGCCCTTTTTTGGTTGCCAAACACTTCCACAAGTTAAAAAGTGCTTAAAAGCTGGTCATAGTCTTTGTCTTAATCATAATCTGCTCTTTTTCTTCAATAATTTCCATGTGTTGGTAGTCCTAGGATGTGCTACTCGCTCCTTTTCGTAAAGCCTCTCATGCATTTTTTTTACTTGAATGAATCTGCAGGTTATACAGGGGCATACACCATTCAAACAATTGACGAGAAGGTGATCTTTTGTTTGTTATATCTCCTACCCTACTCTCCCCTTTCAGATATAAAAGAACAATTAATATAAGAAAACAGAAATCTGTATTCTTTTTGTGTAGGTGTACTTTCTAAAAATGTAATGCAAGGGTCGTCCCTTATTCTGAATTGGAACTAATAGCAAGATCTATGGACGCATCTAAAAGACATGTGGCCTTATTACCAGTATTCTGACACCTCTTTATTAAACAAGAGGGACATAGTTTAGTTGAAAGAAGTACAAGCATGTCCTTAGTTAATTGATAACACATAAATAATCAATATAACTGCAGTTTAAGAAATATTTACTTGTTCTTTTAAAGAAAGAAAGGACAAGAAAGCTTAGCAAATGGTTATCCTATGTAATTAGTCTTCTAAAGCTGACTCTGAAAGGGCATGTAAGATGTTCGGTCCCAAATTGGATGTCCAGAAATGCTTGAGCGTGGACAGTCAATTTGGAATGAAGAGAGTAAATGCCTCAGCCAAAAATGTTTATTTCATTAATTATGATTTTATTTATTACTTTAATAACTTGCTAATCCTTGAAAGTGCTGAAGTTCCTATTGTGTGTCTGCTGAGCGTTGGGCAGTGTGACGGGTAGGAGAAGTATTAGACACAGATGCAACAACCAAACTTAAGAGCTCATAGTCGTGAGGTTCAATCTATGTACTAGCCATTTTGTAGGATTGCAGAACAGGGTTACAAGTGAAAAGATCTGCTGGAACTGAGTTAGTTTTCATTAATGAGAAATCAATTTTACTATATTGAAAGATCAAAAGTTGGTTTGATTGGGTTTAACTAGTCGAATCTGTGTTACAGATTTGAGGATGAGCTTGTTGTTGCTGTTGGAAAAGGAGAACCTGCTGAAGTGATGTCTGAATATGGTTTTAAGTAAGATTCCTGGTTTTGCATTTTATGATTGTAGGTTGAGAGGGTATGCTTTGATATACTTAACAATTTCAACTGCGATATACTACCGTGCTTTAAATTTCAGAAATGTTCTCTCCATAGACGAGTATGCATCTTATTTTGACAACATTGACCCATTGGCCCAATACAAAAAATGGACAGACAAGCAGGATGTTAATCAGAATAGCAAGTCTAAGCATTTTGCTTTGAGCAATGATCCATGCTCACAGAGAGTGCAAGCAGTCTTTGTTGTTAGTGATTCTGTTGATTGGAGCAGGGATATCCAGGTATTCTTCTTTTTAACATAAGCTTAAACTTGCATGTACCGGGTAGATTAGCGCTAAAATCATGTGGAGTAGAGAAACAAAGATCGAAAGACACTTTTATGCTATATTTTTGTGTGCGTCACATGCATCTCGTCTTGCTATATGCACTGTGTTCAAATTCACTCTCAGTCGAAGCTTTGAAATTCTAACTAGACAAGTTAATTTAGGTTCTGTGTGACATTCTAAGGACTGGAGGCCTACCAGGAAAAGAGATTGCACACCAGCCACCACTCTTTTTTGCAAATGATGACCTTGCCTATCAGGTATTTTAATGTTAAATAGATCAGATTGTCCTTGGCTTTCTTCAACCTATTCATAGAGAAGGTAACCTTCTATCTGATTTTTGACTCTAGGCTCTGTTTCCATCAGAACGACTTGGCATGGGTGCTTTCAGAATTGCCTTAGAATCCGTCTTCAATGCGTGAGGCTCGTTGCCAAATATCGAGACTTGATATGATATCTGGCTATATAGAATGCAGCTTGCATATAGTTTCATTATCTTGCTCTGATTATAGAGTTGGCGCCTTGCTTTGAATATTTAACTCTGGTTTAGTTTAAATCTTAAATTACGTGAAACATACATAAGATGGATTTAGAGATGATGTGAAAGAAACTGCAGCGCCCTGTGATGCACTTCTAAGACTAGTTTTTGTTTACAGTATCCACCCTGCTGCGCTGAAGTATACGTCATATGGGAAACCAAGTCCTTTTGTATTCAAAAATGCGGAGACAGTATTGACGAAAGTTTTACAATCATCTCAAGATAACAATCAGATAGATGGTAGAGAGCAGCTTTTCAAAACCTTATATATGATTGGTGATAATCCCGCTGTTGACATCAAAGGAGCTCGACAGGTTTGTTCTTAAGACTTAATATGCTACTACTTTCAGCTATTTCATTCTATGTATAACTTTGAATCTTACATTTTAAGGCTGGAAATCCTTGGTTCTCTATTTTGACAAGGACTGGGGTCTTCAAGGGGAAAGAAAATCATGACGATTGCCCAGCAGATCTGGTGGGTGAATGATATTTTTAAACTATGATTGAATCTACTTTTAATTTTTTAATTTCTTTATATTGTGAAGCATATTTAATTTCTCTTTAATTCCGTCTGCACTTTCTCAATCTACCTGGAAAATTAGCCTGTGAAGCTAAAAGGTGGATAGATGGTATCCTCTCACATATGTACTTGAGGGTCCATTTCTACACTACCATCAAGCAAATATAATGATCTTTACTAAGAACAAATTGCCCAAGCATGCTCTTCATTTAATGCAGGTTGTGGACACAGTGGAAGAAGCAGTAGACTACATTTTGAGCAAGGAGTGTATCTCATGATGCACATATGGTAAAAGTCTCACCATGATTTTACCTTATATATGTTAATTGGGGGACCATGAAGAAACAAGTACTGCAAACCTGATTCTTAAATCTGAGAGAAAAGTACGTGAAGATATTTAGCACATCAAGCCGAGTTGATTCTTTGTCCAGATCATTTCTTGATTTAAACGATCTTGATATCTGTTTGTCCTAATGTATCATTCTTAAACTTCAAATGACTTTGTTATGAAGTAGGCTCTGGCTTCTTATAGGATTTTACTTCACAAGTTAGTTGATAGATCAAGTTTTGCAAAATAGAAGCTCTCTGCTCTATTTGTTTAACCGTTCAGTGGCTATTGTCATCACATTCCCCTTTACGACGTGAGTTTGAAGATCAAAGACCTTGCAACGACTAATCAGCCTTCAAAAGTGAAGATAACTTGGTGTCAGACGGGAATGTTTGTGCAGTTGGGCATGCCTCTCCATCTCGAAAGGTTTGTCAAAACATACAAGTGTTATGGAAAACTTCGCCAACACAAGTAGTCTGTACAAGTATGTACACTTGAATAGATGATGGAAAATTGTATCTCTTGTTGAATGCATAAATGAGTTTAAATACAAGTTACAACAACCACCTTTCTAGAGTTCCATGTAAACCAAATAACTAAAGAATCCTATCTAAACCAAATAGATAACCCTGAAGAACTAACTATGATATCATCTAATCTAGAAGATAAATGCAATCTAATCTAAAGAGATAAATGCTAGGAACAAACTGATATACTAGTAACAAGGACTGTTAGTCCAATAAGCCCCCTCAAATTATTGCTATGTCGCTAAGCCTAACTTGAACGTATTGTGATCAAAGGCTGGTTTGGCAAATGCTTTAGTGAGCGTATCAGCTAGTTGGTCAGCTGAATGCACATGAATAACTCGAACCGTCTTGCGTTCAACATGGTTGCGCACAAAATGAAAGTCCACCTCGGCATGCTTCATGCGACTATAAAGGTCCGGATTCTCGCTTAGATAAGCGACACCAATGTTGTCACAATAGATAGTAGGGGTGTCTCTGATAGGAAATTGCATCTTAAGCAATAAGTTTCTCACCCATAATAGTTCGGCAAGAGCATTGGCAACAGCTCTATGTTCGGCTTCAGTTGATGAGCGAGCAATAGTTTTTTGCTTTTTTGAAGACCAACTGACGGGGTTTCTGTCAAGGAATAGAATATAGCCAGATGTGGAAGATCTAGTGAGATCTCTGGCCCAATCGACATCAGAATACATGTGCAGATTGAAATCAACGTTCTGGGACACACGTAGGCCAAACTGAATTGTACCACAAAGGTACCTGAGAACACGTTTCACAGATTCTCAATGGAGCTCAAATGGGGATTGCATAAACTGGGACAATTTATTAACAGCATAGGAAATATCCGGCCATGTAAAAGATAAATATTGAAGTCTTCCTAGGACTCGACGATAGCGAGTCCCATCTGATAGCGGAGCCCCATAATTGTGTTTTAGCAACGCAGAGGCACTCATTGGTGTGTTAGCGCTCTTACAATCAGTCATCAACTCATCATTCATGATCTCTTTGACATAATTGGCTTGAGAGAGAATAATATCATCAGAACCCCGAATCACATCAACACCAAGAAAATAATTAAGATTTCCCAAATCTTTAATTGAAAAACAAGAGGCAAGAGAAGTTATGACCTCATTCACAGTGATAGAGTTGCTACCAGTAACTATAATATCATCAACATATACCAAAATAAACATGAAACCAGCGTTGCTATGCCGAGTGAACAAGGTCAGATTCAGTCTTGACAAATTCCATGTAGGAGAGATGGCCTTTGAGTGCATTAGACCAAGCCGAAGGTGCTTGCTTTAAGCCATAAATTTCCTTGCGCAACTTACACATACGAGTTGGATTATTATCACAAGAAAAACCCGGAGGTTGCGTCATGTAGACCTCTTCTTCAAATTCACGTTGAAGAAATGCATTGTTTACATCGAGCTGACGAAGGGGCTAGTGAAAACGAAGGGAAACAACAAGTATGATTCACATAGTAGTGGGTTTGACCACTGGACTGAAAGTAGAGTGAAAGTTAACACCCGGCTTTTGAGTAAATACCTTCGCAACCAGTCTCGCTTTGTAGAGATCAACAGAACCATCCGCTTTCCTTTTAATTTTGAAAATCCACTTACATGAAACAACATTCTTAGATGAATAATTTCATTTTTCATTGCTACTCTCCACTCCGGATGTTTTTGGGCTTGTTTGAAAGTGTGGGGTACGAGTGTCAGTTCCAAATGAGCTACGTAGTCAAAAATCTTTTCTGGTTTTTGAATGTTATTATGTGAGCGAGTAACTACGCGATTGGGAGAAGAAGACGGGAGAAACAATGGTGGTAGGTGGGGGACATCGAATTGGTTGATTTGAGGTACGGGGTGCGCCGTTGATACACGAAAAGTGGTGTCCAAGAAGGTGGGGTGGATTTGGTTGATGTATGAGGTAAATTTATAGAGCGTTTAGAGGGTGGCAGAGGTTAGGCCGAAGATGACTGCGATGGTGATGGACTAGAATAGCTGGAATTATCAAGATGAGATAGAGTTGGAAAAGATAGAGACATACCTGAGGCAGGAGTGTGTGAAGATCCCAAATCTTCTTGTACCACGGATAATACACAGGGAATCTCGGGTGGGGGTGATTGAATTGTAGTTGGAGTTTCATTAGGAGATGAAGAATGTTGGGGTAGGGATTCAGCCGTATCGAGAGTGGGTTCAATTTCATTAATTTTATTTTGTGTAGGGTTTATAATGGGTTGGGGTAATTATGAAAATAAGGAAAAGTGACATGTGAGTTTTGGGTTTTCTTTATTTGTGACTTTGTCCCATCCCAATTTATGTGATTTAAGTGCAATATTTGAAAATAAATTTTTGAAGAGAAAAATGTTCTCAAAAAATTACACATCACGAGATAAATAATTTTTGATGACACGGGATCAAAACCTTGGTGGCGCTGATGGGTTACACAGAAACCGAGATAAGCACATGGAGTGGACCTGGGTTCAAGTTTATTTTTAGAATAAGGTTTGAGCCAATGACAGCATAGACAACTAAAAATTTTAAGAATATCATAATTGGGTATTTCATTAAATAATTTTTGAAATGGGGACTGGTTATTTAAAAGTGCTGTGGGAAGACGATTGATTAAATAAACAACATGTTGGCATGCGAATGACCAAAAAATTGATAAAAGAGATGCCTCATAAAGTAGCGTTCTTGCAATTTCAATAATATGGCGATGGCTCTCTCTGCAAAAGCTAGCCTTTGAGGGGTATAAGGTGGTGTAGAAAGATGCTTGATACCGTGAAGGGCGAGATAAGAGTCAAGACTTTTATACTCCCCTCCACTATCAGTATAAAGTGATAAAATTTTTGTATCAAAGTGCTTTTCCATTAGAGGGTGGAATCTTTAAAAAAAAATTTTGACCTCACTTTTATTTTTCAAAGTATACAACCATGTACATCGTGTGTACCGATCAACAAACAAGCAATAATGCAATTTTTTGTCAATGGATAGAACTGGAGAGGGTCTTCATAAATCATTAAAAACTATTTGAAGAGGTTTGAAACTTGCCAAACTCAACTAACTAAATGGTTGCCGATAGGCTTTATTGGATGAAAAAGAATTACAAAAAAGAGACGTTTCTCGCTCAGAGAATGGAAGCGAAAACTTATTCAAGATATACTTAAGAATTCTGAAATGCGAATGACCAAGTCTTCGATGCCAAGTGGTCATAGAAGCCATGGTAGAGGTGATGTGAGCTTGCGGAGGTGGTGGTGGATATGACTTGAGCCACTCATATAATCCATATTTATTCCGGCTTCGCACCAGTGGTACTCGCATTTTCAGATCCTTCACAAGAAAATCAAAAGGAAAAAATTCGATAGATGTTAGATTATCTTGGCAAAATTTGGAGACAGAGATAAGTTTACATTTGATGTTAGGAGCACATAGAGTGTGAGTTAGATGAAAAATATTATTTGTTGCTTTTAGCTGAGTGGAACCAGTATGCGTTATGAGAATTTTATTACCATCACCCATAGAGACATTCTCATTGCCATGATATTCCTGTAAATTGTGTGGTTCCGTTGTGATATGATGAGCAACTCCAGAATCCATAATCCATGGGTTGGCAGTAGAGATGAAACCGCATACATAATTAGCTTTAGCCTCAAAGTGATTGTGTGAGATTTAGATCGGCTGACACTTGCAATGTGGCCAATTTTGTTGCACAACTGACACCAGATAACATCAGTGAAATTATTGTTAGTCGGGGCTAGCCACTGAGCTGGCGGATTGGAGCGAGCATTCTGGCGCCATTGATGAGGATTCTGAGTAGGCGGACCATTATTGTTCTGGCGATGATTGTTGCGGTTGTTGGAATTAATGGTTGGTTTGTTGCGAGTGGCCACCGCAACAGTGATAGGGCTCTGCATTTTCTTAGCCTCCTTGTGACGGAGAAAGAGCTCATGGTCAAGCACTTCTCATACAGTTCTTCATAGGCTACTGTAGTGTCACGTGCACGTATAGAAGCCGATCTCATGAGGATGTACCTGACAACAGCAAAGAAAATAAGAAGGAGTCAACAACAGTAGAACAATGTCAGTTGCAGCGTTAGCCAAGAAATAATCGAACAGAATACAACTTTGAGGCAGGTTCGAACCAACAGAATCCCAAACGATGTTAAGTAACACAAAGCCAACAAAAATTGAACCAAAAGCACTTGGAAACTAACCAAAAACCAAATCATTTTCATGCTTAGATAAACAACCCATTTTTAGTACTCATAAATCAAAGTAGATTGAGAGTGTTTCAATGGAAGAGTATTTTCCACTAAAATCCCAGCTATTTAGGTTTTCTAATTTCTATTTCTAAATCTCTCTTAAAGTTAACCCATTTTTAGCTCTCAAATATACTAGAATTCATTTCAAGAATTAGAACTATAGGAAATCGGAAAGAACCTTAATGAAACAATGAAATATTGATCAGGTTTTTAGCCGTTTTAGAAATCTTCACTCTCTATCTCTTGGGGCTCCCTTGAAAGGTAAGTTAAGGTGCCTTTATAGGCAAGGTGTAGGTCAGCAATAGAGACATTAAATTTGCACTTCTACCCTCATCAAATTTTCCTTTTAGCCTAAAGATCCCTAGCCTAATTGTCAGATTTTCATATTAGTCCTCTCAATCTCCTTCCTAAAAGCTTCTTGTTAGTTACATAAGATTCCCCTATCTAATATCCCAAATTACTGCCCATACCCCTGTTTTTACCTTTAGCCTGACGTGGGTCAAGTCGACAAACTCCCGGCTTATTTTTCCTCTCTTTGGGCCTCTATTTACAGAGCGCAACTAATTAATTAAGAACCCAACAAAGGGCATTCAATAAGTGGGCCACCGAAAATACACAAATTCCTTGACCACGGGATTCCAACAAAAATATAAGCAAACTTGAATGAAAATACAATCAAACCAATTAAAATAAATGTTGATTGAAATAAGAATAACCTAAATTTAACGAGCCAAATTTAAGAATGATAAAGAAGAGAAGAATAACATCATGTGAAGCTGAGAATTAAATCACAATGAAAAATAAAGGCCTTAAAATACCTCAGAGAGATAAACACACAAAGGGTTTGAACGGATTAATCGACAGCTGCGATTCAAACCCAAAACAAGTGTTAACTGGGTTGTTCTTAGAGAACAAACCTTTAATCACTCGTTTCGAGTCGAAATTTCAACAAAGAATCTAGAAACTCGAACCCCCTTCAATGAGGAAGAAATTAGGGTTACTTTAGAAGATCTGAAATTAAGAAAAAACGGAGAGGATTTCGAGGTAATTGAGCATTTGAGGGATCATTCTTGTGGAGTTTGGGAGCCAGCGCCGGTGAAAATGGTGGACTAGGTTTCCGATTGGAGAAGACATGAAAGATATGAAGAAAAGGGCGAGTGGAACGGTCTGTTCTCTGAGAGATTTTGGACATCTTTAGGTGATGTAGGGGAGATGTTTAGAGCTGTTGGATGGGTCGGATTGAAGGGCTCAAATGATTTTTGATTTGAAACTCGCAACTACGTCGTTTGATATGTTAACAAAGGCTGACCAAGCTGGGTGTGATATTGGGCATGATTTAATGAAATTGGGCGAAGGGAATGTTTGGGCAAGGGGAATTAGAATTAAAAAGGCCCAAATGGGGTCTTTTATTAAGAAGCACCCTTTTTTTTCTCGTAAATCCCTTTTCTTTCTTTTCCAATTAAAAACTCCTTTTCTTTTTCAAATTAAAATATAAACCTAAATTATCTCTTAAACTAAAAAAACTAATTTAAACCTAAATGATCATTACCAAAATTAATTAATCAACCAATTAAACGGAAAACTACTCCAAATTAAAGTTTAGAATAAAAATGAAAATTCCATCATTTTTTGTGATTTTTTTAATAAACAACCAATTTTTTAATTAATCCTAAAATGCAAAGTTAAATCTTAAATGCAATGATGCAAGATATTTTTGTATTTTTTATAAATTAAAATACATAGACAAAACGCAAACAATTAACATAAAATGCCACAAAAATTCAAGAAATTGTAGAAGTTATTTTGTTTTGAAACTATGAGAGAAATTTATATAGGGAAAAAATCACGTGCTCACAGAGCTTAACATCGGAAGGCGAAATGGTAGTCTTATGTAATGCAAGAATGCCAATGGAGGTAGAGCTTAACCTCGGAATGCAGAATTGTTGCCTTGTGCAATGCAAAAATTCAGATGGAGACAACATCTAGTCTCGGAAGGTAAAATTGTAGCATTATGCAATGCAAAAATGCAGATAAACACAACGTTTAGTATTAGAAGGTAGAATGGTAGCCATATGCCATTCAGAAAATGCAGATGTAGACAGTGCTTAGTGTCAGAAGGCAGAATGGTATCCTTATGTAATGCAGAAATAAAATAAAGGAGAAATAGTAATAAAGTTTCTTAGATGATAGCAGCTTACAACATTGTGACTGCTGGGGACATTGCGATATTGAGAATATCGTCGGCATGCGTGGATATCAAATGCTAGTAAACGTGAACAATTCTGAGAGTTTTGTTCCTTAAAAACATTTATCTTGTGAATGTATAGCATGTCTGAGGCTTTCGCAATCCAAATGTCTGAATCCAAAGAAAATCGTGAGTTTTGTAGATGGGAGTTTAGTTCATATCCCTGCTAGCTTTGCTTGACTTGACCTGGTGATAATGTACGTACTATTTGGGTACCGTTGCTAAACAAAGCAATTTCGGTAACAAATATGCATTTTTTCGTAAAAGATATAACATAAATACATAATTGAGAATAGTTTTCTTTGGACGAACACACGACTGCGACGTGGTTCAAGTCATTGCAAGCTTTCTTGCTACGAAATTTTAAGGGTCCTCCTAAAAATTATGCCCCTGTTTACTTGGTTGATTCTTTTGACGGCCGCTTGTGATGACTAGCTGAAATTACTTCATAATTTGAGGGTCCTCCTTAAAATTCTGCCCGGTTTCCAATTACGGGGAAAATGAAAATTTTATTGAACCGTGACTGAACCCATTGGGCTACCTACGTATCTCATCTTAAATAGGAATCACATCAGGCGTAGTTCAAATTACATCAAATAGGAAAGCATAAAGATTATACATAGTATCGCTTGATTACGTCTAAATTGATCGGTTTCAGCTAAAATTCTCTGGCCATTTTCGCAAGTATGAGGGATCCTCTGGTTAGAACTCGGTGAACCATGTATGGACCCTGCCAGTTTGAAGAGAATTTCCCTTTATCTTCATCTTGATGTGGAAAAATCTTCTTTAACACCATTGGCCGGTGTGAACTGCATTGGCTTGACTTCTCTGTTAAAGGCTCTAGACATTCTGTTCTAATAGAGCTAACTGTTGCAAACTGCACTCATTCTTTCTCTGTCTATGAGGGCTAACAGCTCAAAATGATTCTTCACCCACTCTGCATCGTCGAGTTCTGCTTCATGTATGATCCTTAAGGAGGGAATTTCTACCTCAGTAGGAATGACTTCTTCAGTACCATAAACCATCATATAGGGGGTTGCACCAGTTGATGTACGAATTGTGAGCAAATGATAGCCTCTCGTTCCACTGGTTATGATTCTCTATCATTTTCCTTAGTATCTTTTTCATATTCATTTTGCGGCTTTTACGGTTCCGTTAATTTGAGGTCTGTAGGCTATTGAATTCTTGTGTTTGATCTTGAAGGTTTCACACATGGATTTCATCAGGTCACTGTTGAGGATGGAACCATTATAAAAAATGATTCAATCTATAATCCCAAACCGACAAATGATACGATCACGGACGAAGTCTGTCATGACTTTCATAGTCATTGCTTTGTAAGATGTTGCTCCGACCCATTTGGTAAAATAGTCGATTGCTACTAGGATAAACCTGTGCTTGTTTAATGCGGTAGGTTTGATTGGTCTAATAACATCCATTCCTCAGGCGGCGAACGACCATGATGAGCTTGTTGCAGTAAGCTCATTTGAGGGTACTTTGATCATGTCTGCATGTTTCTGATAGCGGTGGGATTTTAGTACATACTAGATGCAATCCATTTCCATAGGCATCCAAAAGTAATCAGCTTGCAATATCTTCTTTGATAAGATAAAGCCGTTCATATATGGACCGCATGTCCCAACATGGATTTCTTCTAGTAGTCTAGATGCTTCCTTTGCGTCGAAACACCTTAGTATTCCCAAATTCGGAGTCCTCCTATACTGGATTCCTCCGCTCTGAAATAAACTGGTTGACAACCTTCGAAGTGTGCGATTCTTAGTAAGGTTTTCATGCTCTGGGTGTTCTCTTTTTGCCAAGTATTCCTTGATATCATGAAACCATGGCTTTTCGTCTGCTTCTTCTTCGACACGACCACAGTAATCTCGCTGATCATAGATATTTACTGGAATGGGATCAATGAAGTTCTAGTTTGGATGTTGTATCATGGATTATACGGTAGCCAATACATCAACAAACTCATTCTGGACACTGGGAACATGGTGGAACTCTGTATT
Organism: Nicotiana benthamiana; assembly: GCA_034376525.1. Lineage (NCBI taxonomy): Eukaryota > Viridiplantae > Streptophyta > Magnoliopsida > Solanales > Solanaceae > Nicotiana > Nicotiana benthamiana. Next base: position 24,377,616 of record CM067333.1, on the reverse strand, counting down.
TTTAAACCTTTTTCTCAATTCCTATACATGATAAAGATAAGGGAATATCTTGGAATTCATAGTTACCCATTCTTCTTAGACCTGATGTATAAGAAAGTCTAAATCCTCAATTACTAGCAACTTTTTAATGTTCATGTCAATGGCTATGTTGAGCCCTAAGATGCAGGCTTCGTACTCGGCCATGTTGTTGGTGCAAGGAAACTTGAGTTTGGCAGACACTTGGTAATGCTGACCGATTTATGATACTAGGACTGCTGCTATGCCAACTCCTTTATTTGCTACTCCAATGAAAAAACATTCTCCAATCGTTATAGGATTCCGCAATATCTCCTCCTATGAATGATGCATATTCTTCAGGAAAATACATTTTCAGGGGTTCATATTCTCTATCTACGGGATTCTCGGCAAGGTGATCTGCCAATGTCTATCCTTTGATCGCATTCTAAGTCACATAGAAAATGTCAAATTCACTCAATAGGATTTGCCACTTGGCTAGCTTGCAAGTTGGCATAGGCTTCTGGAAGATGTATTTCAAAGGATCCATCCTTGAAATGAAATACGTAGTATAGGCACAGAAATAGTGCCAAAACTTCTAAGCTACCCAAGTCAAAGCACAACATGTGACCTTCCCATCATTCTTCGGCACTGCACAATGTTGCCTAACCACGTCGGATATTCTACTACCCCGAGAACCTTATCTCTAACCTACTTAGTGACTTCATCCAAGATTTTCAGACTCATATCAAGCTTGAACTTTCTGAGCTTCTACTAAATCGGTGGACATGTCGGATCGGTTAGCCCTTTGTGTGCTACAGTAGATTTACTCAGACCAGACATATCATCATACACCCAGGCGAATATGTCCTCATTCTCCTTTAGAAAATCTGTGTAGTCTTCTTTTTCTTATGGCGACGAATGAAAGCTGATTCATATTTCTTTTATGTTCTCTGCATCTCCTAGGTTGACAATATCAGTCTCGTCCAAGTTGCACTTAGGTCTATTCTAAAAATTCGTGACTTCTTTGACAATCCTGTCTGGTATATCATCTTTCTATGAATCTATGTTTGTTTGTTGTGTTGTCTCGTTGCATGTCACAGTCATTGGTTCATCAAGATAAGTAATAGTAATGATGTATACATAATGTAATGAGAGAAAATAATAAGAGTAAGATTTATTGGGAAAATCTAAATGCTTTGATAAATTCCATAATTGTTTTGAACAATGAAGATCTTATTGCGAAAATTAAAATGTGAAAGTAAAGTCAACTAGTAAAAATAAAAGATACTGCATGATACTTGTTCAGCCTTGCTACCTGAGGATCACTGGGCCCTGGTGGTTCTGATGGTCGAATTATTGAGTCATGCTCTTCTGCTTACATCTTTTATGGAAGGGCCTTCCTCCCCCTCGAGAATGACACAACAATCTATATCATCATTTTCTAGGAACAAATTCCTCAATGTTGCTAGTGGTTCCTCTTCTTCTGACCCATAGATAACATCGGCTGGTTGGAAAGTCTGTTCTGAGCATGGTATTGGATGCTCCAACGGATAGTAAGGACCGCGCCACGGTGGTGACCATTTGTTGAATTCCTCCCAAGTATACTCATATCCTAGACAAAAGGTGGTGCCATGTTTCTTTAATTTGATAGGCTTAACGATTCCTTGGAGGTTATTGCCATGTCTTTTGCCAAGTTCATATCCGCTCCAGTTCAATATGCTTTCGATTTTGTTGTCCCACCATTTGTCCTTGTTGCGTTAACTCGCTTGATCTGGTGATAGGTGTCCCTGCCTATCTTTTTTCTGGCTCTGATTGCTGGGATGGTATGGCGACTATATATGGGATTGCTGCCATTGCCGTGAATGATCACCTCTTGGTGGTTCCACTCAAATTTCACTACCTTATGTGATGTTGATGCTACAGCCCTAGTGGCGTGATCCACAGTTATCCCAATAACAAATTCTAATATGCCGACACATCTATCACTTGAAAATATATATCGAACAAAGTAGGCCCCATTTGCAAACATAGGCTAATTTCCCCAATGGTGGACCTTTGGGAACATTCGAAAGCTTTGACGTTGATGGATCTATCCTTGATCTCATGCAACACCTTTCCCAACATCCTAAGTGTTACCATTAGACAAATGTTGAGGCTGGAGCCCCCATCAATCAGGATTCTAGTGATAAAATAATCTTCGTATTTCACGGTGATGTGCAACGCCTTGTTGTGAGTCAACCCTTCAGGTGGAAGCTCATCTTTATGAAAAGTGATCTTATTACTTTCCAATACTTACCCTACCATGTTTTCCATCATTCCCCTAGTGATTTTTCTTGGTACATATGCCTCACTCAGCGCCTTTAACAAGGCATTCTTGTGTGCATCAGAGTTTTGTAGCAAAGCTAGGATAGAAATTTATGCCGATGTTTTGTTCAAATGATCAATGAGTATCCTTTGTCTTGTATCTTTCTCCAGAGATCATCGGGCCCAGTCTTACTGATGGTTTGCCTAATAGACGACTGCTTGCTTGACTCAGCCAAATAATCTTGGGTATAAACCCTACCAATATTTCCCATACCCCATGCCGCAACAGTTTTCCCGAACTTGAACTTGACCTTTATTCTTGCCTCGGCTGTGTAGTCCCAATGGATGGCATTTTATGGAATGATGTTGTGGCTGACATTGCAATTGGAATTGGCATGGTTATCTTTACTCCGAACGGAGCACACATCTTAGACAGTAAAACTGCAACTTTAAAGGGTGTAGATGGATTTGCTTATGACATAAATTACACCTCAATCGGTGTTGGCGTCTTTGCAGAGAATGGTTTGTCAAACTCAAGTGGCATAGACATATTTACCTAGGCATCCCCAGAAGGTTGAATTTGGAGTACAATAGGATTAAGGGTGACCATTGGCTTCTTTGGCTCGTCACCTTCTGTGATTAAACCGATCGATACCTTGGGGTCCCAATAATCCTCTATTTTAAGCATGTGAACGCCTCAACCCTTGTGGTCTGGTAGAGGGTTATTGTGGACATTTAGAGCAGGCTCCTTTTCCACAATAATATTGTTATCAATCAAAGCCTGGATCTTATCTTGTAGAGAGCGGCATTCACAATTGGAATGTCCTTTCTAGCCGGAATGGTATGCACAAGATTTATTTGGATCGACCCATTGAGAAGGGTTTTCAAGGGTTATAACAGGGATAGGGGTGATATAACCAGCAGCCTTAAGCCTTTTGTATAGCTGGTCAATTGGTTCAATAATGGATGTATACTGTTTGGGAAGTTTGAGGTCAAGTTTTGGTCAAGGTCTAGGAATGTTTTGGCATGCGATAGGTGATTGATAGTGGGATGGTTAAGAATTATATGATTGATAGACAAGTGCTGGAGGAATATCTTGGTGTGGTATGTTGATATGTGGGAGGTGGAGGTGACTAGCAAGTAGGTGGTGGAGTTGAATAAGAGGGTGAGGGTGTTTAGTAGTTCAGAGTAGGCTGATATGTGGGTGGAGGCATTGTGTAGGTTTGGTATTTGACAGGAGATTTTTTTCTCTGTGCAACTATTACGATGCTTACGTCCCTTTCTTGGATGTACCACTAGAATGTAAAGCGTTATTGGTAGCTTGCAAGGCTTCAAAGTTCTTAACCATGCCACTTGTTATGTTTTCTTCAATCCTTTCTCCCAACTTGATGATGTTAGAAAATTTATGGTTCTTGATCAGCATTAGCCTTTCATGATATTGCGGGTCCTTAGCCCGAGCAACAAACATGTTCATTTGTTCTTTCTATAAAGTAGGACTGACCTTAGCAGCTTCCGTTCTCCAGTGAGTCGCATACTCGCGGAATGTTTCCGTGAGCTTCTTCTTAAGGTTCTGAATATAGAACACATCTGGTGCATTTTTCGTATTGAACCTGAATCATTCCATGAAGTCAGACGCCGTACTCACCCAATTCGATCATTTTTTAGGTATTCCCTAATGTAACAAGATAGAAAATCTCCTTTCAGACTCCTCATGAAAAGTTTCATGCAGATCCTCTCGTCCATCACTACTCTGACCAGCTTGTCGCAGTATTTTCTGAAATTAAATCTTAAATCTCCTGTACCATCATACATCTAAAAAATAGGAGGGTCGTACCCCTCGGACAGTTCGACATCAGGTTTTATTCAACGATCTTCGTAGTTCAACCCTTCAATCCCCTTACTTCCTTCGACGCCCTGAATTCGGCCAGTCAACTTCTTATGTTCTTCAGCCAGGTTCATGATGAGTGAATCTTTATCATCCGACTCGGGTGTGCCTGATATGGGTTAGGTGGAGTGTAGTATGGTCTCCACATACATTGAGGCATAATGATGGGCATGGAAATGGTCATTTGCTGAGTTTAAAGGTTCTAGTATTAGTAGTGGAGTATTGTTGGAAGTGTGGCAAGTATTGCAGCAGTAGTGAGTAGCAGGATGGTTTTTTGGTGTTGGGATATTTTGTGGAGGTGTGGGGTTCTGAATGTGGGGTTATGCTTGAGTTGGAATGCACTTTCGAAGGAAACCTGAGTACCATGAGTGACCTCTACCCGTTCATTTGAGTTTTCCGTTTTGGTGTTATATGAATCTTCCATCTTCCCTTTGTTGTTGTTTCTGATAGGACTAAGAGAAGGAGTGGGTGGAGGGCCCTTGGGTCTTGTTGAATGATATGATTCTACCAGAGTGCACGAACTAACGTTCGGGGAGGGGAATAAAACAAAAGTAAAAATAAAAAATGTAAAAAGTTAGTGAGGATTATAAGAAAACGTTGCGATATTTAAACACATAGTGCAAGAATGTAACTCTTGTTCTAACTTGGGGAACCTCTTTGTTCCCAAGGTAGGCCTAGCGAGAAACTGATTTGGGCAACTTAGAATGCTAAATGCCTCATTTTATTGATAAAAATAGGGAATCCCAAAACGACACTAAATAACAAGAAATAAAATGTCACTGGGGGCCATTGGACTTATTACACTTTTCAAAGAAAAAGAGAAACTCCTATCTATTTGGTCCCAGAAGTACCTTCCCCAGACTCGGCATCTTTGGATTCTTCGAACAGCTTCACCAACTCGTGATGTCCCAGCAATATGTAGGCTCTGGCCAGGTGTCCGCCCTCGTTTCCTTTAGCAGCCTATCAATCCTCGATCATATTGAGAAATTTCTTTTCCGGCTCCACTAAACCTTGCTCCAAGTATCCCAGTCGCTTGTTTGCACTAACAACCATGTCTTTCTGTACTTCAATCAGCTTTTGCTTGGCTTCTTGAATCCAATGGTGGTCGCTTTCAATGTCCAAAATCCTCTTGCGCAGTTGATTGTATTTGACCTGCGCCTTGGGCCTTTCATCTATGATCCTGTGACCTCGAACAAACTCGGGCTAACTTAGACCGTTATGATTATCTCCAGCCAGCCTGAATAGTGTGGAGTACAACCGGCATGGTACCTATCTGGCTCGATAGTATCCCTTCCCATGATGATTTTATAGTGCTACATATGTTGAGCTTGGCACTTGTAAGGGCTATCATCATCATGAATGTCGGCTCGAAAATGACTCATCTTGTCAACCCTTTGTATAACCTGCTTCCTACCAACCTGTATCACAACCCAGGGAGGGACATAAGGGTAGGTTCCTCTCAAACCGATCCATATCATAAACGGTGCATCCCTGGATTGGATGATGAACTCCTTAGGGAACCACTCAAACATCCATTGTACTTGATCCTCAATTAGATTTTATAATAGTTCAAACCATCCCTTGTCGTCTTATGGTTGAGCGGACATGTTGGGCATGTAATTCATCTGACTTGGATGATGGAAGACTATATGATCATCCCAGTCCCTATGCTGAATCTCTTTCCAATATTTACCCCTTTCGATATGTTCCACGAACCAGAGCAGTAGTAGCAAGTTGAAACCCTCGAAGTGTTTGGGTTTTTTGACACTTCTCCAGGGCACGGTATATCTCTGCAATGATCATGGGAACTATGCTGAATGGTTGCCCTCCATTTCCCTCCATTAAAATACTGGTTACCATAACTAGCATGTTGTGAATCCTTGTTTTCTTCATTGGAAACACTATCAACCCGAGGAAGCAAAACCTGAAGACAAAGACCCTTCGGTGAATATGCCCTAATGATGTGAGGGCGAACTTTTCAGGATAAGTATGGTAGGATTTGCTATGACCATACCGTTCGTAAAAATATTTAAAGGGAATATACGACTCTTTAAAGCATATCAAGTCTGGATTCTTCTTTAGACCAATCATTTTCAGGAAACCTCTATCCTTGCGGTTTTCCAACATTAACAAACACGCAGTTTCCCATGGTATACTAGCCAACCTCCTATTTCCTCTAGCATGGGTGTCCCCTCAATTTCCTCGAAGAGGAATACAAACCTATGACAATCCCAGAACAGTGCAACAGCTTCTATAATCTTATTATTGGGTTGGTTTTCTAGGAGGGAAGGTAGATTTCCTAGGTATTTCAGGATAAGAATCTGATCACTGGAATGAAGATCCTCCCACCAGCTTAGCAATTTTTGTTTTGGATGTTGGTGACCATGCCGAATCTGAGGACTTCTCGCCTCATGTTTCTTCAAGACAAAAGGGTTAGGCCCTTACCCCTACCAGACTCGACCATTAAATATAAATAATTGGCATAAAACAATTAGTTTTCCAAATAAATGCACAACACATGGTAGTATCCATTTGGGTTTTAGGGAAACACAGCGGACTTTGGACAAGGCTATCTTAAAGAGTCATTACGCAGACAACATAACATGTCTTGGCTAAGTTTTACCATGATGCATGCACAATTGAACAGAGTAATGTTTCTATGAGGTGCTAGACTGGTACCTTTGAGCGTACAACTCAAGAGGGAAAGGCGTGGAACCATAGACTAAACCCTTGATCTACTGATTTTACCTCGAATATGCCTTAGCGGGATTTAGGGGGTGATAATATCGAAAGAACGCTACCACTCATTATAAGCATTTTTATTGTATTTTTTTGAACGAGTGGAATATGATATTGAAAACATACTTATACAATAATTAAAACAAGTTGTCACATATTTGCACGTTATAAAGAAATAATTACAATAAGTTAAAGCAATAATAAAGGAAAGCCATAAAGAAAAGTAGTAAAAGAAACAAGGGAAAGAAACAAAAACATGAGTTAGTTATGTAATTGAAAAGGGAAATTGAATGCATATAGGTATTGAACAAATAAACGATTATAAAGAAATGTCAAGTCACAATAATAGTATGAAAAGGTAAAAGCCTAAAAGATATCCCCAGCAGAGTGGACATGTTGTCGCGTCCCCTTTTTTCGCGAAAGCGGGTTTATGACATTTGGGAGGACAACTCATTCCCTTTTGCGAATTTGGGATTCAATTGAAGAGTCTCCACCTAATGATTTAAGGTGCATTAGGACACCAAGAGGGTTTTATTTGAGTAACCAGAGACTGGGTAATGGCTTGAAATAATCGCAAAGGAAAGGTGTTAGGCACCTCTCAAGATCCACTAGTGAGATTCCCGACCAGACTATTGTTGTGAATTTAATTGAAGATAACACGTAGGCAAATAAAACATCAAATAAGAGAGAATTTTCACATAATCGTAACAAAGAAACAAAGTTGGAAAGAACTAAAGAAAGCTGATTTTTAAAAGAAATTGTTTGAAATCTTTTAGAAGAAATAAACAAACAAACAAACAAAGGAAAGAACGGGTCATAGGTTTATAAATAATATGGATCACCCCACAGAACATCCGGTAATGACTCCTCGGTGAAAGGCTACACGAGGCATTATCGCGTGGTCATCATATTCATATCTACCCTTTACCACCCCGTAGAGGTATTAAAGCGCGGAATGGTCTTGTTTACGTTTTGAATGCCATTACCCGTCCCAATCCTATCAGTCCTGGAGGCATACAAGACTACTAATCCTAAAGGGGATGGATATTACTCTTATTTGTAGTTTGAAAAACAATTCTGTGGCGACACGCAAGAACATGTATAGCTAGTTGGGGAGAGCACATAGCAAGTAAAAAGGCTCTGATATACCTCCTTTAAACAAAGAAACACATAGAAAAAATGACATATAAACAATGTTTAAGGTCCGAATAAGAACTTAAAGATTGAGGCGGACTAATTTATTACATAATTTAGATAAGAAGCCTGAATTAGGCCTGCCTGCTAGTTGTAAATAATGACACCGATTCAGTTTTTGACTTTAACTTAAGGTTTGCCTAAGTAGTAGACAAGGATCCTATAGGTATGATATCTACTGAATTCTGAAACCAATGAAATAACTAAATATGTACTGGTTAAGAGGTAGTCAGGTTATTAAAGGAAGGCATGTTTTAGCAAAAGTTATAAGTTCTGCAACTGATGATACTTGTTATTTCTGGTTTTAGCTCTATACGTGAATGAAGCGATTCAAATTCGATTAGAAATTCCTATACGCAGACTTTCTATGTGTTGTTGCCTTTTAAACCTTTTATAGACATTGTAAAAAATGAAGAAACCTTATAGGTTTGATATCTAGGTGCTGAATTCTATTTTAGACCTATGAACATGATATATAATGAATATACTAGATTTAGAATGACCTATCGGCATATTTTTCTATATGGATATGCAGAATTCAGATTCCTAAATACTTATGGACATGATTTATATATAAGAGTGCAGAATTCAAAAAATGGCCTATAGACATGGTATCTATGTAGGAATGCAAAATTCAGAAAGGACCTGTGGGCATGATATATATGTGAGAGCTGCGGAATTCAGAACGACCTATAGGCTTGGTATCTATCCTTTTTTCATACATAAATACCCGCCCTTCACTCTATCCATCCCTAAGAGTTTATTACAAATTATTACATCCAGAATAATGTAAAATACATCAGAAAATAAAAGTACAACCAAGGAGAGCGTGATTCAGACTTCATGTCTAAAATATGAGGTAACCCAACTCCATAAGATTACGATCCTACGCCTTTCTCCTATTTGAGTGTGTCAATGTTCCATAAGAGCCTCAAAAAGGACATCGAGCAATACTCACACCCAAATATATTGTTAGATTAGGACAAGTGCAGTGTGAAAGGGCCAACCCTCAAGTTTCCAAGTTCAGACGGAGCTCAAGGGGTCCCAATGCAAGGCTCACAAGAGGGGAGCAAAACTTAAAGGCTAAGAGAGTGTGCATGTTCAGAAACAAGATTTTAAGAGGGGGAAAGGAGAGGGAAATAGCTACAAATAAGTACACATAAGGGGTTTAGGAGGGATAGGGAAATTGAAAGAGGCAATGGCAGGCTATGGACATGCCCAACAATGGAGAATGCTAGTATACCCATAAGCCGGTTAGAACATACTTGTTGGTCCGAAGTATAAGGTTTAATTCATGGACAATAACTTGCATATTTCCATGCCTTAAGCCGTAGCTCAAACACAAATGGGGCATAGGTTTGGGAATCATAGTAGAAGATGCAGAAAGAAATCAGAATTCCAAAGTATGTGTAGGACTTATATATAAACAATGAGTAGACATAGATAAAAATGCCGTAAATAAAGACATTGTGGTGGTGCTAAAGCTTAAATCAGGATATACCAGTTTCAAAGAAACAAAAAGAAAATAGCAAGCAGTAGGTCCTGTAAACAGGCCACAATGCAGACGATAAGAGAGAACTCTATTGCATGTAGGTGTAAGGTAAGAAAGACTATGAGTGATGGTGTGTTTGTGACAATGAAAGAGTAGTGTATTTATTGTGTGAAAAACATGTCTAGGCTCGAACAGACATGTCTTGCCGGAGCAAGGACACAGATGGTTGTGGAACTTGAGTCGACACAGGTCTAGACCCAACTCTTCCCGGTCAATCATGAAACTTTAGTAACCAATCGTGAAGAGCCATATGAGGCTGGTGGATGGTGAAACCACCATAGATTTAGGCTAGGATGTGGCCGGCCAAGGTGAGTGAAACTACTTGGAGAGGAGGAGAATGGGGATTGTTCTAGAGAGAACCATAGATAGAGAGGTAGAGGTGGGTGAGGAAATGAGAGGAGTATTGGGGGGGGGGGGTCGTTTCGTTAAAAAAGGTAAGGGTGGATCTAGACCGTTGATAAAAATTGATCAACAACAAATATTTGATCCAGGTTGGGTTAGGTAGATTAAGGATTGGGCTTGAGTTCTAGGTTTAATATATTTTGGTTGGTTACTGGGTATAATTAGGCTAAATTAAAAGGCAAGATGTGATTATAAGTTAAATAGTCCCTTTTCCCCATTTAATTTGTAAAATATAATAAAAAAAATTTGTAAAAACAAATTAAAAGCACTAAAATAATTTATAATATATAATTATCTATTTAATAATATAAAATCCCATTTTATAAATATGATACAAATGTAAACATAAAAATGACTAATATTGCAATTACACAATTTTATCCTTAAAAAATAACAATTATATTTGTAAAAATATGTGAAAAATATATTAGCTATATTTTATTTTAAGAATGAGAGTTCAATAAATGAATCACTATAATGATAACTTTTGGAATAATTAGTGGCTTCTCTAAATAAAATTAGGTAATAAATTGATTTAAAAATCTTTAAAAATTAAGAAAAAATAATAAAAAATTTGGACATACCTATATATTCTTACATATGCTATTTTGAAACTATTTTACTTATTAAACACATTCTAGCCATAGATACTACAAATTCACTAACCCGATGCTCGTAGTATACACAATTGCCACGACCCTAAACACAAACCCAATCGTCATGGAGCCTTTCGTGAAGACAAGGCCAGCCGACATACTCACAATTCATTTTAAGAAATTAAAACGATACAAATTAAGTCTTTAACTGTAAGACCCCATAAAAAGGAGTGCTCAACTCCTAGAAAATCCTAGAGTCGCGTCCACCTATCTGTTGGGACCCTTTCTACTGATTTTATACTTAGAAATCTAGAGTCAAAGTCTTCCGGAAAAATGTCATTTTTGCGGTCAAGAATGCGGTCGCAGATCATGTATACGGACCGTATCTCTGCTGCAGAGTTGATCAAAGAGTTAGCTAAATTTGATGTTTATGATGCGGTCCATTATGCAATCACATAACCAATACGCGGACCGCATAGTCGTCGCATAATTTTCTTGAGGATTTGAGAAGATCAGTTCTGCGGTGCAATATGCGACTGCAAAATAGGAATGCAGACCACATTCCCACCACATACCGAAGCAGAGAGGCCAACAATTTGGGACCCTTATGCGGTCCAATCTGCGGACCGTATATCAACTCTGCGATGGCAGAGTGCGACCTCAGATCCTGCATGGGCTTCAATTTTCTAATATTTTAAACCCGACTCCTTTTATAATAAAACACCCCAACCCCTCATTTTTTCATATTTTCTGAACAAAACAATAGAGAGGGAAAAGAGAGTTCTTGAGGGAGAAAGGGTTCATCAAATTGATTATTCAAAACTATCCGGGCCGGGAAATTCTAATTTACTATCTTCATTCCCACTCTTATAGGTAAAATCCCTAACCCTTTTCCCCAATTTTCAGAATTAAACCAAGGGAGGGAGTCTCATGCTTTAATTTTTGAAATAATGAGTGGAAACTCACATGCATGACTTTCAAAACCTTAAATCTAGTAAGGGGGAATTAGGTAGAAGTAAAGAACTGTGCTTGATAAACTAAGTAAGCCGGGTGGTATTTGTGAACTTCAATTCTAAGGTAAATATGTTAATTTGTGAATTAGATTGACGTGGCTGGATTTTGTGGTGACTAAAAATAGGAGTTTAAAAAGGGAATTCGACTCCAGGTATGTATGGCTAGCCTTGATCCTTCTAAAATCGCCTTGTTTGGTGTGTGAATTCATTGGTAGTTGATATCTTTGTGGGTTATTTGAGAGCTTCTTGTGACTTGTATAATTGTGAATACATCTTGTGGTAAAAGTCGAGGAATAAATAATTAAAGGGATTCATAAATGGTGAAATTAGAACAACTGTAGTAACAATGTACTTGTATTGTTGTGGGCATTTGTTGTGGTGACTTGAATTACATATGAACTGTTGAATATGATTTAATTGGCACTGTTGGTTATGGGAACACTTGTAACATTGTTATGGTTATGTATTGAGAAGTATTGTTGTTAATCTTCGTGAATTGTTTGTTGTGGTTGTGTTGTTTGTGAATTGAAACTATACGGAGGGGTCATTTTGCACGCTGCAACACGAAGTTATAAGGTGTGGTTTATGGTGATAAGGGTGACCGAGGTAATAAAGGCAGTCGATGTAATAATGGTGGAAGTGATCGAAATTACTATTGAAATAAATACTTGAGCAAACTGGTGAAATTATTGTTGTGGAATTGTGGAAAGGGAAAAACAAGAGAGTGTGCAACCTTGTTTGGCTTGATTGTACTTTTTATGTGTGGTTGGTTGTTGCTTCTATTGCTGCTTTATACTTGCGTATGACTTGAATTTTGTTGGGACAAGTTTTTTTCATACATACCAGTACAATTCAAATGTGCTGACATCCCTTTTGCTGGGGGCGCTACATTCGTAATTTGATTGTTGGTGGATCTATAGAAGGTACTCCAGTGTACCACCCGTAGGTCCTCCTCATTCCCTGTCAGCTGTATTGGTGAGCACCCTTTCCTTCCGGGACCCTGCGTGGCTCATGCCGCCTCTGTTCCAGTATTTTGAGATCGCATTTTGGTGTTTGAAAAAGGCATAGTCGGAGCCATGTTACCGGCAAGTATTGTAATATCATTTTTCATCCTTAGAAGAAAGCTAGACTCGTCCTTGAGGCCAACGCCACCCCATGCGTGGTCGTGAATCATGTACCAGACGCCGTGGGTGAGAGTGACTCCCAGGCTTTGAATCTAACCGGCCCATCTCTTCCAAATCCAAGCATTCATGTTCCAGCTGCGACATAGGGTGTTACCGTCCCTCCTGCGGATATTCCTAGTCCTGATATTGCTCCAGCTTTCGATGCCGAGGCTTCTGATGGGGACCATCGGGGAGCCATCCATATGTTGACCCAGCTAGTGGCCGCCAAGGCCCAGAGATCTCATGACGGCCCTATGTCCTCCAGCGGACTGGGAGATTCTGCCAACTCCATAGTCCACCAGTGTCTGCGATTAGCCCCTCCAGAATTCTCACGCACAGACCCAGTGGTCGATTCACAGGATTTTCTTATGAGATTTACAAGACCCTTCATGTGATGAAGGCCACAGAGTCAGAGGAAGTTGAGTTGGCTTCTTATTGGTTGACGGGAGCAGCTCTCTCGTGGTTCGAGATGTGGGAGGATTCCCCCGAGGAGGGAAGACCTCCGGATTGATAGGAGGAGTTTGTGGATTCTTTTATGGACCATTTCTTGCCTGCTGAGACAATGGCAGCCCGTGCTACTGAGTTCGAGGTTCTCAAGCAAGGTAGTTTGAGTGTCTGGGAGTACCATATGGAGTTCGTGAGGTTGTCCAAGTATGCTCCTTGGTTAGTGTCGACCATGGATGCTCGAGTTCGGCGTTTTGTTCATGGTCTTAGACCGATGGTGGTGAATGAGGCTGCTACAGTGGCCTTACACTCAAATATGAATTATGGGAAGATTATGGGTTTCGCTAAGGCCACAGAGGTTAGAAAGTTGAAGATAATGGCAGATAGGGAGAGTAGCAACATGGCCTGGTTAATGGGTCACTCAGGGAGGTCAGCTCCGGGGAGAAGGCCCCAGCAGCAGAGGGGAGCTACATGTCCAAAGTGTGGGAGGTTCCATAGAGGGACGTGCTATTTGGACATCCCTGTGTGTTATAAATGCATGGTGAGAGGTCATATCCAGCGGGACTGTCGTGCGCCCAGACAGGGCATGGGTAGGGGATTCGCCTAGTCATCCGGTTCTTAAGTTGCTACATCATCAGTGCATCCTCCAGCTCCAGCAGGGCGTGGTGCAGTTAGGGGTGTGGCTCGTGGTAGAGGTGGATCGAGCCGGTTCTATGCTTCGAGTGGTCGCCAGAGTGCTGAGGCTTCTGCAGATGTTGCTACAGGTATCATATTTGTTCAGACTGTTGATTGTTATGCTCTTATCAATCTGGGATCCTCTTTGTCCTATGTCACCCTATTAAGTGCTTCGAGATTTGGGATAGAACCCGAACAGCTTTATGAGCCATTCTCTGCATCGACCCCGGTTGGTGATTTTATTACAACCGCACGAGTTTATAGGAATTGTATGGTCAATGTATGTGGTCGTATTGCCACGGCGGGCCTTTTTGAGCTTGGAATGGTAGATTTTGACGTAATAATGGGAATGGACTAGCTTTATCGTGGTTTGCTAAACTTGACTGCCGGACGAGAGTCGTGACACTCGAGTTTCCTAGCGAGCCTGTTGTTGAGTGAAAAGGGAAGGGTGTTATGCCAAAAGGTATGTTTATTTCTTACCTTAAGGCTTCGAAGATGATTAAGAAGGGGTGTATCTATCATTTGGTCTGGGTGGAGAACACCGCGTCAGAAGTACCTGCCCCCGAATCAGTGCCAATTATAAATAAGTTTCTTGAGGTATTTCCAGATGAGCTTCTGGGTATACTGCCAGATAGGGAGATTGATTTTGGGATTGATGTATTGCCAGATACCCAGTCAATATCTATTCTACTATACAGAATGGCACCAGCAGAATTACGAGAGTTGAAGGAGCAGCTGAATGATTTATTAGAGAAAGGGTTCATTCGACTGAATGTGTTGCCATGGGGTGCTCAGGTTCTTTTGGTCAGAAAGAAGGATGGGTCGCTTCGGATGTGCATCGATTATCTACATCTTAATAAAGTCACCATCAAGAATAAATACCCTTTACTTTGTATTGATGATTTGTTCGACCAATTGCAAGGTGCGAAGTTATTCTCTAAAATTGACTTGCAGTCCGAGTATCACCAATTGAAGATCGAAGAGCAGGATATTCCTAAGACCGCTTTCAGAACCCGTTATGGTCACTTCTAATTCTTGGTCATGTCTTTTGGGCTAACCAACGAACAGGCAACTTTCATGGATCTTATGAATCGGATCTTCAAGCCATTTCTAGACTCCTTTGTGGTTGTTTTCATTGACAACATCCTCTTTTATTCTCAAAGCAGGGAGGATCATGCTGATCACCTCAGCGCGGTTTGGCATACTATTCATCAGCACAGGTTGTATGCTAAATTCTCAAAATGTAAATTTGGTTGGAGTCTGTGGCTTTTCTGGGTCATGTCATTTTCGGTAAGGAAATTCAGGTGGATCCCCAAAGATTGCATCTGTGAAGGATTGGCCTACACCCACAACCCCGACGGAGATCTGTAGCTTCTTGGGGTTAGTAGGGTATTATCAGAGGTTTTTAGAGGGTTTCTCCAACCTCGCCTCCCATTGACTAAATTGACACAGAAATCAGTCAAATTCCAATGGTCCGATGCTTTTGAGAAAAGTTTTCAGAAATTCAAGTTAATGTTGACCTCATCACCGGTGTTGGCTCTACCGAAAGGCACGAAAGGATTTGTGGCGTATTGCTATGCCTTTAGGATTGGTTTAGACTATGTGCTCATGCAGCATGGGAAGGTTATAGCGTATGTTTCAAGGAAACTTAAGAATCATACAAAAATTACCCAACGCATGATTTGGAGCTTGCAGCAGTTGTGTTTGCATTAAAAATATGGGTACATTACCTTTATGGTGTTCATGTGGATGTGTTCTCGGACCACAAGAGTCTGCAATATTTGTTCACCGTGTTGCAGCGCGCAACCCGACCCCGCATGACTATTTTGAATTCACAACAACAAACAGCACAACAACAAATACAAGAAATCAACTATGTCGCATTGTTAACATAGATCTGCATCAAGGGTAATGCAATTCCACAAATAGCAACAAAAATTCCTCATGTTCATCAAATTGGTACACAATTTAGATAATCACAACAGTTATTCACAACTAATCACACACGTTGTTCCATAATATTTCCATTTCCACTATTCCACATTATTCCCATTTCCATTGTTCCATAGTGTTCCATTTCCATTGTTCCACGTTACTTTCATTTCCGTTGTTCCAATTACAAGTTCCACAACATTCACCAGAAAGTGTTACCACACAATGATACCACACAAGCTTCACAATGATTCTAACATGAATATCAAATATCAACAATTCATAACTAGCATAGGGCGATTTCACAAGGATCACAGTTAGCCATACATACATGGAGTTGAGTTTTCCCCTTTAAAACTTTAGTCCAATTTTCCAAGCAATCAAGTAGTCAATATAGTTCATGAACAACCCTTAGGTTTTAGAAATATAAACTCATTGTTACTACCCAATTCCCTTTTTACAAGATTTTTGGGTTTTGAAGCCATGCATAAAAATTATATGAAGAAAATTCAAAGCAAGTATATGGGGTTCCCTTCCCAAGCTTAATCTCGAAATTTGGGGGAAATGGGATAGGGATTTTACCTGATAAATCAATAGAGAAGACAATGCACCAAGAATTTTCCAAGCTCCAATGATTTTGAAAGACTAGACGAGTAAGAATTTGCTTTATCTCTCATGAACCCTCTCTCCCTCTATCTTATTTTGATCAGAAGTGTGTCAAAAAGGAGGGAGAAGGAGTTTTAACAAAAGGTGGGTTGAGTTTAAAATTTTAGAAAAATACCAGGCAGAACATAATCTGCGACACGATCTGCAATCGCAGAACAGACATGCGGTCCGCAGAATGGACCGCAGAAAGGGCTCAAAATTTAAGCCTCACGGGTTGGGAATGCGGTGAATATGAGGTCCGAATTTGAGTTTTGCGGCCGCAGAATGCACCGCAGAACTGACCTTCGAATTTCCTCAGGGACAATATGCGATCCCTCTACGGTCCGTATATTGATTATGCGATCGCAGATTTGACTGCATTTTCAACATCAAAATGTTGCTGCTCTATGATTTACTCTTCGGTAGGAATGTGGTCCGCATAACCCATCTAGGACCACATTCTGGACCACATTTTGACCATTTTTTGGAAAATTTTCAATTTCACATTTTCAAGTTCAAAACAGTAAAAAGGATCCGATCCACATAGGTAGACTCGACTCTATGAGCTGCTAACATCTGAGCACTCATTTTCACGGGGCCTTACATCCTCCCCCGCTTAGGATCATTCGTCCTCGAATGAGGACATGGAAACCAAATGAGTTTGAAAACATGATTGCAAGTTTCTACACTTTTTTTAACTTTCAAGTTTGTTTTAGAAACTTTTTTTTCAGAGTTTCTTTTGTAATATGGACATAACCACCTGTCAAAGAATCCCCAAAACACATACCTACGCATTACTACACAAACCTACTACCTTTACAATAGTTGTAAAATGCATAATCCTCACACTTGAACATATTCAACCTCTCGATACACTCTTACCATTTGGCACACACAAATAATAAAATTAAGCATTAATCGCCTGTACTATTTAGGCTATCTACCTATCACAAGGGTACGATACAGTTATTCATTTCAACACAATTCCTTCATACAAAAACTAATCAGTACACAATTAGAACACTTTGATTCAAAATTTCCATGCAAAATTAATTATTACTTCCATATATCACCTTACCATGAGAGTACAATACTTTCATTACCAAAAGGACTGCACATTGTTTAAATAGTTACAACACATAAACTTGGTTGGAATAACTTGGAGAAACTACAACAATAAGGCACTTGGAAAGAGAAGGGATGAGTCTTACACCTAACGGAACACAACATTAGCTCTCCTAGGGACAAGATTCGCACGATCATTTCTAACTTATTCAAATAGATGTGGGTATTTTATCTTCATCTCGTCATCCACTTCCCACGTGGCTTCCTCGACTTGTTGGTTTCGCCATAACACTTTAAATGAAGCTATCTCCTTAATTCGCAACTTTTGAACTTGCCTATCCAGAATAGCAACCGGAATCTCCTCATATAATAACTCTTCTATAACCTTGATGTCTTCCACGGGCACAATTTTAGACAGATCAACCACAACTTTCCTCAACTGGATACATGAAACACCGGGTGCACTAGAGACATTTCTGGGGGCAATTCCAACCTATATGCAACTTGACCGATCCTTTGAGTGACTTGATAAGGCTTGACATACCTAGGACTTAGTTTTCCCTTCTTCCAAAAACGCATGACTCCTTTCATCGGAGACACCCTCAAGAATACCCAATCTCCTTCTTGAAACTTCATTTCTCTTCGACGCACGTCCGCATAGGATTTATGGCGACTTTGAGTAGTCTTCATTCTCTCCTGAATGACTCTTTCCTTTTCCATGGCCTGGTGCACGAGATCTGGCCCTATTAATTCCACTCCACCAACCTCAAACCACCCGATCGGGGACCTACACCTTCTTCCATACAATGCTTTGAATGGGGCCATTTGGATGCTAGCATGGAAGTTGTTATTATAAGAAAGCTCTATAAGGTAGGTGATCATCCCAATTACCTTTGATATCGAAAACACATGCCCGCAACATATCCTCGAGCGTCTGAATAGTCCGCTCTGCTTGGCCATTGGTCTGCGGATGAAAAGCTATGCTGAGATTCACTTGAGTAACCAAACCCTGCTGAAATGTCCTCCAGAAGTTAGCTGTAAACTGAACTCCTCAATCTGAAATGATAGAAAGCGGCGTACCATGAAGCCTCACTATCTCCTTCATATACAAACGAGCATATTGTTCCGCAGTACGGTGGACTTGACCGGCAAAAAGTGAGCTGATTTGTGAGCCTATCCACAATTACCCAAATTGGGTCGAACTTGTGCTGAGTATGAGGTAGTTCTGTCACGAAGTCCATATTGATCATTTCCCACTTCCACATTGATATTTCTATAAGCTGAGTCAACCCTCCCGGCCGTTGATGCTCGACTTTCACTTGCTGGCAATTCGGGTACTTAAAGACGAGTCCGCTACACTCTTCTTCATACCACTCCACCAATAGATATCCTTGAGATCGTGATACATCTTTGTAGATCCTGGGTGCACTGACTACCTGGACTGATGAGCCTCTGTCATTACCCTCTCCCGAAGATTATCCCGTCGTGGCACCATAGCACACCATCATTGTTGCCGAGAGAAAATGCAGAAATTTTATTACTTAGAGCTGCCTCCTTTAATTGTGCCAATGCTGGATCAACAAACTGCTTTTCTTTAACCTCTGCCACGAGCGACGATTCTACTTTATTATCCACCATAAGTTCCTCCTCATTCGGGGCCGAGATACAAACCCCAAGGCTGGCTAACTGATGTACCTCCTGATCTAGGAACCTCTGATCCGCTCTCAAGTGAGCCAAACTACCCTTGGATTTCCGACTAAGGGCGTCGGCCACCACGTTTGCTTTCCCTGGATGGTACAAGATGCCCATATCATAATCCTTAAGCGGTTCTAACCACCGCCGCTGCCTCAAATTTAGCTCTTTCTGCTTGAATTGATATTGAAGACTCCTGTGATCTGAAAACACATCTGTATGAACCCCATAAAGATAATGCCGCCATATTTTCAAGGCGAACACAACTGCTGAAAGTTCCAAATCATGCGTAGGATATCTTCTTGTGATTCTTGAGTTTCCTGGAAGCATGTGCTATAACCTTTCCGTGCTGCATCAGAACACACCCTAGACCAATACTGGTGCCGAAGTCAACCTTGTTTTCAATTCCTGGAAACTCTTCTCACAAGCATCTGACCACTGGAATTTAGATGATTTCTGCGTCAATTTAGTGAAAGGAGAGGAGAGGGTGGAGAATCCCTCTACAAACCTCCGATAATATCCTGCTAACCCCAAAACACTACGGATCTCCGTCGGGGTCGTAGGCCTAGGCCAATCCTTCACCGTTGCAATCTTTTGGGTGTCCACCTGAATTCCCTTCACTGGAAACCACATGACGTAGAAGAGCGACAGACTTTAACCAAAATTCACATTTGGAAAACTTGGCATACAATTAGTGCTGATGTAGAGTCTGCAAAACTGCCCTGAGGTGACTGGCATGGTCCTCTCTATTCCACGAATATATGAGAATGTCGTCAATGAAAACAATCACGAAGGAGTCTAAGAATGACTTGAAGACCCGATTCATTGGGTCCATAAAAGCTGCCGGTGCATTGGTTAGTCCAAAAGACATGACCAAGAACTCAAAGTGGCTATAACGCGTTCTGAAAGCGGTCTTAGGAATATCTTGCTCCCTGATCTTCAATTGGTGGTACCCGGACCGCAAAACAATTTTGGAGAAGAACCTTCCACCTTGCAATTGATCGAACAAATCATCTATCCGAGGCAAATGGTACTTATTATTGATGGTGACTTTATTAAGCTGCCTATAATCGATACATATCCGAAGTGATCCGTCCTTCTTTCTGACAAAAAGAATCGAAGCACCCCATGGCGACACACTTGGCCAGATAAACCCTTTCCCCATTAAATCATTCAATTTCTCTTTTAGCTCTCGCAACTCTGCTGGCGCCATCTTGTATGGTGGAATAGATATTGGCTGGGTATCTGGCAGTACATCAATTCCGAAATCAATCTCTCTATCTGGCAGGATTCCTGGAAGCTCCTCTGGAAATACCTCAAGAAACTCACAACAGGCACGAACTCGGGGGTAGGAACCATTGGAGTAGTGTCCGACACCCGGACTAAATGATAGATACACCCCTTCCTGATCATCTTCGAAGCCTTGAGGTAGGAAATAAACCTACCCTTCGGCACCACACCACTTCCTTTCCACTCAACAACCGACTTATTAGGGAACTCGAGTCTCATGACTCTCGTCTGGCAATAAAGTTTTGCAAAGCACGAATAGATCCAATACATCCCCATGATTACATAAACATCCACCATCCCAAGCTCGATAAGGTCAGCCGTGGTAACATGACCACCTACCATGACAACACAATTTCTATAGACCCGCGCGACTGTAATAGAATCACCAACCGGAGTTGATACAAAGAACGACTCAAGAAGCTGCTCGGGTTCAATCCCAAAACTCGAAGAAACAAATGGAGTGACATAGGACAAAGAGGATCCCAGATCAATAAGAGCATAGCAATCAAAGTTCTGAACAGATATGATACCCGTGACAACATATGGGGAAGCCTCAGCACTCTGACGGCTACTCAATGTATAACTGGGTCCGCCCCTACCACGAGCTCCACCTCTAGCTGTACCATGCCCTGTTGGGGCTGGAGGGCGTACCGATACGTAGCAACCGATGAACTGGATGGGTGAGCAAGTCCCCTGCCTGTGGCTTGTCTGGGGACACGCCAGTCCCGCTATATGTGACCTCTTACCCCACAATTGTAACACACTGGAGCATCTAAGTAACAAGCCTCTGCATGAAATCTCCCACAATTGGGACATATACCTCCCTACTGTCGAGGTCTCACCCCCGAATGACTGAACTGCAAGACCTCGTGCTGTCTGAACCTTGCCCCGAAGGGCTACCCTGCTGGAAATGGTGCACAGATGACGGTGCACTAGCTGAGGACTGAGAAAAATACTGAGATGGTCCTGATGACCCTCTCCCTGGAGCTGACCTCCCTGAGTGACCAATAGATCGGGCCCTGCTGCTACTTTCCGTGTCTGCCCGAATCTTCAACTTCCTGGCCTTTGTGGCCTGAGCAAAACCCACGATCTTTCCATAGTTCATGTCTGAATGCGTTGCCGCTGTAGCGGCCTCATTTACAACCAAAGAGCTGAGACCCTGAGTGAATCGCCAGACTCTGGCCTCCATAGTAGACACCAACTGAGGTGCATACTTGGACAACCTAACGAACTCTATATGATACTCCCAAACACTCATGCTACCCTGCTTAGGAACCTCAAACTCGGTGGCAGGGGCTGCCATCGTCACGGCAGGAAGAAAGTGGTCCATGAAGGCATCTAGAAACTCATCCCATCTAGCTGGAGGGCTCCCCTACTCACGAGAATCCTCCAACATCATGAACCACGAACGCACAGCCCCGTCAACCCTTATGAAGCCAATTCTACCCCTTCTATCTCTGTAACCTTCATAACTCTGAGGGTCTTGTACATTTCATCAAGGAATTCTTGCAGATCGGCCTCTGGGTCTGTGGCTGAGAACTCTGGAGGATTCAATCGCAAACACTGATGAACTCTAGAGATGGAAGAATCTCCCTGTCCGCTAGAGGACACAGGGGCATCATGAGATCTGTAGGCCTGGGCAGCCACTAACTGAGTCAGCATACGGATAGCTCCCCTAAGGTCCCCATTAGAAATCCCAGAATCGGAAGCTGGAGCAACATCAGGATTAGGAGCATTGGAAAAAGGGATAGTAGAACCCTCGGCCGCTGCTGGAACATGATAGCTTGGATAAGGAACGAATGGAGCAGGCAAATTCAGAACGGGGGAATCACTCTCACCCACGACAGTCTGCAAATGACCCACAGCCGCACTGGAAGTGGCATTGGCCCCTAGGCCAAGTCTAGCTTTCTTATTAGGTGCCATCATTGAAAATTCAAAATAGAGCACAAATTAGACACAACATCACTTCACCACACGAACTTGGAATAACAAAGAAGAGGATCATTTTTCCTAAATGCCCAAGTAGCCCCCAACTTATCGATGTGGTCGACAACACGCCGATACGAAGGGCTCTCTAGCCATGACTCCAAGACATCCTAGGACTCCTTTAAAACCTTAGGCTATGAAACCAAGTTTGTCATGCCCCAAATCCGAGGGCGTGACCGACACTCAACTGGGTATCTCCAGTTGAGTGGACCTGGGTGCCTTTCCTATTCCCCATCTGTTACCCCATATTATTCAATGATAATTAGCGAAAAAATACTAAATTTTTCAAGCGAAAGATTAGCGAAAAAATACTAAATTTTTCAAGCGAAAGA
Source organism: Nicotiana benthamiana (assembly GCA_034376525.1). Lineage (NCBI taxonomy): Eukaryota > Viridiplantae > Streptophyta > Magnoliopsida > Solanales > Solanaceae > Nicotiana > Nicotiana benthamiana. Next base: position 24,354,710 of record CM067333.1, on the reverse strand, counting down.
GCATATGATTTCTCCTTGGTAACCACACATTATGATTAACAGGGAACATCTTTTACAAAACATATACTATAGTGATATTGGGTAACATTTCCACCCTTATTACCTCGTCCACCATTATTACCTCGGCCACCCTTATCACCCCAACCCATACCATTTTTCACCGTGTTGCGGCGCGCAACCCGATCTCGCTTGACAGTGTTCAATTCACAACAACAAACAACACAACAACAAATACAAGACATCAACTATGGCGCATTGTTAACATAGATCCATAACAAGGGTAATGCAATTCGACAACTAGTAACAAGAATTCCTCATGTTCATCAAATTGGTACAAAATTTAGATCATTACAAAAGTTATTCACAACTAATCACACATGTTGCTCCACAATATTTCCATTTCCACTATTCCACATTATTCCCATTTCCATTGTTCCACAGTGTTCCATTTCCATTGTTCAACACTACTTTCATTTCCATTGTTCCAATTACAAGTTCCACAACATTCACCACAAAATTTTACCACACAATTATACAATGCAAGCTTCACAATGATTCTCACATGAATATCAACTATCAACAATTTCAGAACTAGCATAGGGTGATTTCACAAGGATCATAGTTAGCCATACATACCTGGAGTTGAGTTTTCCCCTTTAAACCTTTAGCCCAATTTGCCAAGAAATCAAGTAGTCAATCTAGTTCATGAACAACAATTGGGTTTTAGAAATTTAAGCTCATAGTTACTACCCAATTCCCTTTTTACAAGATTTTTGAGTTTTGAAGCCATGCATAAAGATTTTATGAAGAATATTCAAAGAGAGTATATGGGGTTCCCTTTCCAAGCTTAATTTAGAAATTTGGGCGAAATGGGTTAGGGATTTTACCTGAGAAATCAATAGAGAAGACAACGCACCAAGAACTTTCCAAGCTCCAATGATTTTGAAAGACTTGATGATGAAGGATTTGCTTTCTCTCTCAAGAACCCTCTCTCCCCCTCTCTTATTTTGATCAGAAGTGTGTTAAAAATAAGGGAGAAGGTGTTTTAACAAAAGGTGGGTTGGGTCTAAAATATTAGAAAAATACCAGGCAAACACAATCTACGACACGATCTATGATCGTAGAACAGACATACGGTCCGCAGAATGTACCGCAGAAATGGCTCAAATTTCAAACCTCTCGAGTTGGGAATGCGGTGAATATGCGGTCAGCATTTGAGTTCTGCAGTCGCAGAATGCACCGCAGAACTGACCTTCTAACTTCCTTAGGGACAATATGCTATCACTCTGCGGTCCGCATATTGATTATGAGATTGCAGATTTGACCGAATTTTCAACATCAAAATTTTGTTGCTCTCTAATTCACTCTGCGGTAGGAATGCAGTCCACATAGCTAATCTGCGACCGCATTCTGGACCGCATTTTGACCATTTTCTGGAAAAATTTCGATTTTACATTTTTAGTTCAAAATAATAAAAAGGATCCGATCCACACGGGTAGACTCGACTCTGTGAGCATCAAAAATCTGAGCACTCATTTTCACGGGGCCTTACACGATTAATGCTTAATTTAATTTCGTGTAATGTACCAAAATGGCTAAGAGTGTGTCAAACTCCTTATGGTAACCGACTATATGCAAAGGTGTGTGGAGAAATAGAATATGTACAAGTGTGAATGTAATGAATTTTATACCAGTTATAGGGGTAGCATGCTTAGTGTAGTGGTGATTGAAAATATGTCCAAATTACAAAGGAAACTCTAGCGATTGTTTTTTTAAAATATGGTAGTTAGTGAAAACTTAGGAGCTTGCATATCATGTTTTCAGAACATTTGATTTTTCAAAGTTCTCATTCGAGGATGAATGATCTTAAGCAGGGGAGGATGTAAGACCCCGCGAAAAGGAGTGCTCAAATCATAACAACTACTACAGTCAGGTCCACCTATGTGGTCAGACTCTTTCTACTATTTTTATATATAAAAATCTAGAGTCAAAATTTTTCCGGAAAAACGTCATTTTTGCGGTCAAGAATGCAGTCACAGATCGGGTATGCGAACCGCATCTCTTCCGTAAAGTTGATTAGAGAGTTATCTAAATTTGATGTTTAAGATGCGGTCTATTATGCAATTGCATAACAAATATGCGGACCGCATAGTCATCGCATAAATTTCTTGAGCATTTGAGAAGGTTAGTTCTGTGGTGCAATATGCGACGGCAGAACAGGAATGCGAACCCCATTCTCACCGACCCCGAGCAGCAAGGCCGGCAATTTAGGACCCTTCTGCTATCCAATCTGTTGACCGCATATCAAATCTGCGATCGCAGATCCTACACGGGCTTCAATTTTCTAAAATTTTAAACGTGACCCCTTTTCTAATAAAACACCCCAACCCCTCATTTTTGCGTGTTTTCTGAATAAAACAAGAGAGAGGGAAGAGAGAGTTCTTGAGGGAGAAAGGGATTCTACTTCAAGTTGATTCTCCAAAACTATCCGGACTGGGATATTATAACAACTGTGGTAACAATGTACTTGAATTGTTGTGGGCATTTGTAGTGGTGAGTTGAATTGCATACGAACTGTTGAATATGATGGAATTGGTAATGTTGGTTAGGAAACACTTGTATCATCGTTGTGGTTATGTATTGAGAAGTATTATTGTTAATCTTCGTGAATTGATTGTTAGGGTTGTGTTGTTTGTGAATTGAAACTATACGGCGGGGTTGGGTTGTGCGCTACAACACAAAGTTATAAGGTATGGGTTGTGCTGGTAATGATGGCCGGGATAATAAGTGTGGTCGAGGTAAAGTGATTGAAATAACTGTGGAAATAAATACTTGAGTAAACTTGTGAAATCACTGTTGTGGAATTGTGGAAAGGGAAAAACATAAGAGTGTGCAACCTTGTTTGACTTGATTGTACTTTTTATGTGTGGTTGGTTGTTGCTTCTATTGCTGTTTTCTACTTGCATACGGCTTGAGTTTACTTGGAACAAGTTTTGTTCTTACATAGCAGTACAATTCAAATATGCTGACATCCCTTTTGCCGGGGTGCTGCATTTGTGTTATAATTGTAGGTTTATCTATAACAGGTACTCCCGTCCACCGCCCGTAGCTCCTCCTCATTCCTTGTCAGCTGTATTGGTGAGCCCCCTTTCCTTTCGGGGCCTTGCGTGGCTCATTCCACCTCTATTCCTATACTTTGAAATCTTATTTTGATGCGTGAAAAAGGTATAGCCAGAGCCTTGTTATCGACAAATAGTGCACTCTCATCTTTCATCCTTAGAGGCTCCGTAGACAAGAAATGTTGGTCATGAACTATGTAGTATGTACTTTGTATTTTGGGCATTGTAAATTTTAAACCACTCTAATATCATCTATGTTATGTATTCTTTGTAAAACGTGTTTTAATTTTTAAATAACTGTTCTACCCGGTTAGTAAGTAATGGAAAATGTGGGGTTATTGGTGGGTTAGGAAAGGCACCCAGGTTTGATTGGGGGATACCCGGTCGAGTTGCGGTCATATCCCTCGGATTTGGGGTGTGACATTAACATAATAATAACCTCAAAATAAGGTGAAAGAATACAAGTGTGTAATAGACATAGCCCGACATTGAGATGTCACCAGTCATGAGCATCTACTAACAGTTTTAAAATAGGAAGAGTCCACATAGACTATTACAGAACCAAAACAAGAGAACTCTAAAATCTACTGGAAGCTCTCAACCCTCGCAAGCAAGACCTGAAGAGCTTGAATCTGCACGCGTGGTGCAGGGAGTAATATAAGAAGTCCAACTCAGTGAGTAATAACAATAAATCAAGAAAGGGCGATAAGAAATCACATAAAGGCACATGAACCATGCTATAAATAACCAGTATAAAGCATGTAAAAGCAATAAAATAGTGAAAACATATATAGTCACTTTAGTTAAGATTAAACTTCTTTAAAGTACCTTTTAACAGTTAAACAGGTAACTGATAGGGAGCTAAAAATATAAACACATAAAGAACTTCCCCTTGTGCACAGTACTAACTGAATCATCCCATCGGGCAACACATGGAACAACACCAGCCACTCGGGCTATTTCTCATATTACAATAGGTACCCGCGCTCACTAGGGTAAGCAGACTCCGAGAGGTGCCCCATAAGGCTCAAGCGCAATATCAAGCCATCTCATGGCATAACCAATAGGCTCTATGTCTATAAAAAGCCACCTCATGGCGTACAACACAGGCCCTCGACCTTATAATCATAAATTAGTGTATCTTCACAACACAGACCCTTGGCCTTACTCAACTAGAATCTCAAAAGCCACTCGGGAAATAGTAAAACATGATGCTCATCCATATTATCATTTAATCTATTAAAACAGAGTAAACATCGCCGAGTTATGAAAATAGTAGAATATAACATGATTGAGTACATGTATAAAGTCAAAACTGTGAGGAAATATCAGTAAAATTCCTTTAAGGGTCGAAATAATGAGCACATGGCCCAAATATAGAATTCCACCCAAAACGGAATGACAACAATCAGTTTTCAATCGAATACACAGTAAAATCGTTATCCAGGAATGACTAAGTCACAATCCCCAATGGTGCATGACCCCATGCTCGTCATCTAGCGTGTGTGTCACCTTAATATATCACAAAAATGTGTGATTTTGACTTTCATACTCTCACGAAAACATTCAAAATCATCTCGCCTCAATCTGGGCTAAACTCTAGCTCGCGATTCATTTGCCCCTCAAATCGGCCTACATTCGTGTAAAATCTATCAAAAATGAGAATCACGACATCAAAATATGCTAAGGGAACGAAGTCCACCCGGTCTCTAATGCTCATATTTTACCTACTAAAAATTGAGACACCGAGCTACAAACCCACAATGTCTTTCTTCATTCACTTCCACAACTATTACTGGTGGAGGAAAATAATAATGGATATTATGAGTTATGTGGTTTGGTGTCTCAACTGTTATCATGCCAAATATGAACATTAGAGACCTGGTGGTGTACTTCATCGGATTGATATTTTGGAGTGGAAATGGGAGAAAATTACAATTGTTTTTGGTGGTCTCCCTCGTCCCTCGAAGAAGTTTGATTCAACATGGGTGATGGTGGATAGGCTGACCAAGTCCGCACAATTCATTCCGGTGTGTACTACCTCTTTGGAGAGGTTAGCGGAGATTATAATCTGGGAGATTGTGCGGTTGCATGGGGTCCCAATTTCCATTGTCTTAAATAGGGGCACTCAATTTACTTCCTAGTGCAGGAGGACTTTTCATCAGGAGTTGGGCACACAGGTACAGCTGAGCACGACGTTTCATCCTTAGACGGATAGACAGTCCAAGCGTACTATCCAGATATTGAAGGACATGTTGCATGCCTTTGTTATTGATTTTGAAGGTTCTTAGTGTCACGCTCCAACTTCGGGAGGCACAACCGGTGCTCAATCGAGTGATGCCAATTAGGAAAGCCTTATCAACCACTACCAACCCCACTTAATAGAAATAAGGGAGACATGCTTGCTTTTATTTTAAACTAGGAATGATAGTACATTCAATATCATAGCTCATTTTATAACAAAACATTAAAACGTGGTTAAACATCCAAGGTTCCATACAAGTAATAGTTTAGAAGGAAGCCAAGGGTACAAGGTTATTACATGGTCCATTGACCTGCCCAATACACATACACAACCCACACAAACGCCTTCTGAGCCTCTATGGATATGAGAGACAGTGATAACCACGCCGACAACAAGGCCCCAGCTATACGTCAAAAGTGGAAGTCCAAAATAAGAAGATACACAATATAACCACTTGAAGGAGAAAGGGGCTCACCAAGATTTTGTGATGAAGGATGCTCCGCTACACATGAGCGGCACTATCCGCTATGGAGCCACCTCCATTCATTAAAAAATGTAGCGTCCCCCGCAAAAGGGACGTTAGTACCATGGAATAGTACTAGTATGTATAACTAAACTCCATTTTACTAAAAAGAACTGTCAAACAGGTACATATAAATAACATGAGTAAATTAAGTATGCAAAACACATAATCTTCATAAATATTTCAAAACACAGTTTGGGGCATCCCTTTCATATTATCATCATTAGTTTCAATACCACCGCTATCTCGAGCGAAGTCCGATCACGACATGACCGGCTAGGTCACCTCGTTGGAGGCATATGTATCATTCTATATTTTATTCCTCTTATTCGAAATTCGACATCATCACATTACCACCATGTATGCAATATGGTGTCCGATCACGACCCGATCGGCTAGGTCGTCGTACATGGGCATTACTCCTTTCTCATGAGTCAATATATCGAAATTATTATTTCACATACCTCATATAAATTTCTTGGAACTTAGGGACACCATTATCACATTGTTGACTATTGTCAACACTCATCTTGCAAGTTGAGATCACAGACATATACAAAAATAAAATAATTCAAGTTGCAATCACAAATAAGTGAGCACATAGCTAGCATGCGTAATTCTCCAGTTTGATATTGTCTTATAGCCCAAGCATTTCAACTCATAGTTGTATTTTTCATCCTTTTCTAATTTTCAAGAATGGTACATTACACCCATTAAGGCCCATCCTTTATGTATATGGGTAGATAATTGCAAATCAATTAATATGCACAAACAATCAATACATTGACCTACCCAATCTTACCACACTTTTGTAAATACCATGGAGCTCAATTTCTAATAAAAGTGGATTTTAGTCATACATATATCAATATAGCTTTCCTTACTCTTTACTAATTCCCCAAAATTTAGCACTTCGATCTATTGAGTAAAAGTTACAAATTAAATCATGAATTAGAGGTGAGATTGAGATTCTATCTTGGTTCAAGCATATCGTCAAACACTAAAGGTGAATACTGATCTTATGTCCCTTTTGGGAGAAATTTCTTCCTTTTTTTATACCCCAATTACTTTCTCTTTAGTTCACTATCTCTCAATACCCTAAAGTTGATATGCATGTAAGGAATCAATTCTTATACTTTTGAATCACCTCCCTTATTATTCCTCAGAGCTAAGAATAGAAATAAGAGCTAGGGTGATGGAATCCTACCTCTTGGGATGAAGAGCTAGGTGTCACGGACCGGATAACTCCCTAGCTATCTTCCGTGCGGCCTTAGTCACAATCCGCCCCTGCGATGTGCTAAGTCAGCCTTTCCCCGAAATATTGCCACAACAAAGCTAAGAGAAGCTAAGAAGAGAAGCTTGCAAGAATGCTTTGTATTAAACAAGAGAATGCTTTGTACAAGTGTTGGATTGCTTGAGTGTTTCTTGGATGCAAATGCCAAATGCCTCTAGCCTATTTATAGTTGCTAGAGTCCCAAATCAACGGCTAAGATCTATTCTAATCAATGGCTAAGATCAAAGCTCTAGAGAGTTCTACAAATCTCTACAAATCTCTACACTTAGTAGAATATACAAGAGAAGTCTAGGTGGGTCTAGAATCTTCCATTGGAAGGATCTAGACTTAGCTAGAGAAATGCTGCCATACGTGCGCCAAATCGTTGCCTGCATGTCGCCCAGTCATCGTCCGCATGGCATAACCTCTTAGAAAATGGAGGGGCGTGACAACCTCCCCCACCTATTGCGTCGACGCCCTCGTCGACTCTTCGTGGAAGGCCCGTATCTGATCTTCAAATTGCCAAAGCGCCTCTTTTGGCTCCCAGCTTGCCTCGCTTTCCGGTAGTCCCTTCCATTTGATAAGATATTCATGCAATGGTTCCCTGAACCGTCGCCGAATCACCCGGTCAGCCATGATGCTTTCAATTTCCTTGTCGAATGATGTGGTAATGGCTGGAGGTGCCCGATGTGATTCGTTCCGTGAAGGGTCTTCCATGTCTGCATGGTACGGCTTCAGACAACTCACATGGAAGACCGGATGTAGCTTAAGTTTGGGTGGCAGCTCCACCCGATAAGAAGCCTTGCCCACCTTGGCAAGGACGGGGAGTGGTCCTTCATAGCGCCGAATTAGTCCCTTATGCAACTTCCGTAGCCTCTTTTGTTGTTCGGAGTTGAGTTTTAGCATGACCAAGTCCCCTACGTTGAACTCCAAGTGCCTCCTCTTCTTGTCGGCCCATTTCTTCATCTTCTTGGAGGCCTTGTCAAGGTATGCACGAGCTAGGTCCGTTTGCTCATGCCAAGTCTTCGCCGTCTTGAACGCCGCTGGACTCTTCCCCGTATATTTGTTAACAAGTCCATGCGGTGTCAAGGGTTGTTGTCCAGTTGCAAGCTCGAATGTGCTCTTGCCAGTAGCCTCACTCTGTTGCAAATTATAAGAGAATTGGGCAACATCAAGCAGCTTGGCCCAATCTCGCTGGTTGGCACTTACATAGTGCCTTAAGTATAGCTCCAAGAGTGCATTTGCCCGCTCCGTCTGTCCGTCTGTTTGTGGATGGAAGCTGGTTGAAAAATGCAAATCAGACCCCATCAAGCGGAATAACTCCGTCCAAAACTTGCCTGTGAAGCGGGGGTCTCGATCACTAATGATAACTTGTGGCAAGCCCCAATACTTCACCACGCCTTGGAAAAATAGTTGAGCTGCCTCCTGTGCTGTGCAATCCTTCGTAGCCGCCATGAAGGATGCATATTTCGAAAACCGATCCACCACGACCATGATGCTACCTTTGCCATCGGATGTGGGCAAAGCAGAGATAAAGTCCATGCTGACGCTTTCCCATGGGCGCTGCGGAATGGGTAAAGGCTCCAGAAGTCCTGCGGGTGCCCGTTGCTCCACCTTGTCTTGCTGGCATACAAGACAAGTCTTGACGTATAACTCTATGTCGTCCCGCATGCGAGGCCAATAGTAGTTAGCCTCTATCAAAGCTTGAGTGCATTTTTGACCTGGATGACCTGCCCAGCGGGTGTCATGGCACTCCTTAATGATGCTTTTGCGCAACTTCTCCCATTTGGGTACATAAATCCGCTGCCCCTTGGTGCGCAATAGGTCGCCTTCTGCCCAGAATTGCTTGGTTTTACCCTCTTTAGCCATCTGCACCAGCTGCTTGGCTAAAGGATCATGCGCCATGCCTTCCTTGATAAGGTCCAAGAGCTCCACCTGGACTCTTGACATTGCCGCCAGTTCTGCTTTTCGGCTAAGCGCATCCGCCACAAAGTTGGCCTTGCCCGGTTTGTGCTCCATCACGTAGTCGAACTCGGCCAGGAAATCTTGCCACCTTGCTTACTTGGGGCTTAGTTTCTTCTGTGTCTGGAAGTAACTCGTCGCCACATTGTCTGTCCGCACCACGAACTTGGCCCCGAGCAAGTAATGTCGCCAAACTCGCAAGCAATGCACCACTGCCGTCATCTCCTTCTCTTGCACTCTATAACGTCTCTCAGTGTCATTAAGCTTGCGACTTTCATACGCAATTGGATGCCCCTCTTGCATAAGCACGCCTCCTATGGCAAAGTCAGAGGCATCAGTATGCACCTCATACGCCTTGGTGCAATCCGGTAGTGCCAACACTGGTTCCTCCGTTACGGCCTTCTTCAGTATGTCGAAAGCATGTTGGCACCTGTCGTCCCACTCCCAAGCCTTCTTCTTCTTGAGTAGGTCAGTGAGTGGTGCCGCCTTGGCTGAATAGCCAGTAATAAAGCGCCGATAGTAATTCACAAGACCAAGGAAAGATCTAAGCTCCGGTACCTTGGTCGGTGGCTCCCATTCCTCGATCGCCCGAATCTTCTTGGTATCCATCATGAGTTTGCCGCCTCTGATCACATGGCCTAGGAAGTGTACCTCTTCCTTAGCAAATGAGCACTTCTCCTTCTTGACATAAAGCTCATTGTCCCGCAAGGTCTTGAGAACGGCCCGTACGTGTTCTACATGCTCCTCCATGGTGTTGCTATATATGACTATGTCGTCCAAGTAGACCACCACGAACCGGTCCAAGTAGGGATGAAGAATTTCATTCATGAGAGTGCAAAATGTGGCTGGCGCATTTGTCAGGCCAAAGGGCATCACCAAGAATTCAAATGCCCCATAACGAGTGACACAAGTTGTCTTGCCCTCGTCCCCTTCGGCTATGCGCACTTGATAGTATCCCGATCTTAGGTCAAGCTTTGTGTAAAACTTGGCCTTCCCCAATTGATCAAAAAGGTCGGCAATGAGAGGAATTGGATACTTGTTTTTGATGGTTACCTTGTTGAGAGCCCGATAGTCTATGCAAAGACGCTGCGATCCGTCCTCCTTGCGTTGGAATAACACCGGTGAACCATACGGGGCCTTGGAAGGTTGGATGAAGCCCATCTCCAACAATTCCGCCAACTGTCTCCGCAGCTCCTCTAATTCTGGTGGCGCCATCCGGTAGGGTGCTTTGGCTGGTGGCTTTGCCCCTGGCTCCAACTCGATCTTGTGATCCACCCCACGCCTGGGTGGCAGCTTGCAGGGCAACTCGGGTGGCATTACGTCTTTGAATTCTTCCAGCACGTTCTGGATGCAAGCGGGGATATCGCCATCAACTCCCCCTTCTTCTTCTTGCTGAAGGACGGCTAACCATGTCTCCTCCCCACGTTTGATTCCCTTGGCCAGTTGCATGGCACTAAGTTGAGGAGATTTGGATGTCTTGGGAGGGGCAACCGCTGGAACCATGCATGGTTTTCCTTCCAAGATCATCAACATGTTGAATCTAGGGAACGGAACCGCATTGTACTGCCGAAGGAATTCCATACCTAGAACAATGGTGAAATCGTCTATTGTTGCCACCGAGAAGTCCACCTTGCCTGACCAGTCGCCAAGCCTCAACTCGGTCCCTGTTGCTACGCCATCCACGGGTTTGGCCTGGGTATTTACGGTCTTGAGCCAACCCTTGGAGTATGTCACCTTGAGACCCAACCGTTCTGCCTCGGTTGGAGTCATGAAATTGTGAGTGGCGCCCATATCAATCATTATGTGGACGACCTTGTTGTTGATGTGCCCCTGCACGTACATAAGACTCCTATCACCCGCCTGGTGAGGAGTGGGCTTAACGTTTAGTGCGCTAAGCAGCTTCAGACATCCCATGGAAGCTTCGTTGCCATGCTCCTGTTGCTCCAACATGGCGCTCATGGCTTTCCGCTGTGGGCAGTCCCTCGCCCAGTGAGGTCCCTGACATAGGAAGCAACCCTCCCTTGGTTTGGCCTCCTTTTTGTTGTCCCTGACCTGTTTTCCTTTGTCACCATGGGTTGTTGGCTTGTGGGTTCCGTACTTGGCTCCCCCACCTGTAACCGGCCAAGTCCTTTGGGTCTTGGACTTGGATGACTCGCCTTGGTGCTTGACATGCCCTTTGTCAGCACTAGAGTATTCCTCCAATGTGGCAGCAACCTTGAGTGCCGTCGAGATGTCATCGGCCTTGGACCGTCTTAATTCCTGAACCGCCCATGGTTTAAGCCCGGATAAGAAGTTGAACAAGAGATCCTCGTCGCTCATGTTGTCAATTTGTAGCATCAAGTTGGAGAATGCCTTGACGTACTCCTTAATCGAATGGCCCTGTTTGAGGTCCCTCATTTTCGCCCTTGCTTCGCGGCTTACGTGCACCGGGTAGAACTCCGCCTTGAGTTCTTTCTTTAGGGCCTCTCAACTGTCAATGACGACCAGCCCTTTGTCCATGTCGGCTCGTTTTCTTCGCCACCAAAGTGCAGCCATGTCGGTGAAATGTAAAGTGGCAGTATGTACCTGGGCCAACCCTGTTAAGTTGAGCGCCTCGAAGTAGCACTCCATGTGCCAAAGGTAGTTGTCTATGGTTACAGCATCTCGAGCTCCGTTGTATTCCTTTGGCTTTGGCAAGTCCATGGCACGGGCAGTGTCTCGGACTTGCACGGTTGATGTTGAGGCAGCTTCTTTCGCCATGAAAGCACTCCTGCACATTGCCCAGTCGGCCTTGGTTTCTTCTACGGCAGTCTTGGACGCCTCTAGGCTTGACTTGGCTTCATCAACGTCCTGCCTCAAATCTGACAAGGCTTGATACACCTTGGCCTGAAACATGCTGTTCTCGTTGGCTATTTCTGCCCCTGCAGCATAGATCCTCTCTTGGAAAGCGTCCAACGAGGTATCGACCTTCTCGACGTACTCTTCTACTGTTTGCTCCGTGCGATCCAACCTCTCTTTTGTATCCGCCATAGCTATCTCAAGTTTAGCTAACCGAGCTTCAAAACTAGCAAGATAGTCACGAGATTTACCTCCCTTATGTGGTGGTGGTACGGTGCGCTCCTCCTCGCGACCCTTGCGAACTTGCTCCTCACCGCCGCTAGCCATGTCGTGAATGTGCCCAGCTAACCCACGAACCCTTTCGTAGCGTCGCTCTGATACCAACTGTCACGGACCGGATAACTCCCTAGCTATCTTCCGTGCGGCCTTAGTCACAATCCGCCCCTGCGATGTGCTAAGTCAGCCTTTCCCCGAAATATTGCCACAACAAAGCTAAGAGAAGCTAAGAAGAGAAGCTTGCAAGAATGCTTTGTATTAAACAAGAGAATGCTTTGTACAAGTGTTGGATTGCTTGAGTGTTTCTTGGATGCAAATGCCAAATGCCTCTAGCCTATTTATAGTTGCTAGAGTCCCAAATCAACGGCTAAGATCTATTCTAATCAATGGCTAAGATCAAAGCTCTAGAGAGTTCTACAAATCTCTACAAATCTCTACACTTAGTAGAATATACAAGAGAAGTCTAGGTGGGTCTAGAATCTTCCATTGGAAGGATCTAGACTTAGCTAGAGAAATGCTGCCATACGTGCGCCAAATCGTTGCCTGCATGTCGCCCAGTCATCGTCCGCATGGCATAACCTCTTAGAAAATGGAGGGGCGTGACATAGGGCCTTCACTTGATTATCTTCAAGGATTTAGCAAGATTTTATGGTGAAATTTGATGGGGAAAACTTTCGCTCTCTAAAACCCCTCTCTCTCACCCTAGAAATGCTCAGAAAATGCTCAAAATGAGCTATAGCACCGAATATATCCATAGGAGTCAGATTTTAAAATAAAAACAATAACCCGACGATGTCGGATCTGTTATAGGAGAATGGACCGCAGAATTGACACGAGGTCTTCAGAATGCTCCGAAAAATCAACTCCCAAAACTAGGCTACAATGGCCCATTCTACGGCAAAAATCCGACCGCAGAGTGGGAAATGCGACATGATATGCTGTCACAGAATTCACACAGGATAACATTTTCTAGCCTTTGGTAATTTGACCATAACTTCGCATAGGAATGTCCAAATGACAAACGGTTTGAAACATTAGAAACTAGAATCAACAACTTTCATATGATAGGTTTTCCAACACATAAAACTTTATACATATTTATATATGATCCTTCAAAGTGTAGACTTGTGGGAACCTATTTGGAATATTAGTCTATAGCAAGTGTTTCCAATTTGACTTGGACTTAGGCCCTTACTTGGACCCCGAGTAACTTAGCACATGGCTTATACAATTATTTATCAACTCCAATAGATATCCACCATGTTAGTAGCACATAAATATTATAATTAGCTTACATATCACTGCGAAAGCATAATTTTCTTATCGAAATTTTTCGGGGCGCTACATTCTCCCCCCCCCCCCCCAGGATCATTCATCCTCAAATGAGGAGTTGAGTCCGAATTTCATGCTTAGCATAATAAATTTCTTCCTAACCTACCTCAAGTCCCTAAATTTTAGCTAAATCCCGAATTCTCCAAAAATTTCGGCAGAGTCTTCTTTGTAGCTAGGCCTTATCCACCTATCAGATAGCCCCAAAAACATTCCCTAACAACATAAACATATTCATAAACATAGTACAACATAAACCATGGCCGCATAGGAATTGATGTTACCAAAAAGGGGACAGTTTTACATAGATCAGGCCAATAGATAAGAGTTTATAGAAGCTTAATGCATAAAAGCTATTGCGTGACTAATCAAACAAATGTGGATACTTCTTTTTCATTTCATCCTCAGTTTCCCAAGTAGCTTCCTCAACTTGCTGGTTCCGCCATAACACTTTCACGAATGCTATTTCCTTATTCCTCAACTTCTGAACTTGCCTATCAACAATAGACCCCGGAACCTCTTCATATGAAATCTATTTACTGACCTTAATAGTCTCAACTGGCACAATAGTTGACGGATCTCCCACTACCTTTTCTCAACATAGACACATGAAATATTGGGTGTACCAATGCCATCTCGGGTTGCAGATCGAGCTTGTATGCCACCTGACCAATCCTCTGAATGATTCTATACGGTCCGACATACCTTGGACTCAATGTTCCTTCCTTTCCAAACCACATGATGCCCTTCATAGGGGATACCTTCAGAAATACTCAGTCATTTTCTTTGATCTCTAAATCTCTACGACGGACATCCGAGTAAGACTTTTCGCGACTCTGAGCAGTTTTTAACCTTTCTTTAACAACCTTGACTTTCTCCATGGCCTGATGCATGAGGTCTAGCCATATCAATTCTGCTTCTCCAACCTCGAACCATACAATGAGAGAACTACATCTCCTGCCGTACAATGCCTTGAATTGTGCCATTTTGGATAATATCTTGGAAGCTATTGTTGTATGCAAATTCTATTAGTGGCAAATGGTTATCCCAACTACCCTTGAAATCCAGAGTGCAAGCTCTCAACATGTCTTCAAGCGTCTGAATAGTCCGCTCTACTTGCCCAAACCTTGATGAAACGTCTTCCAAAAGTTGGCTGCTAACTGAGCCCCTCGATCAGAAATGATTGAAAATGGACTGCCATGTAATATGACTATTTCTTTGATATATAACTGAGCATACTATTCCGCTGTATCAATAGATTTAACTGGCAAGAAGTGTGCTGCCTTTGTGAGTCGGTCCACGATCACCCAAATTGAGCCGAACATGCACGGAGTGCACGGAATCCCTACCACAAAATCCATATTGATCATCTCCCATTTCCACATTGGAATTTCTATGCTTTGAGCCAATCTACTGGGCCTTTGATGTTCGGCCTTCACTTGTTGACAGTTTGGACATTTTTCCACAAACTTTTCCACATCCCTCTTCATGTTGTTCCACCAATAAATTTCCCTGAGATCATGATACATTTTCATAGAACCGGGGTGCACGTAATACCGGGATATGTGAGCTTCTGCCATGATCCTTTCCTGAAGACTATCAACATCAAGAACACATAGGCGGTCTTGGTAATTTAGGGTACCATCATTTATGCCCAAAGAGAAAAGTGTGGTCTTGTGTTTGTGAATTCCCTCTTTCAGTTGTGCTAATAATGGGTCATTGAATTGGTTTTATTTTACCTCCACCACAAGTGATGATTCAACCCTATTCTGCACAATTACCCAACCTTCATTAAACGAGGCGAACTCCCAAACTAGCTGAAGGTGAACCTCCCTGGCCAACGTCTTCTGATAGGCCCCTATATAAGCCAAAATCCCTATATATTTTCGATTAAGTGCATCTTCCACAACATTAGCATTCCCCGGGTGGTAGGGAATATCAATATCATAGTCCTTTAGTAATTCTAGCCACCTTCTTTGCCTCAGGTTCAACTCTTTCTGCTTGAAAATATATTGAAGGCTCTTATGATCCGTAAATACATCCGCATGGACCCCATACAAATAATGTTGCCAAATCTTTAGCGCGAACATTATTAGTGCTAGCTCTAAGTCATCGGTTGGATAGTTCTTCTCATGATTCTTGAGTTGCCTAGAAGCATAGGCTATAACCTTGCCATGTTGCATCAACACACACCCGAGCCCGATTCTCGAAGCATCACAATACACCACAAATCCCCCTGTACCCTCAGGTAGGGATGATACCGCTGATGTTGTCAACGTTAATTTCAATTCTTGGAAACATTTTTCACAAGCATCAAACCATTGCAATTTAACTGCTTTCTGCGTAAATTTAGTCAATGGAGAGGTAAGAGTAGAAAACCTCTCCACAAACCTCCTGTAGTACCCAACTAAACCCAAGAAACTACGGATCTCGGTTGGAGTGGTAGGCCTAGGCCAATTCTTCACTGCTGCAATCTTTTGAGGATCAATAATAATTCCTTCCCTAGAAATGACATGACCCAAGAACGCGACAGATTCAAGCCAAAATTCACATTTTGAAAATTTTTCATACAATTGATGTTGCTGAAGAGTCTGCAAAATTGCCCTGAGATGGCCAGCGTGGCCCTCCTGACTTCGGGAATATACCAAAATGTCATCAATGAACACTATCACAAAGGAGAATAAGAAAAGGCTTGAAAACTCGATTTATAAGATCCATAAAAGCTGTCGGGGCATTTGTTAGTCCAAAAAACATCACGATTAATTCAAAGTGCCCATATCGAGTTTTGAAAGCTGTTTTCGGAATATCCTCCTCCCTTATCTTCAATTGATGATACCCAGACCGTATATCAATTTTCGAGAAACATGTTGCACCTTGAAATTGATCAAACAAGTCATCTATCCTTGGTAGAGGATATTTATTTTTGATTGTGACCTTGTTGAGTTGCCGGTAGTCACACATTTGCAGCGACCCATCTTTCTTCCTCACAAAAAAGGATGGTGCGCCCCATGGTGACACATGTGGCCGGATGAAACCCTTTTCTACCAAATCCTTCAATTTCTACTTTAGATCTTTTAATTCTACCGGTGACGTTCAATAAGGTGGAGTAGATATAGGCTGTGTGCCTGACATCACATCGATCCCAAAATCAATATCCTTGTTTGGGGGAATCCCAGGGAGCTCATCTTGAAAGACATCAGGGAATTCATTCACAACTGGCACAGACTCAAGGCAAGGCGCCTCGGCATTGGTGTTCATGACCCGAACTAAATGATAGATACACCCCTTCTTGATTATCTTCACGGCCTGAAGGTAAGAGATAAACTGACCTTTTGGCACTACATTATCTCTCTTCCATTCAACAATGGGTTCATTAGGAAATTCAAGCCACATGGTTCTGGTCTGACAATCCAGTTTGGCAAAACACGAATAAATTCAATCCATTCCCATTATTACATCAAAATCAACCATCCCTAATTCAACAAGATCGGTCGTGGTATCCCTACCCCGTACTGTGACAACACAGCCTCTATAAACTCGACCAGCCATAATAGACTCACCCACTGGGGTAGACACGAAAATGGCCCATGAAGTTGATCCAGTTCTATCCCAAATTCCATAGCAACAAAAGGGGTAACATAGGACAAGGTGGAACCGGGGTCAATAAATGCATACATATCATAAGATTGGACAGTCAGAATACTTGTAACAACATATAGAGAAGCCTCCGCAGTCTTGCGACCGCTCATAGAACAGATTCGATTGGGTCCTCCTGACTCTGCGCAGTACCCCTAGCTTCCCCACGCCATGTGGGTGCTGCGATACCTCAAGCTGGAGAGGGGGATGAAGATGTAGCAGCTACGGGACTAGATGTCTGAGTTGATCCCCCACCCGCTCCCTATCGGGATACATGAAAATGCCTCTGAATATGACCCCTCATCCCGCATCCATAGCATATGGGTAACTCTAAGTAGCCAACCTGTGAATGAATCTTCCCGCACCCGGGGCACGGGGACCTCCGCTGTTGCTGGGACCTCTCTCCTGACCCACCCCACTGATAGGATCCCTTATTGTCCTGACCGGGCCTGAGATGACTCCACTGATGCTACTGGCTAGGCCATGGCGGTGGTGCACTGGCCGAAGACTATGCCACAGACTAGGACAACCCTGGTGATCCTCCCCTGAAAGATATATTTCCTCCACTGAATGACTCACCCATATTGACCGTAGATCGGGTCTTTCTATTAACCTCTCTCTCCATTATATTCTTCAATTTACGATCCTCTGTAGCCTTAGATAATGCTAGCATCTTCCTATAATTCATGTCAGAATTCAATGCAGCTGTAGAAGCCGCATTTATAGTTAAAAGATTGAGACCCTGAACAAATCGATGCACCCTAGCCTCCATTATGGGCAATATATTAATAGCATATTTGGACAGGCGATTAAGCTCCATATGGTACCCCCACACACTCCTACTACCTTGCTTCAGATTTTCAAACTCTACTGGACGAGCTGCCCTTGTCTCATCGGGTAGGAAATGATCTATTAAGGCATCAGCAAACTCGCTCCACTTCGTCGGAGGGCTCTCCTCCACACGAGAATCTTTCCATAACTCAAACCATGCATAGGCCACCCCTTTCAGACGGTAGGAAGCCAACTATACTCCCTCTGTCTCACTTGCACGCATCACCCCAGAGGGTCTTGTGCATCTCATCAATAAAGTCCCGAGGGTCTTCTTCTAGATTGGCACTTGTGAATAACGGAGGGTCTAACTGAAGGAATCTGCTAACCCTGGAACTAGTAGAATCCCCTGGCTTGCTAGATGAACCGGGCGCAACATTTGACCTCTGGGCCTGAGGGGCCACCACCTGAGTCAACGCTTGAATAGCTACCCTTAGGACCCCATGAGAAACACCAGAACCGGAAGTTGGGATAGAAGGAAGGACAAGTGTATCAACAGGAGGAATAGCGGTACCCTCTGTAGGTGTAGGAACTGTGGTAGTCTGTACCAGAATATGAGGATAGGGCAAAATAATAGCAGGGCGACTACCCTCACCCCTGACATAGAGTAGTTAATCATCAGCCACTCCTGGGGTCACATTGGCTTCTTCAAGTTCTCACTTTCTTCTTAGGTGCCATTTAATGAAATAGAATAATACACTGGTTAGGGAGGAAACAGTTTCACCACACGATCCAGAATATCAAAGAAGGGTGTTATTCCTAAATGCCTAAGTAGCCTCCAACTTATAGGTGTGGTCGACTACACACCAATAAGAAGGACTACAGCAGACACTATAACGCCCATTGACAATTAGTGCTCAAATGGTAGCAGCTCATAAAGGCAAGTCTACCTACATGGGTCGGATTCTTTTTACTATTTTGCAATTAAAAATTTCAGAGTCAAAATTTTCCAGAAGAAGTCAAACCTGCGGTCCAGAATGCGATCGCAGATCAAGAATGTAGACCGCATTTCTGCCGTAGAGAGTTCCAGAGAGCAGTTAGATTTTTGTATTGAAAATGCGATCAGATCTGCGATCGCATAATCAATATGCAGACCACATAGTGACCGCATATGATCCCTGAAGAATTTCAAAGGTCAGTTCTGCCGTGCATTCTGCGACCGCAGAACACGAATGCGGACTGCATATCCACCACATTCCCAACCAGAGGAGGTCCGAAACATAGGACCCTTCTGCAGTCCATCCTACGACCGCACGTCAGTTATGCAATCGCAGACGTACGTCACAGATCCTTCTTACCCAGTTATTTTCTAAAGTTCTCAACCCGACCCCTCTTTTAATAAAACACCCCATCCCTTATTTTAACACTATTTTTTGAACAAAAAAAAGAGAATAGAAGAGAGGGTTCTTGAGAGAGAAAACTATTTCTTTATCAATTGATCGTTCAAAACCATTGGAGCCCAGGGAATTTTGGTGCATTGTATTCACTTCAGACTTCACAGGTAAATTCACTAACCCATTTCCCTAAATTTTCAAACTTAATCTTGGGAAGGGAACCTCATGCCCTAGATTCTTAAGCTCTTGATAAAACCTTCATGCATGTCTCTAAAACCCTAAAATCTAGTAAAAATGGAATTGGGTAGTAAACTATAAGTTCCTATTCAATGGCCTATGTATTGATCATGAACTAGATTGACCCGTCTTGATTGCTTGGTGAATTGGAGTAGAAGTTTAAACAGGATATTCAATTCCAGGTATGTGTGGCTAACTGTGATCCTTGTGAAATCGCCCTGTGTTGTTATGGTTAAACTCTTGTGATTTATATGTGTGTGGTAACATCTGGTGGCAAAAGTTGAGGAACATGTAATTGAAAAGAATTATTGAATGGTGAAACCTGAACTATTGTGGTAATAACGTATATGGTTGGTTAGGACATCCATTGTGGTAACTCGGATTGTGTACAAATTGATGAACATGAGGAAATTATTGTCGTTAGTTGTGGAAATACTTTACCCCTTATTGTGGTTATTTCTTAACAATGTGCTATAGTTGATTTCTTGTATTTGTTGTTGTGTTGTATGTTGTTTGTGAACTTAAACTGCATGCGGGTTCGGGTTGCGTGCCGCAACACAGTGACATAAGGTGTGGGTTGGGGCAATTAGGATGGCCGAGGTAATAGGGTTGGACGAGGTAATAAGGGTGGAAAAAGTGATCCAATACCACTATTGAAATGAACACAAATTATGAAATGATGAATGTGAAATGGCGAAAGGAGACAACAGGATATTTTGTAACCTGTGGGGCACTGATTTCCCCTTTGTTTGGATAATTGTATCATCCATTGTGAAGTGCTTGGTTGTTGTTCTATTATTTTTCAGTTTTCTACTTGTATATGTATCTTCGGCTTTAGCTTACTTGGGGCAGAGTTTATTCATACATACCACTAGAATTCAAATGTACTGACGTCCCTTTTGTCGGGGGCACTACATTTGTACTATGACTATAGGTGAATCCTTGGCAGGTACTCCAGTCCAGCGTTCGTTGGTCCTCCTCCTTCTGCATCGGCAGTGTTCGTAATTGGTGAGCCCCTTTCCTTCCGGGGCCCTGCGTGGCTCATGCCACCTTTGTTGTTGTATTTTGGAGTTTTGTATCATTATTGTAAAGGTATAGCCGGGGCCTTGTTTCCGGCAAGTATTATATTATTTTCTTCATCTTAGAGGCTCAGTGGACTGGATGGTGTGGGTTATGGAACTAGTGTAATGTATGTGTATGTAGTGCGCGCTGTAATATGTAAACCACGCTAGCTGTTAACGATAATATGTATAATTTTGTAATAGAGGAGTTATATTTACTTTCAGTTGCATCAAGTATCATTGGTTAATTAATAATGAATATTGTGGGGTAACACGTGGGAATAGGAAAGGTAACCAGGTCCGCTTGACTGGATCTACCCGGTCGGACGTCGTTCATGTCCCTCGATTTGGGGCGTGACAAACTTGGTATCATAGCCTAAGGTTTGAAGTGTCCTAGGATGTCTCAGAGTCGTGCCTAGTAGAGCCCTTCTTATCGGTGTGTTGTCGAGCACATCTACAAGTTGGGGGCTACACGGGCATTTAGGAAACTATGCCCTTCTTTGTTATTCCATTTCGTGCGGTAAAGTAATTTCGTGTCTAATTCGTGCTTTATTTCAAATTTTAAGAAATGGCACCTATGAAGAAAACTAGACTCTACCTAGGGGCAAATGCCACTCCCAGTGCGACTGTGGAATGGGCAACCGCCGCTCAGTCGAGTGATCCCAACTGAGCAAGCATTATCAACCACTACCTACCCGAGTCACTAGAAATAAGGGAGACATTCTTGCTTTTATTCTAAACTAGGAATGATAGTACATTCAATATCTTAGCTCATTTTATAACACAACATTAAAACGTGGTTAAACTTCCACGGTTCCATACAAGTTATAGTTTAGAAGGAAGCAAGTGTACAAGATTACAACATGGTCCATTGACCTGCCCAATACACATACACAACCCACACAAACGTCAATGGAGCCTCTAAGGATACGAAAGACAGTGATATCCACGTCGGCAACAAGGACACGGCAATACCTCAAAAGTGAAACTCCAAAATAAGAAGATACACAATATAACCCCTTGAAGGAGAAAGGGGATCACCAAGACTTTGTGATGAAGGATGCTCCACTCCACACAATCGACACTATCCGCTATGGAGCCGCTTACATTCATTGAAAAATGTAGCGCCCCCGCCAAAAGGGACATTAGTACCATGGAAGAGTACTAGTATGTATAACTAAACTTCATTTTACTAGAAAGAACTGTCAAATAGGTACAACTAAATCACATGAGTAATTCAAGTATGCAAAGCACATAAACTTCATAAAATAAAATAATTCAAGTTGCAATCACAAGTAAGTGAGTACATAGCTAGCATGCGTAATTTTCCGTTTCGATATTGTCTTATAGCCTAAGCATTTCAACATATAATTGTATTTTTCATCTTTCTCTAATTATCAATAATGGTACATTGACATTACACCTATTAAGGCCCATCCTTTATGTATATGGGTAGATAATTGCAAATAAATTAATATGCAACAACAATCAATATATTAACCAACCCAATCTTACCACACTTTCGTAAACACCACCGAGCTCAATTTCTAGTAAAGGGGGTTTTAGCCATACATATCTCAATATAGCTTTCCTTACTCTTTACAAATTTCGAAGCTTTTAGAAATTTGATCTACTGAGTAAGAATTACAAATTAAATCAAGAATTGGAGGTGAGATTGAGATTGTATCGTGGTTCAAGTATATTGTAAAACAAAGGTACATCATGATCTTATGTCCGTCTTGGGAGAAATATCTTCCATTTTTTATACCCCAATTACTTTCTCATTAGTTCACTATCTGCCAATACCCTAAATATGATATGCATGTAAGGAATCCATTCGTATACTTTTGAATCACCTCCCTTATTATTCCTCATAGCTAAGAATAGAAATAAGAGCTAGGTTGATGGAATCTTACCTCTTGGGATGAAGATATAGGGCCTTCACGTGATTCTCTTCAAGGATTTAGCAAGATGTAATGGAGAAATTTGATGAGAAAAACATTTCCTCTCTAAAACCCATCTCTCTCACCCTGGAAATGCTCAGAAAATTCTCAAAATGCTCAGAATAAATCAATAGGGAATCGGGTTTTAAAATAAAAAAAAATAACCCCACGATGTCGGTTCTGCTATAGCAGAATAGACCGCAAAATCGACATGCGATCCGCAGAATGCTCCGCAAAGTCAGCGTCCAAAACTGGGCTACATTGGCCTATTCTGCTACAAAAATGCGACCGCAGAGTGAGAAATGCGACATGATCTACGGTCGCAGAATTGACACATGATAACATTTTCCAGCCTTTGGTAATTTGATCATAACTATGCGAAGGAATGTCCAAATGACAAACGTTTTGAAGTGTTGGAAACTAGACTTAAAGATCTTTCATATGATATATTTCCAACACATGAAACATTATATATATATATTTATATATGATCCTTCAAAGTGGAGACATGTCTTAACCTATTTGAAATCTTAGTCTATAGCAAATGTTTCAAAATTAACTTGGACATAGGCCCTTACTTGGACCCCGAATAAATTACCATAGCACTTATACACTTATTTTCAAACACCAATAGATATCCACCATGTTAATAGCACATAAGTATTATAATTAGCCTACTTATCATCACGAAATCATAATTTTCTTATCGAAATTTTTCGGGAACTTACACATGGGCTGAGTTCTTTCCACTTGTGGAGTTTGATTATAACAACAACTATCAATCCAATATTGGGATGGCACCGTATGAGGTGTAGATCTCCAGTTGGTTGGTTTGAACCCGGTAATGTTAGGCTATTGGGGAACTAGTTAGTTAAGGATGCCTTAGAGAAGATGAAAGTGATCCACGAGAGACTCCATAAAGCTCAGTCACGTTAGAAGAGTTATTCCGACCAGAAGGTTCAATATGTATCTTTTATGGTGGGCGACAAGGTCTTGCTGAAGGTTTCGCCTATTAAAGACGTTATGAGGTTTGGAAAGAAAGGGAAGCTAAGTCCACAGTTCATTGGACCTTTTGAGATACTTAGAAGGATTGGGGAGGTGGCCTATATGCTTGCTTTGCAACCCAGCTTGTCGGGTGTTCACTCGGTGTTCCATTTTTGGTGCTCCGAAGTATGTTGGGTACCCGTCTCATGTGTTATACTTCAGCACGATCCAGTTGGATGAGGACTTGACTTACGATGTGGAGCCAATGGCTATTTTGGGCCGTCAGATCCGAAAGTTGAGATCAAAGAACATAAATTTGGTGAAGGTGAATTGGAGTGCTCGGTCTATGGAGGAGGCCACTTGGGAGACCGAGCAGGAGATGCTGAGTAGATATCCTCACTTAGTTGAGACTCCAGGTATGTTTCTTGACCCGCTCGAGGACGAGCGTTTGTTTTAGTTGGGGAGGATGTGACGACCTGCCCCATCGTCACGTGAGTTACCACCTTGTTTCCCTCATATTATGCTTCTCTATCAATATCAGTATTTGAGTTTATCGGGTAGAATTGGATTGGTTTTAGTTAGAAATGAGACACCTAGTCTCTTAATGGGAAACTTGTTTTGGAAAAGTCAACAGGAAGTTGACTATTTAGTTAGAGAGCTCAGATATGAATTCTGATGATTTGGTTAGCTTTGGCGGATGATTTACGACTTGTGAGTGCAATAAGAATTGAATTTTGAGTTTCGATATTGAATTAGTCTTGAATTGACTGAGTTTGAATTTTGGCGAATTCCGGTTGATAGGTGTGATTTTGATCCGAGGGTCGAAATGGAATTCCGAGAGTTTCTCTTGTTTTTAGGTAATTTTGGATTTCAGTGCAAAATTGCAGTTGATTCGGAGGTGTTTAGGTCAGTTTTTTGATCAAATGCAAGTTGCGAAAGCTTTAGTTTTACTTAGGCTTGAATCCCGGATAATTTAATGATTCTTGTGTTGTTGGATGTGATTTTATGATTTGAACATGTTTATGTGATGTTTTAGGATGTGTTGACACTTTTGGCTGAGGTCCCAGGGGCCTCGGGGTGGATTCAGGTAGTTAAACGGAAGGTTTTCGACTTTTGGGAGTTGCAGAAATGCAGCAAAAATGTTGCAGAGGAATTGCTTTATTGATCTCATAGGGGGCATTGTGATACCATATAAGGCTAGGAGAGGAGCCTTGTTTTGTTCTATGCGGTCGCATTAAGGGCCATGCGCTTGCATAGGTATGGGAGCTTTGAGCAGTGCGTTCGTACAAGGACGGGTGCTATCGCGTAATGTATTTGGGCCTAGGGTCCTTGGCAGGGGTTTGGTCTACGCAAATGCGGGGGTATAGTGCGAACACATAGGGTTATTTTGGGAAGATGAAAATGGAGTACAACCAACCTAAAAATAGTTGAAGAGTTAGCAGCTGAACATTATCACAAGTCTACTATTTATTTTAAATATATTGAAAATTATTTATGGGTTGACTGTCAAGCAGTTATGTATTTCTCATATGTTTCTTCTTTTGAAAGTCTCACAGCCCGTACATTAATGACATTTCATATGGTATGATTTTAATCCTAGTTGGGATGAATACCCTTATTACGACTGGAATAAAAGCAAAGTGAGACAATCACTACAAGAGGATAATGGTAGCTTTGACTTATGTATAAGTTCACGAATAATGTTGAAGAAAGATTTATATAAAATGATGAATCCATAAATAACCTCACAATGCAAGTGAGTCGAATAGTAAGTATACTTTCAAAAATCTCATTGCATTGTGATGGTGAATATATGGAGGAAATACCTTATGAGAATGAGCCTACCTTTGAGGATGACGATTTACACAGAGAACTGCCCACTCCGCAAGAAGATTCTTATTCAACTGAGATGATCGAAAATAAGGTCTTGGTTGAGTGTGAAGCAATGGAAGAATCGTGAAAACCCCCATCCACCTTTTCACATTTATAACCTTTAGTAGAATAGAATGAAAAACAAACGGTCCTGGACATACCACAGGAGTATTCACATAACCTTTCTTCTTTGTTTTCTTATTATAACATTAATCATGTGAATTTTATATTTGGGGATTTACACGAAGAAGCATGGATTGGTCCTATAAAAGAATTCACAAGCACATTCAGAATCATCCTGTATGAACAATGCATCGCTCCAAATGAGGCCAAGAAAGAGGGAAAAGAGCGGGTATTGTAGATATCCACCGAAGACTTGGGTTTAAAGAGCTCCATAAATAATTTGAAAGAGCAAAAATGAGGAATGAATTGAGAATTTGGAGGTGGGGAGGAGTTCTTAAATTCTCAGATAAGGAAAACATTTAGGGGAGTTTTCGTTACCTCTTGTTGTTTACTTGTGTGTCAAGTGGACATGCCACAATTAAAAGTATGTATTGGGGGTGTAATATGCATATGTATATTTATTTGTCTTCTTTATTTAATAAAAATATTTTGACCCTTTTTATGGTAATTAAAATTTATAATGTCACCTATCAACGGGATATCGCCAAAATACCAACTTCGCCAACCTAAACCTACACCGGACCTCAAAAACCAATTCCAATCACACTCTTGATTTATAAATAATCCAACGAAGCTAACCAAATCATAAAAATTCCGATCCAAGTTCATATAAAAATAAGTCAACTCTTGGTCAAACCTTTCAAATTCAAAGCTTTCAACTGAGACTGTTCTTTCAAATTCATACCGATTTTCGTGAAAACCAAAATCAACGATCTACATCAGTTATAATACATCATACGGGGCAAGTCATGCCCGAGAACTGGTGATTAGAGTGCAAAATATTGAAACGGCCGGTCAGGTCGTTACATCCTCCCCCACTTAAACACATGTTCGTCCTCAAACTTACCCAGAGTTGCTCTTAAAGCCAACCAAACGCTGAATAACCTCATTATGAATATACCCCGGGGGTGATCCCACGGCACCCTAGCTCATTTAGGCTAGAGAACACATAGAAACCGAAATTACACGACCCAATCCAGCCCATGAATCATACAACCATCTATCCACTCCTAAAACCATTAATATGATCAAAACCTCACACCTATACTCTAAATAGACCCGAACCAGCTGTAATAGTCCATGTTTGCAACCTCAAGTTTAATTATATGATATACAAGATAGCTCAAGGACATGCAACGATGATTTGCGTTCACAGCAGCTGCCCAAAATAACCAAATACCGATTGAAAACCTCTTAAATGAAACATGCAATAAACCATAGCCATTTCTCAGACCAACCAATCATGAGACCATTTATCCCCTGGAAATTACCATAGAAAATTTTTTAATCGAACATCGATATTTACCCATAAAACATGCGGAAATCGAATTCGTTTGTATTCAGTAATGACCCCAATGATCTCTTTGAACTAGACACACCACCTTGGTGAAATTACACATCAATATGGGTTGAGCCACAACTTTCATAACTACACGCACAAATAAGTAACAGCCCGAACATACCTAAATCACGAAAATGACTCAATTAATGAGTTGTACCTCAAGCTCGCCCATACAATCACAACACAAGGCTAGGAACTCGTCTCACATGATACGATAAAACACACGGATTTAACTCGCAAGGTCATATCTCTATATAGCTTCGCTGCAAATGCGTGATCCTATCCAAACACTAATCAACACGAAACACCTCAAGTCACTATGCTCGAAATTGACAACGACGCACATTTTGATGTCTGAAACCAAAGCAAATCGTTACACCTTCGTTAAAACAAGTACCACATACCAAGAAAACCTGATAGGAGATAACCAATGCACTATTCACCGAGCAACAACCAATACTCTTCCCGATCGACTTTCGTTATGAACCCCAATTGAACCGCACCATATGTGACCATAACATACAAACAATAATTTCTCGCAACACAAAAAGGAATATCATGGATCTTTCCAAGTCACTAGTAACCTCAATAACAATCGAATCAACACATCTCTCAACAATGCAGTTCGGAGCCAACCTAGCCGACTCAAGCTATAACACCATCCTCATTAGCCTACCAACGAACTCTTTATTAAGGAATGCTAAAGCTATTCCCTCAACTCCTTAACTCTGCCGGTTCCAAACGATACGATGCCCAATACCAAATCAATACCTAAATGAACAACCTTACCCGGCGACATACACCCCCCCACAAGAGATATCTGAAACTCCCTCAACACCGGTGCTGAACCAATAGTAGAAACCTCTACACTAACACCCATTATGAATGACCAATTAATAAAGGTCATCCTTCCCAATCATCTGTTGGATATTTAAAATATAAAACACTATGTTAGGACATAATCCGATGCACCTCACCACTAAGCCCGTGATATTCGCAGCATAACCCATACCGTAATAGTTCAT
This sequence comes from Nicotiana benthamiana, assembly GCA_034376525.1. Taxonomy (NCBI): domain Eukaryota; kingdom Viridiplantae; phylum Streptophyta; class Magnoliopsida; order Solanales; family Solanaceae; genus Nicotiana; species Nicotiana benthamiana. Next base: position 24,326,721 of record CM067333.1, on the reverse strand, counting down.
AATAGACCAACACTAAGACGACCAGTGTAAATCCCTTACATCACATCAAGAATCTGACATACCAAGCAAATAAAGATCCAACCTGGGAATCCTAATCCTGATAGTTGCTAAACAGTGCCGATACACTCGATCTACAACCACATTATTGCCTAAATATGATAACTTCTGTCTCCACATCAACACGGCACATGACTCACCATGTCAGATCCCAATTTCATCGTCCGGACATATTCAACACATTTAATGCCCAATCATTCCATGGTAGATACTTTAAATTCCCCTGTCACCAGAAAACCCGAATATCACCGGTCAACCCAATAAGAAAGTGCCACAATAGTGCTGAAGTGCCATCAACTTAATAACATTGCCCTTTTCCTGAAGCATATACTCTCGTCAAATCACTCCCAATTAGCAGTACCATTTCCTTAATCATCTGAGGCTACGTGTTGCTTAAAAGTTTCTTAAACTTTCTTTTAGAGTCGAATTGTAACTTTACATGTTCAAATCTCGATCCTCTACAAAATACCTCATATACCATACCATCCTAGGGTAACATCAAAGCTTCGTCTCCCTTCCTAACCATAGGCATCTACATACCAACTAGTCAAGAGCTTTCCATTGGTCTCATCTAGAAGAAAAATCATTATACGTCCCATGCTCCACCTGCCCATAGAAAATATACATCTCCAAACTGCGGTAAAAAAAATCAAGAACTTTCCGAATTCCCTTTACACAAATAAGACATGCCAAGACTGAAACCTTCTACCTCGACAAACCTAACCAAACCATTAAACCCAAGAGCATTGCTGCGAAATACCTGTATGAATTCATCACCTCAAACACGCACAAGGATTTATTCATATCCTAACCATAACTATTCTGTCTTCTCTCAAGATACTCCATCCATCTAAATTTCCTTCCGTTTCATCCTCAACTTTATATTTCCTCTTACTGTAGCACCACAATGCCTCAACCCAGGCTTACCACACTAGATCCAAGAATAAACCACACTGTCTAAAACATATAAGCAACTAAATACTCTCTCAAATACTCCCGGAAATACCACATTCCAGAATACTTTACTCTGAAGAATTTCCTATGAATTTAAATCCGTTACCTTTACTTTCCAGATACTGATACATAAAATCCCATTGATAACATAGAAATACAACAAGTCTTGACCTTTTCCAATGAAAACACAGTCTCTAACTATATACTTAACCTTAAGATACCCAATTGTTCCTTGAGAATCTTTAACACATTAGAACCATTCTCGAGAGTCATTCACTATTATTCAAATTGCAACTTACCCGACCCAACGAACAGAACCACTTGTACCTCATTGGCATGCCGACACCACAGAATGAAATCCTCACCCCAATACAACCAAGCAATTTCCCACTCTATGTACCAAGCATTCTTTACCAACAACCACTTAAGACATCTCGTGATACTCTATCCCCATGAAGCATAATATAACCTTTCTAAATATTCATTTACTTGAGCCATTCTCGATCAAAATTTGCGCAGGTCATAACTGATTCACTAGCACACCTTAGAATGGAACCAACGTAGCACCTAACCGTGCAATAAACTAGTCAACACACTCCGCCACTTGGATCAGAGCCATTGATAAAAATACTCCCGATAACTCATAACACTTATACTCCATTGATGCCATAATGCCATAGTAAGTTAAAGTCAAATCCTTCATAAGCTTGTGAAACACAGATCATCTAGCACTGCAAATCTTCTACAAATCTCGCATTCATCCCTGCAACAGCTAAGCCTACTCTTTTAGGCAACCAAAATTTTTAAATTTCAACACATACTTTTCACTTACACATGAGATCTTCCCACATACAGATAAGGATCACACCACTTCAAACAGTCCGCAAGATATAACCCAACTGCCTCACTTCAATCTATCATTTCTATATACCATCCACCGTCATACACATTGCACATTTACTTAGTCTTCCTAGGTCTAAACTAATATCACAACATGAAATTTACTTCACTCTAAACAAGGAGACATAAAAACATTCTTCATATCCAGTCACAATGGAAATCAAGCACTTAATAGTTCATCTATCATCCAGCAGACCTCCCTCATCTCTTCGAAGTCATAAAAATACATTTCGCAGTACTAATATGCTCATCACATAGCTATCCAGCCATCATTCCCACTATTAAGGACAATGCCAAACATACAAGTTCAAAACACTTGCTCACATAATCAGCACCTTGGTGCTCAAGCCCTAGGCAAAGATGTGGCCTCAAGTCATTCAGACTGGGCCGCATATCAAATTTACAGAGATCATATCTTGCCCCTCGATCGTAGAATCATAAGCCATCAAGGCATATACAATATTGAGCGCTCAGGCGCGCATGCGAACACGTGAAAGGAATTTAAAGAGTTACCTTTCAAGCTGAATAAAGGATGCATGATAAGAATTTAAGAATGTAAAGTTTTTCCTAAAGGTTCTGCGGCCTCTCGAGGATAAATACGGATGTCTCTGTACCGATCTGCGAGACTCTACTAAACTTGCTCATGACTCATGAGACATATGTAACCTAGGCTCTAATACCAACTTGTCACGACCCTAACCCCTTTCTAGTCGTGATGGTGCCTCCCGTGAGGGAAAGGCTAGCCAACTAACCTATATCACCTTTTTAAAAAATAGTTAAACATTAATAAACATTTTAAAAAAGACTTAATCATACAATTTACGCATGTAAAACCCGACATAGCCCAAACTGGGGTGTCACAGCTCACGAGCGTCTATTGGAGTAAAAATACACTACAAGGCCTGAAATATACAAATTAGGACTAATAAACAAATGGAAGGAATGCGGCATTGCAAAAGTTGGCAGCCACCTCGCTAGACCCCGATAACTTAGCCTCCGAAAAGCTCAAAACCTGCCACCGGTGAATAAATACATGCATGTACACACAAGGTACAATGAGTAAAGTGAGTACTCAAACTAAGTGAGTAATAAAGGTAAATAAAAACTGAGCAGCAAGAAATAATGTATAACAAATCATCATGCTGTAAAGAGCAGTGTAAAACCCTTTTGAGAAAAAGCAGTGAAGCTGTGAAATCTTTAGTGAAACATGTTAGATCAGTTTAAACCTCTTTTGAAAATGACTTTTTCAGCGGTTACGCAAAGGAATGCAAAATAGATAGTGCATGTAAGCACAGAATTCCTCCTCTCGGGCACAACACTCAGTCATCAGATAATGCAAGGATATCGGGAAGATATTGTGTGAAATAGCACGGACAACATATAATGGTAGACAAATGAAGTAAAGTAAACAAATAAAACAATATTGGTACTGATGCGACGTGTAGCCCGATCTTTTTATCGTTGACGGCTCTCACCGGGGTGTGTAGACTCCGATAGGGGCCCATATGGCCAAAGCACAATATCAAGCCATATCGTGGAATCAAGTCTATGCCCTCAACCTCATATCAGTATAACACCGTTGAGGCATGTAGCCAATCAAAAAGCAGTCAAAAATAACATAAGCCCCATCGTGCAACATTAAAACATGTTGCTCAATCCAAAAATAGTATTGCAACTATCATTTATAGTGTTAAAGCAACATAGACTTGGCTGAGTTTTGAAAATAATGGAAAATACATGACTGAGCTCAAGTATAGAATCAAAACCGTGAGGAAATATCAACAACCGTCCCCGAAAGGGTTTAAATAATTGGCATGAAACCCAAATCATGATGATAACAAATACGGTTTAGTCAAATATGCGGTAAAATCATTAATCGGGACGGACCAAATCATTATCCCTAGTATTAAAAGACCCTACGCTCATCATCCAGCGCGTGTCTCTACTGTATATAGTACTGCGATGTGCAATCCAGCGTTCCAAGCCCTCAGAATATCATTTACAATCATTATTGTCACGTCCCAAATTCCAAGAGACCTGACCGGCACTCGACCGGGCATCACCAGTCAAGCGGACCTGGGTGCACTTCCTATCCCACGTATTACCCTCTTCCATTTCTTATTAGCCAAGTGACATGGCCATAGGATTAATTTAGGGCACCAATTCATTTCAAAACATAAACAAAGTACATGGTTACTAGCGTGGTTTATGTTAGGATTTATGCCCGTCACTAGAGGGGGGGTGAATAGTGCGGCACGAGAATATTGATAAATATTACGGAATTAAAAATTGCAGGAATAAAATAAATTCGGTAATAAAAATAGCAAGGAAAGAACACACCGAATTTATCCTGGTTCACCACAACTTGTGGTTAGTCAAGTCCCCGAGAGACTCTCTCGAGATTCTACTAACTCCGTTAAGCTTACGAGTGCCTAACAAACCGTTACACTTGCTTGTAGATGTACACTCTACAAGACTTCAACCTTGCTCGTGGATACCGCACCACAAGACTTCAACCACTAAGACTTAGGGTACTTAGCAAACCCGACAATCAATGAGAAGATATGTTCTTCTCAAACACCTTTCTCTTTTACAACAAGAACTCTCTCAAAAGAGTAGATAAAGAGATACAAATTTAGCTCTATGAACAACTTAAAGTTGTCTCTCAAATGGCTCAACAAAAGCTCTAAAATGATGCTCAAATAATGTCTATATGTATATCAATATTGGGAGGTGTTGTGTGTTTAAATATATCTCAAAAGACCTCTTTTTATTGGGGTTAAAGGGTGGATGTCTGTTGCTTAATTGGCAATCAATTATGCTGATTTTATGCAAGGATAATCGATTATTTGATTTGCATAATCGATTATCCTTTTACTGTTACAAAATCGAAAGAGATTCTGCTCAAGAATAATCGATTATTTGGAGGGAATAATCGATTATTTTGTTCCAGTGTTCAAAACTTTGGCAACGGATGCAAGATAATTGATTATTTAAGAATTATAATCGATTATATACCATTGATATACACTGGGTATACCAGAATCAAAGCTGGAGTATACCAAAATATACCAGAGTATACCAAAATCGAAAACTTACTTTAAAAACCATTTTGGTTAAAATGAAAACGTTAAAATCATTTTATTTGAACTATATTAAAGATGTTTATGATATATATGATTTAAATAAATGATTTTATGCATATTAATGATGACCTATGTAATATACCAGAATTGAAAACTTTCTTCAAAAACCATTTTGGTTAAAATGAAAACGTTAAAATCATATTGTTTGAAATATTTAAAATATGTTTATGATAAATATGATTTGGTAAAATGATTTTATGCATATTTATGATGACCTATGTTGAGCTAAAAGACGAGATAACTTTAAACGTTGCTCTTACATTTGTTCTACCTAACGACCTACGCCTTGGGTCTTTGGTCTTGAACTTTTGAACTCGTCTTTGGATTTTCTATGCAATTCCGTCATCAATATGCTTCTTGGAATTCACTCTTGATTGTTTGTCATATAATATCGTTGTTTGACACTTGACTTCATTGTTTTTCATTCATCAAAACCTATACATGAAAATCATGCTCATACAACCAAAGCGCAAATATCATAGATAGAGTGATTTTCTACAATTTCCCCCTTTTTGATAATGACAAACAACAGGAGATATGCATATCGGATTCTCCCTAAATTCATGCTATATCTCAACATACAATATATCAGAATATACCAGAATTGAAAACTTTCTTCAAAAACCATTTTGGTTAAAATGAAAACGTTAAAATCATTTTGTTTGAAATATTTAAAATATGTTTATGATAAATATGATTTGATAAAATGATTTTATGCATATTTATGATGACCTATGTTGAGCCAAAAGACGAGATAACTTTAAACGTTGCTCTTACATTTGTTCTACCTAACGACCTACGTCTTGGGTCTTTGGTCTTGAACTTTTGAACTCGTCTTTGGCTTGTCTATGCAATTCTGTCATCAATATGCTTCTTGGCATTCACTCTTGATTGTTTGTCATATAATATCGTTGTTTGACACATGACTTCATTGTTTATCATTCATCAAAACCTATACCTGAAAATCATGCTCATACAACCAAAGCGCACATATCATAGATAGAGTGATTTTTTACAATTTCCCCCTTTTTGATAATGACAAACAACAGGAGATATGCATATCGGATTCTCCCTAAATTCATGCTATATCTCAACATACAATTCATGCAAACAAAAACAATTTCCCTCAATGATAATTCCCCCTCAAATAAAGCATACTAGAATGTGAAGAGATTCCCCCTTATTCGATGCATATCGCCTAAATTCTTCCCCCTTTTGGCATTAGCAAAAAGAGTATACCAATTGTTATTGAAACTATTAACGATACCAATTGTTAGAAAAAAAAAATCATATCAACATCAAATAATACCAAATGTTAGTAAAAACATACCAATCATAATAACGGTCATTTTTCGCAAATATACCAACTGTTATTTAAACTAAAAATATTCATCAAAACATGAATCAATCATTTAACATAAAAATAATTGATACCAATTGTTATTCAAAATAAAACTAATAAAAACATGAATCAATAATTAATATCAATTGTTAGCACATATCAACTATTACGTTTTTATCAAAAATACGATAACTAACCGACGTTCCCCCTCGATGCAGTAAGGTTTCGTGCTTGGTGCATCTACTACAATATCGTAGTCTTCAAGCACACCTGCAAAACTACCTAAAATAGGTTTTCGGTACCCAACTTCTTTTGGGTCCTTGGGGGTTAGGCAAATAATAATCATAATCAATATATGAATCTCTATGTTTTGCAAAACATACGGGTGCAATGTGTCCTACCCGTTTACAATAATGACATACAATGCTCGGGTTGTGCATATGTCTTGGTTGAGCCAAATGCGTTCTAGGTGATCTAAAGTTGTTATTCCTAGAAGCGTTGAAATTCCTAGAGTTATTTCTAGGTGATCTAAAATTATTCATTCTAGACTCATTAATAAAATTCCTAGAATTGTGTCTAGGTGGTCTAAAATGATTAGCTTTAGACTTATTAACAAAATTCCTAGAGTCGTTTCTAGGTGGTTTAACCTCATTTCTATCATCTTCTTTAATTACTTCACTTGTTTTAGAATCATTTACACTACATTTTTCTAGTGTATTTCTAAGTTCTACGTTCTCTATTTTCAAAGATCTACAAGAAGAACAATATGAACTTTGAACAATTAAAGAGGCTTCATTCATCTCCTTGATTTTATTTTTGAGGTCGACATTGTCATTTTCCAAAAATCTATTTTCTTCTTCTAAAATTTTGATTTTATTTTTAAGAACAGTATTGTCATTTTCTAAAAGATCATTATCACACGTCAATTTTTCAAAATCTTTTTCTTTTAAAGAAGGTTGTTTTTCAAAATCTTTTTCTTGCAAAGAAAGTGTTTTCTCAAAATCTTTTTCTTGCGAAGAAAGTGTTTTCTCAAAATCTTTTTCTTGCAAAGAAAGTGTTTTCTTCAATTCTTTTATGGTTTTGGAAGCTTTACAAATTCACCATATAGTTTATCATAGGCATTTTGTATTTCTTCAAACGAGTAAGAGTTAGAAATACTTACCTCTTCTTCTTCGTTGGCCATGAGGCATAGTGCGGCAGTTTCATCGCTCGAGCTGTCCGAATCCCATTTATGCGCCTATGGTGTTTCTTCTTTTTCTTGTCCTTTGATTTTGGACAATGTGATTTGGTGTGGCCAAGTTTTCCACACTTTTGACATGAAGGACTTGGTTCTTCCTTCTTTATTTCTTTCTTCATAAACTTATAAAACTTTTCAATTATATCATTGGAAGTAATAGCATCATCGTTTTCCGAGTAACTTACCTCTTCTCTTTTAGAGGATGAGGCTTTGAAGGCAATATTCGAATTACTTCTAAGATACGGATTAAGAATTGTGCTTTCATAAGCTTTAAGATTACCTCGTAGTCCATCAATTGTGACGTCCGTGATTCCTATCGACTCTTGGATAGCATTTGCTTTGGAATGCCATATGGGAGTGAGACTCCGTAGGATTTTTCGAACTAGATCTTTGTTCGAGTATACTTTTCCGAGAGCATGAAGATCGTTGACGATCATTGAGAATCGTTTAAACATATTGTCGATGTTTTCATCTTCCCTCATTCTAAAAAGTTCATATTCATGTGTTAGAAAATCAATTTTAGATTCTCGGACTTGAGGCGTACCTTCATAAGTGATCTCGAGTTTATTTCACATTTCCTTTGCGGTTGTGCAACAAGAGATTTTCCGATAGTCATCCGGATTCACCGCACAAAATAGTAAGTTGATGGCCTTTGCGTTTCTTTCAACTTTCTTGATGTCCTCGGCATCATATTCATTTTCCTCCTTTGGAACCATGATTTCCCCAACTTTCTTTGTTGGCATTTGTTCACCTTTCTTGATGATTTGCCATAGTCGGAAGTTATTTGATTGGATGAAGATTCTCATCCGCTCTTTCCAGTATGTATAATTTCTTCCATCAAAAAATGGAGGCCTCTCGGTGGAGTGTCCTTCGCTCATTATTCCTGCGTTCAACATTCTCAACAAAAAAAAGTATATCGCTCTCAACCGGTTAAGGCTTTCAGAGAGTTAGGCTCTGATACCAATTGTTAGGATTTATGCCCGTCACTGGGGGGGGGGGTGAATAGTGCGGCACGAGAATATTGATAAATATTGCGGAATTAAAAATTGCAGGAATAAAATAAATTCGGTAATAAAAATAGCAAGGGAAGAACACACCGAATTTATCCTGGTTCACCACAACTTTTGGTTAGTCCAGTCCCCGAGAGACTCTCTCGAGATTCCACTAACTCCGTTAAGCTTACGGGTGCCTAACAAACCGTTGCACTTGCTCGTATATGTACACTCTACAAGACTTCAACTTGCTCGAGGATACCGCACCTCAAGACTTCAACCTTGCTCGTGGATACCGCACCACAAGACTTCAACCCCTAAGACTTAGGGTACTTAGCGAACCCGACAATCAATGAGAAGATATGTTCTTCTCAAACACCTTTCTCTTTTACAACAAGAACTCTCTCAAAAGAGTAGATAAAGAGATACAAATTTAGCACTATGAACAACTCAAAGTTGTCTCTCAAATGGCTCAACAAAAGCTCTAAAATGATTCTCAAATAATGTCAATATGCATATCAATATTGGGAGGTGTTGTGTGTTTAAAAACACCTAAAAAGACCTTTTTTTATAGGGGTTAAAGGGTGGATGTCTGTTGCTTAATGGGCAATCAATTATACTGATTTTATGCAAGGATAATCGATTATTTTATTTGCATAATCGATTATCCTTTTACCGTTACAAAATCGGAAGAGATTCTGCTCAAGAATAATCGATTATTTGGATGGCATAATCGATTATTTTGTTCCAGTGTTCAAAACTTTGGCAACGGATGCAAGATAATAGGTTATTTAAGAATTATAATCGATTATATACCATTGATATACACTGTGTATACCACAGTATACCAGAATCAAAGCTGGAGTATACCAAAATATACCAGAATCGAAAACTTACTTTAAAAACCATTTTGGTTAAAATGAAAATGTTAAAATCATTTTGTTTGAAGTATATTAAAAATATTTATGATATATATGATTTAATAAAATGATTTTTTGCATATTAATGATGACCTATGAAATATACCAGAATATACCAGAATTGAAAACTTTCTTTGAAAACCATTTTGGTTAAAATGAAAACGTTAAAATCATTTTGTTTGAAGTATTTAAAATATGTTTATAATAAATATGATTTGATAAAATGATTTTATGCATATTTATGATGACCTATGTTGAGTCAAAAGACGAGATAACTTTAAACGTTGCTCTTACATTTGTTCTACCTAACGACCTACGCCTTGGGTCTTTGGTCTTGAACTTTTGAACTCGTCTTTGGCTTGTCTATGCAATTCCGTCATCAATATGCTTCTTGGCATTCACTCTTGATTGTTTGTCATATAATATCGTTGCTTGACACTTGACTTCATTGTTTGTCATTCATCAAAACCTATACCTGAAAATCATGCTCATACAACCAAAGCGCACATATCATAGATAGAGTGATTTTCTACAGTTTACATTTTACATTGCCCTAACATACAGAATACATATGACATAAGTTCATGTCCCATGTTTCCTATTTACGCAGCCTCTAATGATGAAATAAGTTAATATAATATTACCGGTATCTGACAATACCTTTTATAAATACCAAAACAAGATTCCAAAAGATAGGAATAGAAGCGGAATGAGCCACGCAGGGCCCCAGAAGGAAAGGGGCGTGCAACCCGAACCCACCGAATACTTCCTATCCCCAAACAACACAACAATAACCATTCACAAGATCAACAACAATGCTTCTCAAGAAGCATCAACGACAATATAGCAAGTGTTCCCATAACCATCAGTGTTATTTCCATCATTTTCGACAACCCACAGATATTGTTACCACATTTATTTCCAATTGCATTGGTTACTATTTCCTTTAGTCATTATTTCTCAACTGCAACCACTTAACACAATCATAGCACACCAACCACAAGAACTTCACAAGTAATTAACGTTCCAATCACCTACCAAGCATACGTACACCAAACAAGGTGATTTCACAAGGATAAAAAATTAGCCATACATACCTAGAGTCGAATTCCCTTTTTAAACTCCTATTCTCTCTCACCAAGAAATCTAGCCAAGCCAATCTAGTTCACAAATTAAAACATATGCCTTAGAATTGAAGTTCACAATTATTACCCGAGCTTATTTAGGTTATCAAGTACAACCCCTTACTTCTAACCCATTCCCCTTAGTAGATTTTATGTTTTGAAAGACATGCGTGTGATTTGCCACCCATTATTTCAAGAATCAGTGCACGAGAATCCCTCCTTTAGCTTCAAATCAAGAAATCAAAGAAAAAGGGTTAGGGATTTTACCTGTAAGAGTGGGGATGAAGGCAATCAATTAGGATTTTCCCCGACCCGACTAGTTTTTGAAGAATCAATTTGATGAAGACCACTTTCTCTCTCAAGAACCTCTCCTCCCTCTCACTTTTTTTGTTCAGAAAATATGTTAAAATGAGGGATTAGGGTGTTTTACTAGAGAGAGGTTCCGGTTTCAAACTTTAGAAAACAGAAGCCCGAGCCGGGTCTGCGGTCGCACTATGGAATCTCATAATTGGTATGCGGTCCGCAGATTGGACCGCAGATGAGTCCCAATAACTGAACATCTCTGCCTAGCTATGTGATGGGAATGCGGTCAGCATTCATGTTCTGCGATCGCATAATGCACCGCAGAACTGGCCTTCAAAAATCCTTGAGGGGTCTATGCGACAACTATGCGGTCCGCATGTTGACTATGCAATCGCATAATGGACAACACTTCTAACATCAATTTAGACCAACTCTGTCATTAACTTTGCGACAGGAATGCGGTCCGCATACTGATTATGCGGTCGCATAATAGACAGAATTTACAACATTAACTTTGACTGCTCACCTGGTTAACTCTGCAACGTGAATGTGGTCCGCAAACATTATCTGCGACTGCATTCTGGACCACAAAAATGACTCAATTCTGGATAACTTTAACTCTAGATTTTTAAGTGCCAAAATCAATAAAAGGGTTCCGACCATAGGTGGACTGGTGCTTTGAGTTGCTAGGATTTGAGAACTCATTTTCTCGGAGCCTTTCAATTACTCACTTCGAACCGACAAAATCTCTAGCTCGCGATGATTTTGCTCCTCGAATCGGACTCCACGCACGTTGAATCTAGCCAAAACCAGAACGAATATATCACAATATGCTAAGGGAACAAAGCCCAAGCGAAAACAATAAGAAAATATCAAAAATCTCGAAATTAGAAAAAGTCGAGCCCCAAGCCCACTTCTCTGAACTTAAACATTATCACATCAACGAGTTCCTTATTCTTCCACGAGTTCATACATATAAAAAAATAACAAATCCTAGATCAAATGGCCCTTCAAATCCCTATTTTTAAGTCTCAAAATTTCAAGCCATAGTTCTTCCCTTTTTAGCTAAATTTCCATGACGTTCTAGGTTAATTTCAAAATATAATCACGTTTTTTGTTCATAAAAATGACCTCCAATCACTTCTCCTTGAATCCCTCTTCAATTTCTCCCAAAGAGCTCTCAAACTACTCAACAATGGTGGAAACATGACTTAAGCTCGCCGATAAAATGTTTTAAAACCTTATTCCTAGATCTTGAACTTCCTTCTATGCGATCGCGACCCAAGGCTCGCAATCGTGAAGAGGAAATTTTGCAAGACCTCAAAATGAACTATGCAAATGTGATTCCATACTTGGAAGCGTGAAGGTTGTTTTCCCAGCACTATGCGAACATGCCCCTACTGATGCAAATGCGAAGAATACCAATTACTTGTACATGAACGCGAATCCTCACCTTGGAACGCGAAGCAGAAATAACTTACCTTCTGCGATCGCAATCCCAATAACGCGAATGCGAAGAGCAGTAACCTGGCCTACCAAAATCCTTCTATTTTATCGTGGACCCAGGCTCGCGATCTCGAAGGCCAAATTATACTTGCACTGCTGCTGCAATTTTCTGCAATTTTTTAAGTCTTAAAACATTCCGTTAGCCATTCGAAATCACCCCGAGGCCCCCGGGACCTTAACAGAAATTACCAGCACATCCTAAAACCTCATTTAAACTTGTTCCGATTATCAAAACACCTCAATAATACCAAATCCATGAATTCACATCGAATTCAAGTCTAAGTTTTCTAAAAAATATTTGAAACATGTTTTCGAGAAAAAATCCAACCAAACGACGTCCGAATAACCTGAAATTTGGCAAACATATCCCAAATCACATAAGGAAGCTACAAAAACTCTTTTAATTACATTCCGACCTTCGGACAAAATTATCACCTATCAATCGAAAATCGCCAAAATACCAACTTCGCCAATTCAAGCATAATTCTACACGGGACCTGCAAAATCAATTTCAATCACACTCCTGAGTCATCATCCAAAGAAGCTAACCAAATCATAAAAATTTGGATCCGAGATCATATACGAATAAGTCAACTCTTGGTCAATCATTTCAAATTAAAAGCTTCAACTGAGACTGTTTTTTGAAATTCATACCGATTTCCGCGAAAAACAAAAACCAATGATCTACAACAGTCATAACACATCATACGAGTTAATTCATGCTCAAGAACTGATGATCGAAGTGCAAAACATTAAAATGACCGATCGGGTTGTTACAATTTTATTAAAGTTAGTCTTCTCTCGAGAAAGAAAATCAATTTTCTAGCCTGCAAAATTTATTTTAAAATTATCAAGTAAGAATTGATAGTAAGAATTTACAAGCTTGGTTAAAAAAATAGGGAAACCCAAGTACTTTCCAAAACTACGACCCTCTTTGATATGAAATAGTTGTGGTATTATATTTTTAGTATTGGATTGACAATTCTTAGAGAAGTAGATTTTGGATTAATCGAAGTTGATTGATTGGCTGGACTGATTAGTAAAATGTGCAATAGTACTAGCCATTGATTGGCATGTACTGGGTGTAATTTGGGAAGTGAGAGTAATATCATCGGCGAAAAATAAATGAGATAATTGAGGCCCATTTCTTGATAAAGATATGAGTTTCCAAACCTGATGGTCAACAACATTATTAATCTTTCTGGACATAGGATAAAGAGAACGAATAAATGGCCATTCTAATTTAACAAAAAACTTTTTCTAAATCAATCTTAACAAGCGTACTAAAATTGTTCCCCTTCATTTTTTGAAATTTTAAGCGTTGTTTGTTTATCCTTCTGATGATGTATCCCTACATTGCATTGGCTTGTAAAATATAATGCATTGAATTTTCTCGTGACCTGTGGTACAAATACTTCAATTATGTGCCTCCCTCAAGGAAAAGACATTACACATAGTCACGTATGTATCCGTGTGGATCTTCTCAAATAACTTTAATGCAGTTTACTTCATATTCGTCTAACTGTAAAATATCTTTTTGAATCGTTTTACTTACAGTAAAATTAATAATTTATAGTAGTATGTCCGATAATAGTAGGGGTATTTTGATTATTTGTCATAAGTTTTGTTTCCCTAAGTTTAGGCTGATAATCTTTCAAATGGTACATTCTTCCCGCTAGGTTAACTCGGATCAGTTGCAATTAACATTGTATGTTCCCTATTTCGAGTAATTTATACTTCTCTTCCGATCCAACCAAGAACTTTGATATCAAACTTGTTTGAAACATAATAAATAGTTGTGAATACTATTGAATACGTTGCTTGTGTGGAATTCATGCTCAGATGATGCTCACTTCACCTACGATGACCTCACTTCCTCTTTGTGCATTCGTTGTTCATTTCCTCTAATGCATCAGCCACTTGTCTGCATTCGTTTTTTATTTCTATTTTTATTTTAACTTCAAGAAATAAAATAATACTAATGAATATTGATGTGGTAAGATTAAACAAATAAGCCTAACTAGAAATGTGAAACGTCGACCCTTGAAAAGGTAAACAAATAAGCCTAACAAGAAAATAAGTAGAAGAGTAAATCCTAAAGAGTAAGCTATAAGGCAAGTACTATTTGACTATTTTTACTGTTTTGTCTTGAATGACACAATGCAAAAATCATATTTGAGCTGCTTAGGTATGACTGCATCTCAAGGATTATTGTTTTTACCCAAAATAGTCACCGTACCTTGGGGTGAAACAGTAATAGAAGACTGTATACGTATGTAACACTGTATTTAGTACTCCCTCCATTGTAATTTATGTGAGCATGTTTGACTGTGTATAGATTTTAAGGAAAACGAAGTATTTTTGAATTTGAGATCTTAAACAAGTCAAAAAGATGTCTAGAATATTTATATAATTATAAAAACTTCTCATTAAAGGTAGAATTTGAAATTTAAGCTATATTGTATCCAAATTTAGAAATGAATAATTCTTTTTGGAACGGATTAAAAAATAAGTTTATTCTATGCGTGTTGTACGGTAACTGAATCCCATTTATTGCATAACGTAATTAAAGCCAGCAACTTTGTCCTTAAGAGCCGCTTCAATAATTTTGCTGCCGAAGCGGGCTGGACGTAAGATTTACTAGGCAAACGTTTGAACAAAGCAATAATATACTAGAAAAATAGTGGTGTAATTGAATTTTTTATCGAAAAAGAGTCATAGTAAACAGTAAGCTTTAATTACTAACACATGAGTAATACCCATATTCTTATTCCATATTATATCCCGTTTGAATTAATGCAAATGTAAAAATTCCAGTATAACCTAAACCTATATATATATATATATATATATATATATATATATATATATATATATATATATATTTTGTGAATACGGCAAAAAAGCATACTAGATAATATATAACTTATAATTTTATTTGGGTACGAACTGGGAAATAGAAAACCATATAAGGCATGTTTTGAGTTTATACATGTAATATAAGGTGAAAATTTATTTGGGACCAGAGGTGAAATAAAAATTTGATATTTATGGGTGTGATTGAACAAGTAATGAATTTTAGCTGTTCAGACGTGAAGGAATTGGCTCGACGATAATTGTTTATAGAAAAAAATTGACAGTAAACACTAGGATTGAATTACTAATATAGTAATAACCATATTCTTATTCCATATTTTGTCGCGTTTGAATTAATCCATATCTAAATTCCAGTATAACTTCAATAAGTATTATTTTTGTGAACATGAAAAAGAACACAACAGACAATGTATAACTTAATGTTTGTGTTTTATACATGAATTATAAGGTAAAATTTAGTTGTGCCCAGAGGAAAAATCAGAATTTGAAATTTATTGGTTAGAGTTTCAAG
The DNA here is from genome assembly GCA_034376525.1 of Nicotiana benthamiana. NCBI lineage: Eukaryota > Viridiplantae > Streptophyta > Magnoliopsida > Solanales > Solanaceae > Nicotiana > Nicotiana benthamiana. Next base: position 24,310,852 of record CM067333.1, on the reverse strand, counting down.
GTGAAAATACAACCGATAACCTTTTTATATATGAAAAAGGGTCAAATATAACCTTATACTATACGAAACGGATCACATTTATCCTTCATTATACTTTCAATTCAAAAATACCTCGACGTTAATCTAATAGCTTAAATATATCACTCTTCCATTAGAGCTATCGAAGGTAGACAATCAATCCCATATGGTACTATAATTCAATTATACGAATATTACGTGGCATGCCATTTCATTAGCCCCAACCCATGTTACCCTCTCTCCCCACTTTATCTTTCATCACTAGTACCTTATCTCCTTTTACAACCATCACGACTAACACCACAATCACCACCACCATAATTATCACCGTTTCACCGCCTCCACCTTTACTCTACGAATGACCCTTCCTACACATCTTGCCATATTTTTATTCATAAAATTAATATTACTTCAAGATTGTCAAAAAATTCTTCCAAGCTAAATTTGTGATTCGTTGTCTTCTTTTGACTAACTCTGGTTATCATTTCTCATTAACATCTTGTGATGACCCGGTTAATCGTCTCATGAGTTACCGCTCTGTTTTCCCTATTTCTTCTTCATTATTTTTCGTTATCTCTATTTTGTGGTATGAGAATGATTGGATCGAGACCGGAATGATTTTTATAAGGTTTGAGACACTTAGTCTCTTTTAGGAAGACATAATTTGGAAAAGTCAACCGGATGTTGTCTTACGTGTTAGATGGCTGGGAAGTGAGTTCTGATAGTTCGGTTAGCTTCAGGAGGTGATTTATGACTTAAGAATATGATCGAAATGGGTTTTGGAGGTCTGGAGTAGAATTAGGTTTGAATTGGTGAAATTGATATTTTGGTAATTTCCGATTGATATGCGAGATTTTAATATAGTGGTCAGAACATAATTTCGAGAGCTGCAGCAACTTCGTTGTATCATTTGGCATGTGTGTGTTAAATTTCAAGTCATTCGGACGTGGTTTGATTTGGTTTTTGATCAAAAACGTATTTCATGAGATTTTTGAAACTTAGGCTGCATTCCGATATGTTTTGAGTGATTTTATTTTGTTCGAGGTGTTTTGATGATTGGAACAAGTTCGAATAAAGTATTATGTTGTGTTAGTGCTTTTGATTGACGTATTGGGGGCCTCCGTCGAGTTTCCGATGTTCAGTCGAACCATTTTATGCCTTAGAAGATTGCAGATTTTGAGTTTAAGTTATTGCACAGAATTACCCTTCACGTTCGGATATGGTTTATCGCGATCACACAGAAAGATTTGAGCAAGGACAAATGGAGCCTTCGCGTTCGCGGAAGGCTGGAAATCTGTGCATTGCGTTCACGTGAAGGCACTCGCGATTGCGTAGAGGAAGATGGGTTAGATGAGGCTGAAGGTCATTTGTTCAGCGTGTTCGTGTAAGGGCTATCACATTCGCAAAGGTGTAGGATACGAAAGCATCTTGTTCGTGCACGCTATGTCGCATTCGCGTAGTGTAATTTTGGGTGTTGAAGATTGGTTCTTCACAATCGCGAGGGAAGTGCCACGATAATGATGAAAGAAAATCTTGGAAAAACATTTTTAAGTCGTCTTGTTCACGAATGTGGGTCTATTTTTATCCATAGCTGCTCATTTTGAGAGATGTTTTAAGGATATTGAAGAGGCATTCAATAGAAATCGTTTGGAGGTAAAAATTTCAGATATAAAACTCGAATCTGTTTTGAAATCCACCTGGAAAATCATGGAAACTTACGCTAAAAATAGAAGAAGTAGGGCTTGGGATTTTAGACTTTTGATTGGGGATTTAAAGAACCATTTGAGGTCGAATTTGAGAACTTTTGATATGTCCGAACTTGTGGGTAGTTAAGGAACTCGTTGATGTAAAAAATTTTGAGTTTCAAGAAGTGGGCTCGGGGCTCGGGTTTTTCTAATTTCGTGATTTTTGGTATTTTTTGATTGCTTGCGCTTAGGCATTGTTACCTTAGAATATTGTCACGTATTCGGTCTGATTTTGGTTAGATTCGGTGCACGAGGAGGCCGATTCGAGGGGAAAAGGCATTGCGAACTATCGATTTAGTCGGTTCAAGGTAAGTAATGATTTTAAATGATTTTATGAGGGTTTGAAACCCCGGATTGCATATGGTAGTGTTGTATTGAGGTGAGGCACACACACGATGATGAGCGTGGGGTCGTGGACTATTAGGGATTGTGACTTGGGCCGTCCGGCTTGATAATTTTACCACGTACTTGATTTAAAACTATTTGCTATCATCGTTATTTGGGCTGAATGCCATTACTTGGGCCTAGTGCAAGCTATTTGGACACTTCGAAAATTTTAATCACTAGTTCCTCATTGTTTTGGACTTATTGCTTGAACTAAGTCATGTTACTTTCCACTGTTTTACTACTCATCCATTTTACTCAAGTTTTAGACTTAATTAATATTTTAAATGATTTATTGGGCTGGGAAATATTGTTTTACTAATGCATGAGGGGCTTGTGATAAACTTTATGGACGAGTAAGGGCGAGGGCCTGTATTGAGAGGAACAATGATACTGATTTAAGGTTGTGGGCTTGAGTTACATATATGCCACGAGGTGGATTGATTGGGATGAGGCCGAGGACCTAGATTTGACAGCACGATGTGGCCTGTGATTGGGCTTGGGTCGTATGGGCCCTTTCACAGAGTCTGTACACCCAGTGAGTGCGGGTACCCATTGTGACATGAGATTGAGCCCAGGGGTTAGTATTGTTCTGAGACTGAGCCCGAGGGACTGGTAGTATTCTGAGATGTTACCTGAGGGGCAGATTTGTTGATACTGTGGCTGAGGGGCGAACTTATTTCTGTTTATTTCACATTGATTACCTATCAATTACCTGTTTTAACTTTTGAAAAGAGATTTTACTTGATTTTAATTAATTTACTATCTTCAAATGATGTTGTACTACTTTATTAAGGAATGCTTTATGCTTTATGTGATTTCTTACCTTGAGTCATTATTTACATTTGTTTCTCACTGGGTCGGAGTACTCATATTACTCCCTGTACCGAGAGTGCAAATTCAGGCGTTGTTGGTTTCGCTCCGTAGTGCTGATTCCTCTAGTCTAGGAGTTATTTCTAAGAGTATGAGGTAGTTGTTGGCGTTCGAAGCCCACGTGTCTCCCTTATCTTATTATTTCTATATTCTTCAAACAGTTGTACCTGATATTGTATTTACTAGACATTAGGATTCATAGTTTCTTATGACTTGTGAAACCCCGGTTAGGGCTATGTCGATATGGTTTTTCGCATTTGGTTATCTGTATTTTTCTCTTCCGTGTTATTAAACCATGTTTAGACTATTAGTATGCTATCTAATTATTTAAAAAGAGAACTGGTTCAATTGGCTGGCCTTGTCTTCACGAGAGGCACCATCACGACCATGTTCAGTGTAAGTGTAGTGACAAGTTGGTATCAGAGCCTAGGTAACATAATTCTTGCAATTCATGAGCCGGTTTAGTAGAGTCTCGCAGATCGGTAAAAGAAGATCTGTATTTATCCTCGAAAGGCTGCAGAACCTTTAGGAAGAACATCACATTCTTGAAATTCTTGTCGTGCGAACTTGTTGGTCCGAGTACTAAACTTTTGTTCTTTTATTCTCTCATAGATGGTGAGGAAACGAGCTACCAGACGGGGTTGACGACCACCAGTGCAACCAGAGGCCATAGACGCGATCGTGGTAGAGGAAGAGCAGCAAGAGCAGCACGTATTGATCCACTAGCAGCCCTTGCTCAGGATAAAGTTCCTGCGATGAATGTTGCAGCAGCACCAGTTCAAGCACCAGCTGTGCCATTTGTGATTAGGCGTACATGAGTGTTTTGCTAACATCTTATTAGTGTGTTGCGATTTGTATCAAGCGGTTTTAGCTACTCCAGGCGCAGCTACTTCGAAGGTCGGGGGAGGCAATCAGACCCCCGCACTCACACACCTAACAGGTAGTATAGGGCCTTCAGACGCCAGAGGCACCTCCAGCCTAGTTGGTTGCACCAGACCACGGGTTTGTGGTACCAGTTACGCATGATGATAAGCAACGTCAACTTGAGAGGTTTGGTAGACTCCATCCTCCGACATTCAGTGGTGCAGAGGGCGAGGATGCGCAGGGTTTTTTGGATAAGTGCTAGCGGATGCTTCGTACGATACCGATTCTTGAGTCTAGTGGTGTGGCATTTGCCACCTTTTAATTTTCTGGGGCTGCCTTCACGTGGTGCGAGGCGTAGGCCTGTTGGTGAAGCGCCTCTTACTTGGCAGTAGTTCTTTGTTCTCTTCTTGGAGAAATATATGCCGCACTCCCACAGAGAGGAGGTGCATAGATAGTTTGAGTGGTTGCGATAGGGGGAAATGAATGTGTCACAGTACGAGTCAAGGTTTTCTTAGTTGGCTCGTCATGCCAACTGGCTGGTGCCGACGGATCGAGAGAGGATCAAGAGATTTATTGTGGTTTTACTTACCAGCTTTGTATTCTGATCACCTAGGAGAGAGTATCTGGTGCTATGTTAGAGGATGTGGTTGATAGCCCCCATGAGATTGAGTCGGTTCTCGCAAGGAGCGAGAGGAAAGGGACGCTAAGAGGCCTCAAGGATAAGACAATTATAGTGGTGCTCCATCGAGGGGCCAATTCGAGCGTGGTAGATGTCGTTCATTCAAGCCTGCTCATTTAGCTTGCCCAGGGTATCGTGAGGCATATTCAGGACATAGTTATCTTGGATCTCGGCAGGTCCAATCATCACTCACCTCCCTCCCAGCTTAGCGTTCATCTTGTTCCCCGTCGCCTCAGGGCTCTTTTATGCCGATTGTATCTACTAGTCACTCCGGTTCAAAGGCTTCCATTCAGTCCCCTTCTCCAGCACCTGGGAGTTGCTATGAGCATGGAGAGATAGGCCAAATATGGAGGAAGTGTCCTCTTCAAGTTGTTAGTTCGTCCCAGTAGAGGGGCCAATCATCGGCTTCAATACTAATCTCCAAATCACCACATGCTCAGCCAGCTAGGGTGAAGTTCAGTCAGCCAGGGGTCGCCCTAGAGGGGGAGGTCGATCAGGTGGTGGTCAGGTTCATTTCTATGCTACCCAGGGAGACTAGATGCTACTGCTTTCGATTATATTATTACAAGTATTGTTTCGGTCAGCCACAGAGATGCCTCTGTATTATTTCATCCCGGATCCATCTTATCTTATGCGTCATCACACTTTGCTCATTATTTGGGTATGCACTGTGAGAATATTGCTTTTCTTGTTCATGTATCTACAACGATGGGCGATACTGTTGTTGTATACCGTTTGTACCAGTCATGTGTAGTGACTATTGGGGGTCTGGAGACCCAGGTTGGTCGTTTATTATTGAATATGGTTATTTTCGATGTCATTTTGGGCATGGATTGGTTATCTAGATGTCGTGCTATTCTGTACTATCATGCTAAGACAGTCACATTGGCTACATGGGGTGTACCGCAGATCGAGTGGCGTGGTGTGATTGATTATGTTCCTAGTAGAGTGATCTCATTCTTGAAGGCCCGACGTATTTTGGGAATCGTTGCCTTACATGTCTAGAATTTGTGAGGGATGTCAAAGGTGAGACTGGGTGTATTGATTCGGTCAAAATAAAAGGTATTTTACCGATGTGTTTGCTGCAGACCTGGTGGGCATGCCGCCCGACATGGATATTGATTTTGGTATTGACTGGGTAGGGGCACTCAACCCATTTCTATTCCACCGTATTGTCTAGCACCAGTGGAGTTGAATGAGTTAAAGGAGCAAGTTCAGGAACTCCTTGTTAAGGGGTTCATCCGACCTAATGTGTCACCTTAGGGTGCGGTGGTTTTGTTTGTGTCGAAGAAGGATGACACAGTTAGAATGTCCGTTGATTATAGGCAATTGAACAAGGTAAAAGTTTAAGAACATGTATCCTTAGCCTCGCATTGATGATTTATTCGACCACCTTGAGGGAGCGAGGGTGTTCTAGAAGATTGACCTCTGTTCGAGTTATTACTAGTTGAAGATCAGGGATTCATATATTCGTAATACGGCTTTCAGTACCCGATATGGTCATTACAAGTTCTTAGTGATGTCTCTTATGTTGACCAAAGCCCCAACAACATTCATGAATTTGATGAACAACGTGTTCCAGTGTTATCTTGATTCGTTTATCATAGTCTTCTTTGATAATATTCTGGTATATTGACGTATTCAGGAAGAGCATGCTGAACATTTATGGGTTGTGTTGCATAGATTAAGGGAGGAGAAGCGTTATGCAAAGTTCTCCAACTATGAGTCTTGGCTTAGATCAGTGTCATTCTTTGGATACATGGTGTTTAGTGAGGAGACTGAGGTTGATCCAAAGAAGATAAAGGCGGTGCAGAGATGGCCCAGGCCATCCTCAACTACTGAGATTCGTAGTTTTCTTGGTTTGGAAGGCTATTATCGCCGGTTTGTTCAAGGATTCTCGTCTATTGCATCACCCTTAACCAAGTTAACTCAGAAGGGTGCTCCATTTGTTAGGTTGGACGAGTGTGAGAAGAGCTTTTAGAGGCTCAAGACTACTTTGACCACAACTCCACTATTGGTTTGCCATCAGTTGCAGGCTCATATACCATGTATTGTGATGCTTCGAGAGTAGGGATTAGTTATGTATTGATGCAATATGGTAGAGTTATTGCCTATGCTTCTCGTCAATTGAAGCCCCATGAGAAGAACTACCCTATTCATGATTTGGAGTTGCCTGCCATAGTTCATGCATTGAAAATTTAGAGACATTACTTGTATGGCGTATCTTGTGAGGCATCCACTGATCATCGCAATATTTAGCATTTGTTCAAGCAAATGGATCTGAATATGAGGCAACTGAGATGGTTGGATTTGCTTAAGGATTATGATACCACTATATTGTACCGTTTGAGAAAGGACAATGTGGTGGCCGATGATTTGAAATGAAAGGCAGTGAGTATGGGAGTTTGGCATATATTCCAGTTGGGAGAGACCTCTTGCAGTCGATGTTCAAGCCTTGGCCAATCGGTTTGTAAGGTTGGTTATTTTGGAGCCCAGCCAGGTGTTGGCTTGTGTGGTTTCTCGGTCTTCCTTATATGATCACATCAGAGGGCGCCAGTATGATAATCCACATTAGGTTGTCCTTAGGGATCGATTTCAGCATGATGATGCTAGGGATGTAACCACTGGTAATGATGGAGTGTTTGGGATTCAGGCCGGATTTGTGTGCCCAATGTGGATAGGCTTTGGGTGTTGATTTTGAGGGAGGCCCATATCTTGCAGTATTCCATTCAACCGGGTGCCACGAATATGTAGCAGGATTTGAGGCAACACTATTGGTGGAGAAGAATGAAGAAAGGCATTGTGGGTTTTGTAGCTTGGTGTCTCAATTTCCAACAGGTGAAATATGAGCATCAGAGACCGGGTAGCTTGCTTCAGCATATGGTTATACCCGAGTTGAAATGGGCGAGGATCACTATGGACTTTGATGTTCGGCTACTACGGACTTTGAAGAAGTTTGATACTATTTGGGTAATTGTGGATCCACTGATCAAGTCTGCGCACTTCATTCCTATATGTACTACATATTCTTCAAAGCGGTTGGCAGAGATCTATTTTCGGGAGATTGTTCATTTGCATGGTATCCCTATTTCCCTTGGACGGATGGGCAGTCCAAGTGCACTATTCAGATATTGGAGGATATGCTATGCACTTGTCAGAGGATCATGGGATAAGTTTCTACCACTCGTAGAGTTTTCTTATAACAATAACTACCAGTTGAGTATTCATATGGCTCCATATGAGGCTTTTTACAGGAGGCGATGTAGATCTCCAATTTGTTGGTTCGAGCCCGTTAAGGCTAGGCTATTGGGGATAAATCTTGTTTAGGATGCTTTAGATAAAGTAAAGGTAATTCAGAAGAGAGTTCGTACAGTTCAGTCAAGGCAAAATAATTACGGTAATAGAAATGATCGATATGTGTCTTACACCATTGGCGAGATGGTTCTGTTTAAGGTTTCACCCATCAAAGATGTTATGAGATTGGGGAAGAAAGGGAAATTGAGTCCATGGTTTCATTGATCCTTTTAAGGTGCTTCGGAGGATTGGGGAGGCTGATTATGAGCTTTCTTTGCCATCCATCTTATCGAGCGTGCATCCGGTATTTCATGTTTCTACACTTCGAAAGTATATTGGGGATCTATCTCATGTTTTGGACTTTAGCATGGCTTAGTTTGATGATGATTTCAGCTATAATGTGAAGCGAGTAGCTATTTTTGGTTGTCAAGTTATGAAGTTTAGGTCAAAAGATATAGCTTGATTGAAAGTGCAGTGGAGAGGCCGACCCGTAGAGAAGGCTACCTGGGAGACCGAGCAGGAGAGGCAGAGCCGATATCCTTACATTTTTGAAGATTTGGGGTATGTTTCTTGACTCTTTCGAGGACAAACATTTGATTAAGTTACCGCTCTGTTTCCCCAATTTCTACTTCTTTATGCTTCATTATCCGTATTTTGTGGTATTAGGTTGATCGACTCGAGTCCGGAATGATTTTGATAGGATTTGAGACACTTAGTCTCTTTTAAGAAGTCTCATGTTAGAAAAGTCAACCGGATGTTGAGTTATATATTAGAGGTCTCTGATGGGAGTTCCAATGGTTTGTTAGCTTTGGAAGGTGATTTATGACTTTGATGTTTGATCGGAATTGGTTTTGGAGGTCCAGAGTAAAATTAGGCTTGAATTAGCGAAGTTGATATTTTGGCAATTTCCGATTGATAGGAGAGATTTTTATATAGGGGTCGGAAAAGAAATTCGAGAGTTGCAGTAGCTGTTTTGTCTTATTTGGGATGAGTGGGTAAAATTTTAGGTCATTTGGACGTGGTTTAAATAGGCTTTTGATAAAAAGCGTATTATGGAAGATATTTGAAACTTACGCTTGAATCCGATGTGTTTTGAGTGATTTGGGTTTGTTTGAGGTTTTTTGATGATTGGAACAAGTTTAAATAGGGTTGTAGGATGTGTTGGCCCTGTTCGTTGTGGTCCCGGGGGCTTCGGGTGGTCAATAAGACCATTTTGTACCTTAAAAGATTGCAGATTTTGAGTTGCGACTGTTGTGGAGAATTACCCTCGCTATTGCGTAAGGTGTATCACGATTGCGTGGAAGGATTACATGAGGGCCATAATTAAGCCTTCGCATTCGCATCAGAGGCTTCGAGTTTGCATAATACTGGGAAGCTATGCATCGCGTTTGCATGAAGGCACTCGCAATCGCGTAGAGCTAGATGGGTCAGATGGGCTGAAGGTCATTTGTTCATCGTGTTCGCGTAGGGGCTATTGCGTTCGGGAAGGCTTGGGAGGTGGAAGCATTGAGTTCTCATAGTCTATGTCGCTTTAGCATAGTCTAATGCTGGGAGTCGAAGATTTGTTCTTCGCGATCGCGAGGGAAGTGCCGCGATCGCAATGAAGGAAAAGCTTGCGATCTATTATGAAACACAAATCTATTGTGAAATCCACGTAGGAAATCATGGAAACTTAAGCAAAAAGCAGAAGAACTAGGGCTTGGGATTTTGGACTTTTGATTGGGGATTAGGAGGACCATTTGAGGTCGGATTTGAGAAGTTTTGATATGTATAAACTCATAGGGATATAAGAAACCCGTTGATGTAATACTTTCTGAGTTTTGAGAGGTATGCCCGGGGCTCATGTTTTGCTAATTTTTGGAATTTAGGTATTATTCGATTGTTTTCGCTTGGTCCTTGTCCCTTAGAATATTGTGACGCATTCGTTCTAATTTTTGATAGATTCGACGTGCGTAGAGGTCGATTTGAGGGGAAAAGGTGTCGTGAGCTAGAGATTTAGTCGGTTCGAGGTGAGTGATGATTGTAAATGATGCTCTGAGGATTCGAAATCCCGTATTGCACATCGTAGTGCTATATTGAGGTGAGACACAGGCTTGATAATGAGCATGCGGTCATGCACTATTGGGAATTGTGACTTGGTCCATCCCGCTTGATGATTTTATCGCGTATTTGATTGAAAACTATTTGCTATCATCAGTATTTTGGCAGAATGCCATTACTTGGGTCTAGTGCCAGCTATTTGGACTCTTCGGGAATTTTTATCACTATATCCTCACTATTTTAAACTTATTACTTGAACCAAGCACGTTACTTCACAATATTTTACTACTCAGCCATTTTACTAAACTTTGAAACTTAAATGATGTTTTGGACTGAGAAATAGTGTTTTACTTATGACCGAGGGGCTTGTGATGATTTTTCAGACTGAGTAAGGCTGGGGGCCTATTGTGTGAGGCCCATTGATACTGACTTGAGGCTGAATGCTTAAGTTACATATATGCCATGAGGTGACTTGATTGGAATGAGGCCGAGGGCCTAGATTTGATGCCACGGGTGGTTGTAATTGCGCTTGGACTATAAGGGGCCCCTCCTGGAGTCTATACACTCCCATTAATGGCATGTACCCATTGTGATGTGAGATTGAGCCCGAGAGGGTGGTATTGTTCTGATATAGTGCCCAAGGGTCTGGTACTATTCTGAGATGTTGCTCGAGGGGCGGATTTTTTGATATTGTGTCCGATGGGCGAACCTCTATCTGTTTATTTCACATTATTTACTTTTCAATAAAATATTTTAACTATTGAATGGAGATTTTACTTGATTTTCACTGATTTACTATTTTCAAATGATGTTTTGCTACTTTATTATAGAATGTATTATGCTGTATGTGATTTCTTACCTTCAGTCATTATTTATATTTGTTACTCCCTGGGTCGGAGTACTCACATTACTCCTTGCACCGTGTATGTAGATTTGGGCATTGTTGGTTCCGCTCCACAGTGCTAATTCCTCAAGTCCTGGTGGTGTTTCAGAGATTACAAGTTAGCTATTGGCGTCCGCAATCTCTGTGTCTTCCTTATCAATTTATTTCTATATTCGTTGAATAGTTGTGGTAGATATTTTATTTAGTAAGCTTGTATCCGGATTCTTAGTTGCTTACGACTTGTGACACCCCTATTAGGGCTGTGTTAGGCTGGTTTTCAGCATTTTCTTATATGTAATTTCCACTAATCTCTGTTATTAAACAATGGTTAGACTATTATTATGCAATCTAATTGCTAAAAATAAGAATTAGTTCAATTGGCTGGCCTTGTCTTCGTGAGAGGCACCATCACAACCTGGTTTTGGATTAGGGTCGTTACATGTACAATCTGAGAAAATTTTATTCTAGACCTACGACTTCTGATGTTTGGAAAAACTATCGTTTTGGGTTGTTATATTTTGCAGACTTAGGAAATTAGTACCATTTTTGAAGTTTTTCACATAGTTGTCAACTTTTGATGCTTTATGAATCTATTTTTTGGTTCTCTTGCTTAACAGTATTTCTCCAAGCATTGTACCATTTTAGGAAATTTTATGCTAGAGGTGTCAACTAATAATGTGTGATGACCCAATAGGTCATTTATAATTTTAACCCTTAATTTTGTGTTCTAAAACTACGAATAGATTCGTTTAGCCATTTTCGATTTCCGTGCATAGACCATATCTTTTTCGGAAGGTTTTATGTAAAAAATTTATTAAAACTTGAAATCATGCTTTAAAACTCTTGAGTTAACTCGGGTAAACGTATTGAGCAAACAAACCCAGATATGTGTTTTGCGTGTCTTGGTGGGTCTGCGTCGTGAATTGGGATTTAGGCATATGCCCGGAATCGAATTCGGAAGTCCGTAGCTTGATTTATCTTAATTTTTGAAAATTTATAGTTCAAAGATTTAAAGAAATTTCAATTTTGATCGAAGTTTGAATTTATTACTACCATGTTCGAATTTGGTTCCAAAGATTGATATAGGTTCGTTACGTTATTATGACTTGTTTGCTAACTTTGTACAAAACGAAGTTGATTCAACGTGATTCAGGCGTCCGGCTAAGATATCGAAAGTCCATAAGTTGCTTTTAATAAATTCATTTGTCTTGGTGTCCAATTCATTGTTATAGGTGTTCTTTTAGTAATTTGATCAAACGGGCGATTTCTTATTTTTGTTTGGACTTGTGTGATGTTTGATTTGGAACCCCAAGTGCTCAGGTGAATTTTGGATAGGCTTCAGAGTGGTTTTGGGAGTTAGGAAAAAAATAGATGTTGGATCTGTGTTCTAGTTTTGTACTGCAGACTTTGCAAAATTGAGATCTTCTCAAATTCATTTGCGAGATTGCAATCTTCTCAGGTCAATTTTGAGATTGCGAGATTGCGATATTACCGGGCGAGATTTGAGTTGCAATTGCGATCTTTTCAGGTTCACATTTGCGAACATAGTGTTCGTATTTTCAAAGGCAGCAGAGGTGTGAATGTATCGTATTTTTGAAGGATTTGACGCATTTGTGGTTGCAATCCCGGGTCGCAATTGCGACATCTGCATCTACTAAAAAGCTGAGAAAGATGGGATTTTTCTCATTTATTCTTCTCAACCCTTAACACTTTAGAGGCCATTTTCCCAAGAGCATTTCTTCCAAAATTCATGGGTAAGTGACCTTAGTATATTCTCTCAATTACCCATTACATTTCACAAGTTTTCAAAAATAATCCATGATTTTAATGGTAGAAATTGGGGATTTGGGTAGAATTAGAAATTTTTTATTAAATTAGAATTTAAACTTAGAGCTGGGCTCGATGGTGAATGGGTTATCAGTATTTGGTCCGACCTTTGAGTTTTGACAAAGCAGGCCCCGGGTTGACTTCTATTAATTATTTCAATGGTGATCTAAATTGAATCTCTTTCATTTGTGAGTAATATCTAATGCATATTTTGAATTATTTGGTCAATAATTTGTTAGGTTTGGTTGGTTTGGAGGCTTGTTCGAAAGACAAGGACGTGGTTTATTTATTAGTTGATTGCGGAGTGAGGTAAGTGTTGGGTTTAACCTTGATTTGAGGGAATTACAATCCCTTCAGCTATATGCTATGTGAAAATTCATGTGTTGCGGCATGTATGCGAGGTGACTAGTCTATGTATGACGCCAAAATACTTGTTTCCCTATTTTTTCGCATTTTATTTATTATTTCATTCTATGCTTTGAATGTTATATGCTTCCTATGTATTTATTTGCTACCTATCACTTATTATTATCATGTTAACAATGCTAGATTCTCCAATACTTTCATTATTTACTGCTAATTTCCATAAATGAATTACTTGTATCCTATAGTTGTCAATTATTTGATTTGTCTTACTGTTTAGTATTAATCATGATGAATTCTTAATTTGAGAAGAGATTTCCTTCTTGGTTTTGCTTCATATCCATTAATCGTAGAGATTTTTTGTGCTTTGAGTTGCACGCCTGAGCAAGTAAAGTAAGGGTGGATTGATCTAACGAAATAAGAGTGAATTTATAGTGACACAGTGGAATCGGGTTCCACGTCACAATTGATAAAATAATGGTTGATTGATATAGTGAAATATGGGTAAATTATGATATTGATTCTCATTATATGATGGGATTGGTTGCGCTCCACAATATATATTTATCTATTATTAAAGTGGAACAAATTATGTGATTTACATTCCTTATTGTATTGTATTTGCTTCGATACATTCAAACAAGACTTTATGAATTGGTATTTTTAGCATTTGCTTGGTTTTCTTTGAAGATTGGGTTATTTAATGTGTTAAATACTTCAATTCATTTTTGTATTATTTTCTTTCCTGTGGTTGATTTATCCTGTGTACAACTCATTGTTTGTTACCGCTTTAGCCTCATCACTACCGCGTCAGGGTTAGGATTGGCACTTGCAAATTGCATGGGATCGGTTGTACTCACGCATCACATTATACTTCTTGTGTAGATTTTGGAATCGATTCTAGCGGTGGTCCATAGATTGCTTGGGTCGGCTGTTGAGTGGAGACTTGAGGAACAGCCGGTCGGTGTTCCCATCCCTTATAGTCCCTTTCTTCTTTATCTTTGCTATGTACTTTCCCTAAGAAAACTTTAATTTTATTCAGACGTTTATTTGTACTATTCTATTAGCTCGTACACTTATGGCATCAGATTTGGGGTTGTATTAGATATTTGAGTTATTATGGTTTTCTTAGTTTACCTTAAATTTATTTCAATTATTTCTACTTCTCTATTATCATTTAATCTGAACTATTAAAAATTGATAATATATTCTAACATTGGCTTGCCTAGCAAGTAAAATGTTAGGAACCATCACGGTACCGAGGATGGGATTTTCTTATTGTGGCAACTTTGTGTTAGAGCACTAAGTTACCTAGGCCTCATGATGCAAAAGCAAGCTTAGAATTTGGAGGATCGGTACGGAGACATTTGTACTTGTCTTCCAGAGGCTATGAAGTTTAGGAACAATTTCACTTCTATCATTTGTGTACTCTTCCATTCTTTTTCTCTCGCAGATGGCGAGAACATTTACTACATATACAGTAAAACAGCAGCCAAAGCCCCCACTGCCAGCTCCTACTAATGGCAGAGGTCGAGGCCGAGGTAGATGTAGAGCTCAACCTAGAGCTCGAGAAGCAGCACCAACTAGTAAAGGCTCAGGTATATTTTGATAAGGAGGTTCCAGCTCGGACTGTACCTATTGGACCAACTCAGGCCCTGGAGTGGTTCATAGCCATATAGTGCTTCAGGACCCCCTTGTTCATTTGGTGGGACTTATGGAGAGTGTGGCACAGGCTGATACATTTCCGGTAACACAAGAGATTGCAATGGACTCAACACAAGGAAGAGAAGGCGCTAATACTTTTACCCAATAGTGGTATCAGGGTCAATTTTCCACAAGGAGCTTCAATTTGGAGTTGAGTGTTTGTATGGTCCAGGACTATGTTTTAGCTCCTAATTGATCTTCTATTGGTTTTCTTTTGATTATCAACTAGAAGTTTAAAGCTAAGTTATGCTAAGATATTGATTCTAAGTTGTATGCAATATAGAGAAAGGCACTAGGGTCGTGGTATGTACCTAGGTAGTCAACTAACGGGTAGATATTCCTAATGCAAGAATGATGATTATGGGACTTATGATATAAACGTTGCACTTTTGCACCAACTCTCACACCTATCTATAGAGAAAGTGATTTTGCCTAATTGACTCTCTCAAGACTAATTGGGTAGGCCAATTTACCCAAGCAACTTAGGGTTCAAGTTGGGTAATTACTCTCTCGAGGTGAACCCTTTAATTGGGATTGCCATTCTCATGGGTCCATCTCAATTCCTTGTTGGAATTAATCTTGGGGTCATAGACTCTCGTTCTCAAGAAGAGTCAAGACCCACTGAGCTAGACTTAGAGTTTGCAACCACCAAATCTTAAAGAAATATAATATTAATCCAAATAACAAATACCCAACACCATTCATGCAGTAAACAATCACACCTATTAATTACCCACACTAGGGTTGAGCCACAACCCTAGCTAATGGGTTTAGCTAGACATAGTAAACACATAAATTGAAGAAATAAAAGATAAAATTGACATATTAATTAACTATGATGTTAATCTACTCAAATCCACATTAATACAAGATGACATTCCCAAAATAGGCTAAAACTTGAAGTCACGAGCTCAGCCGCTATCTAATACACCCCGCTTCACCTAAAAAGTAAATGTTCTATTTTCTCTACATCTGAAAAAACTTGATGAAAAATACCCCTGAGGGTCTGGCGTGGAGCGTGCATGAATGTCGCACTGCCGCAGAGGGAACTTGGTCTTCAATGCTCACTTCTGAAGCTGGGTGATGCGGACCGCACAAACATGCAGCGCGGCCGCATTGGCTGAGATACGTGTACCGTTTAGAAATGGGGCGCGTTCGTGAATCAAAACTTATAAAAAACCTTACTTTCTGATCTTTACCCACGCGGATTGCACTGAATTGGTGTGCGGACGCACCAGCTTTTACCTTGAATTGTTAGGTCTCTAAACCTTCATTGGTGCAGACCTCGTGAAAAGGGGTGCGGACCGTGCAGCCTGACATTGAATTTCCATAGTCTCTTAACTAACCTATGCAGCCGCATGGCAAAGCAGTGCGGACCGCGCAGGTTGACATTGACTAAACTCTTCTGTGCGGCCGCATGGCAAAGCAGTGCGGACCACACAATTCATCTTGTTCCTTGCTTCAGTTATCTTTTGACACTTGGAAAATTTCACTTCTTTTTGAGCCGATCTTTGATATTTGTCATCTTGTCGCCCAAACCTGTAATCAAGCGCAACTTGTAAGAATTTTAGGACTAATTTATGCTAATTAATGCCCAAATATTAGGTAGGAACGGGTATAAAACATGTAGAAATTACAGTTCTCAACTCCCCCAAACTAAAACCTTTGCTTGTATTCAAGAAAATAAAATGAGACCTAACCCTCAATAGAAAACACCCAAGTAATTCTTGCTTATCCTAAAGTAACCTCATCAAGCGTCGATTGGGACTAACAATTGCCCTCAATGTGAATGCATCACTAACACATTTAAACTTTGAAAACTTGTGGATCAAGTGTGACACAAGAGCATCAAGAGTTGACATGTCGCATCAAGGAACCTTTCTCAAGTACTTTGGTCATTGTGGAACCCAAACTCACATATCCTTGACTTTCTATAAGTGAACCTCACCTTTTTAGAGTATTTTCACAATAATCGAGGTGAATGGATTTCTCTCTAATCTCTCACAAAGAAAAGGCCCTATGACCGGCTCTAAGTACCACATGCTTGACCTTTATGTAGGTATCCACTAATGTAGACTTCCCTCAACTAAATATCATATAGGGTTTTTAAGGAGTCATTGTGAAGGCTTTGGGTAAAGGTAAGAGATGTTTTTATTCAAATGGGTTTAATCTTCCCTTAAGTACTTCTTTTGATTCATTCACATTTTCTTGACTCAATTGAGTAATTCACTTCTTTTAAGGGGTTAGAGAGACACATTGTCACTCTTTCTTTTGTAATTCAAAACCTTTCTCCTTTTGTCTACTTTTTCACACCCTTTTCACTTTTAGTTGTCCTTTGATTCCATTTTGGTTCTTATTCACTTTTGTCTTTCTTTTTGTCTTTTTCTCTTTTTCACTGCCTTCCTTTTCTTTTGCTTTTGTGCATTTTCACCACATTGATGCATTTTTTGTCTCTTCCCCTTAACTTAGACATTTTCAATTTACTCAAGGGAAGATTTGGGTGCCAAGAGAGGGTCTCACTAAGAATGGCTATAGGCTTGTAGCTTGGTTCATGAAAGAAAAAGGTTAAGGCTCAAATGGGGTGAACTAGGGATCGAAATTTGACCAAAGTTATGATTCGAGTGCACAATGGCCCATAATGACCACATGATGATTTTTTGGTCAACACAAGAGTATCTAGGCCAAAACTTTCACCATCCTAAACACAACATAATATCTTTGACAATAGGATCAAAGGCAAATGTGCTTGGCCCAAGTGAAGCTTTGCCTAAGGTACCCTTAGCTACCAAACTTGAAAATCAAAAAGAAAAATAAAAAATAGACTCAAACCCTTAATAAGTATGTCAGCCCATAATGATCCACTCGATTAGCACAACACTCTACCCTTGGAAAGAACCGTGGCATTAAGAAACAAAGGGCTTATTGCCAACACCAAGACAAAACAAAAAAGCAATGACCCTAACTTTGCAACTAAACCTAAAAACTTTTAACGAAAATAGAAAACCAAAATGAAAACTCAATGAATATGTACACAAGGGGAGTAGAATATACAACAAGGGGCGATGAATATATACATGAAGTTGCAAAGAATCTAGAATGAGTAGTTATATACAAACCATCTATCAACTACGAATGTAAAAAAGCTAATGTAAAGATAATACATAGGGTAATCCAACAATCAATCAAAATAGTAAGTCCACACCCCCAAGAATAAAAACTAGAATTGTCTCAAATGCTAACTACAAAATTAAGCATAAATAATCAGAAAGGACATATAATTTCCCCTCAAGCCTCTATACTGGCGGGGACCTCAGACTGGTCTGTGGCCTACTACTGCTGCTCTGTTAGGACAAGTACCAGATCATGAACTCGCTGGCTAACTTTTCGGGCAGTGGATGGACTCTCCTGAACCGGATCCACCTATGTCATAACTCCCTTAGTGCTAGGGAGTTTACTCTTTTTCCTCGGCTTCTACTCCTCCTCATGTGGCTGCACTGCTGCTGGCTCTAGAGCCCGATCCCAAAATAATAGGTCAATTAGCAGCTGATCCGCCATGCGCTTGTCCACATGCTCTCGCATCTTCAGCACTGACTCCTTGGAGGCCTTTGTCTTCCTCAACTTTCCATGCTCCCGAGCCAATTAGTGTAGTGCATTTCTCTGATCCCCAGTTACTTTTGTCAAGTTATACTGCTCCTCTATCATCTTTTCTTGGTTGGCCAGTAACTTCTTTAGTGCTTCCTTAATGGAGGATGGAATCTCAACAGTTAACTTGTGCTCTATGTTTTTGGACTGGAGTGGCCAATGTGGACAACTTGGATGTCACAGCTGACATCCAGTTGTTCAAATTGGCAAGGGAATCGGTGAGCTAGTTTGCGGTGAATCGGCGAATAGAGTGATTTTTCCCAATTGACTCTAGAGAGACCGATAGGGTAGGCCAATTTTTCCAAGAAACATAGGTTTGAAGTTAGGTAATTACTCTCTCGAGGTTTAACCCATTAATTGGGACTATGATTCTCATAGGTCCATCCCAATTCATTGTTGGAATTAATCTTGGGGTAATAGACTCTCTTTCTTAAGAATAGTCAAGACCCAATGAGCAATACTTAGTGTTTGCAACAACTAAATCTTAATAAAGACATAAGATTATCCCAAATAACAAATACCCAACACTATTCATGCACTAATCAATCACACCCATTAATTACCCACAGTAGGGTTGAGCCACAACCCTAGCTAATGGGTTTAGCTAAATATAGTAGAAATAGAAATTGAAGTAATTGAAGAAATAGAAGATACAATTGACATATTAATTAACCATGATGTTAATCAACTCAAATCCACGTTAATACAAGATGAAATTGCCCAAAATAGGTTGAAAGTTTGAGTTCTCGAGCTCAAATGCTATCTCATACACCAAACATTACCTAAAAAAGTAAAATGTTCTATTTATACTACATAGGAAAAATCAGACAAAAAATACCCCTCAGGGTCAGGCGTGGACCGCGCACAAATAACGCGCGAGCGCGGAGGGTACTTGGTCTTCAATGCTCACTTCTGAAATTGGAGAATGCGGACCACAAAAACATGCAGCGCGGCCGTGTTGGCTAAGATACACGAACCACATAGAAATGGGACTCGGCCGCGTAGCAATACTTATCAAAAGCATTACTCTTTGATCTTTACATATGCGGACCGCATTGATTTGCTGTGCGGCTGCGTGGCTTTTTCCTTTAATTGTTGGGCCTTGAACCTTCAATGGTGAGGACCACATGAAAAGGGGCGCAAATTGTGCAGCCTGACATTGAATTTCCATACTCTCTGAACTATCCTGCATGGTCGCATGGCAAAGCAGTGCGAACCACGCATGTTGATATTGAAATAACCTATCTTGTGAACTCTCCTGTGCGGGCACGTAGCAAAACCACGTGGATCGGCGTAGGTTATCTTGTTCCCCACTTCAGTTGTCTTTTGACACTTGGCAGATTTCACTCATTTTCGGGATGATCTTTGATATTTGTCATCTTGTCGCTCAAACCTGCAATCAAGCACAAATTGTAAGCATTCTGGGACTAATTTATGGCAATTAATGTACAAATCTTAGGTAAGAATGTGTATAAAACATGTAGAATTCACAGTTATCAACAAGCCATTTGTCACGATGGGCAAGGAGTACAGACTCCTGCTACTTACATTCCTGAGTAGATAGTTCCCCGGTATCAGACTGCAGCAACCCCGGAAGTTCAGGTAGTTCTGGCTATTATTGCGGCAAAGGCTGATGATAGGGCTTCCATGTCTTATGCAGCTTTATTTAGATTCGACATTTTTATATAGCTCTTCCCATTTCACTTTAGTGGTGTACGTTATTAGGACCCACATGATTATATTGATCGCTACAATGATGTACTATGGAACTTGGACAAAGTTGAGACCAATGGGGTCGATTTTCATGTGTTCTAGATGGCGGGCATTGCTAAGAGTAGGTGAAGAGATTATATGTTGACCAGACCATTCTCCGTCATCAAGACCCCCTCAATCTGAAAATCTGAAAACTCTGGTGGAGCCCACCCCTTCCTTGAAATCTGTCCCGTGATTATCTTATCGATCTAACACTCGATCCAAGGCGTTGTCGTGGAGTGGAACTCTTTTATTGCCCGATTAGGTAGTCAAATCTTCATTGTCTCACCATTCTAATGAGTCGATAAAAGGTAATTCGATTGACCTTTTTAGTATAATTCATATATATAATTGAGTAATTAGTTGTTATTACTATATTGTATGCTTTTTGTGATTGTTTAGTAAAAAAATTTTTATTAGACAAATTAGTTTATTTTTGTTCAATAATTTATGAAAACTTTATTTTTTTCTTTTGTTGAATAATTGGTATTACTTGTTTACTATTTTTATACTTTTACATACATTATTATGTGACTATAGTGATATTTAGAGTCATTTAGTATCATGTAGTGTAACGGCCCGACTGGTCGTTTTGAGAAATTAAGCTCCATTTAGCGGTATAAGGTCTGGGGCGGCTTCGGAACACGAGTATCGTCTTGCGTGCATGGTGGAATTTAATTTTCGGATGGATTGGAGTCAATTCTAGAAAAGAAACCTTATTATGGAAGTTAGAACTGTGAAAAATTGACTGGAGCTAGACTTTTGGGTAAACGAACCCATAATGGGTCGTGGATGATCTCAACAGCTTCGTATGGTTATTTTAAAATAGGCGCACGTCCAGATTCTGATTTGGACGTCTGTAGAGTAAATTGACGCATTTCGGTGAAAGTTGAAGTTAGAAAATGAAGAAGTTTGATCCAAAGTTGACTTTTTGGAAATTGGGGTTTGGATGTGATTCCAAGAGTTGCGACAGCTCCGTTATGTCATTTTTGACTTGTCTGCAAAATTTGGTGTCATTCCGAGTTAAATTGATAGGTTTCGGCATGAGTTTCTTTATTTAAGGATTTAGAAGTTCATAAGCTTGATTTTTGGTTTGATTCATCGCTTTGATGTTGTCTTATGTGATTTAGGACTTCGAGCGAGTCCATGTTAGGCTATATTACTTGTGTGTGTCATTAGATGGGGTCCCGGGGGCCTCAGGTGTGTTTCGGATGGGCTACACATCCTTTTTCCTCCTTTTTGAATTGCTGAACTGCTGCTTCTGATATCATTCTACGCAATCCCGAAGACTCTCCCGCGATTACGATGTTCTTTGTGTTCCTTCATCGCGTTCGCATCAAATTTTTCCGCGATCGCGAAGTCTAATAGTCATCACTTTGCGATCGCATCCCTGATTCCCCGTTCGCATAGACCAACCACTAGAACCCCATATTTCCTTCAACACATTCACATCAGTACTTCCACGATCGCGAAGCACCGCATGTTCCTTCACCGCAATCGCATCCGCACCATTGCATTTGCATAGAACATTTCTGGGCCAATCAATAATTCCTCTACGCGATCGCGTCCCTTGTTTCGCTATCGCGATGCACAAAATTAGGGCTGACAATATTATATCCCAAATTCGAGGATTTCACCATTTATTCACATTTTTAACATATGGAGCTTGGTTCTTGGCGATTATTGAAGGTATTATTACCAGGGAAACTTGGGTAAGTGTTTCTTACTCGATTTAGACCAACATCCATGAATCTCCTCTTAATTTCATCCTTTAATTTCTGTTTTTGAATTAAAAATGGGTTGAACTTTATAAACTGAATTATTGGGTTTTGAGAGAGTGTTCGATCTTATATTTGAGAGATCTTTAAATTGTTAGACTCATGAGAGTACGAGGGTTGTGAAACCATTAAATTTATCATGTTCCGAGACGTTGTCCCAAGAGGCATTTTGGTCATTTTACCTAATTTTGCTCTTTAGCTTTGAATAAAATTGTAGAATCATTTGCTTGAGATATTATTTACAATTTGTGATTTAATTGAAAAGATTTGGGCCATTTGGAGTCGAGAACTTGTGGCAAGAACGTGGTTGCTAGATGATTTTAGCCGGTTTGAGATAAGTATGTTGCCTAACCTTGTGTGGGAGACTTCCACTTAGTATTTTGAGTCTTCGCTTTTCATTATATTCCGTGTACGCGAGGTGACGAGTGCCTGCTCGGATTTATTTGTGGTAAATTGTCCCTTTTAGTCTCTTAGACTCTTGAAATTACCGAGTATGAAGATGATACTGATACTGATCCTCGGGATACCAAAAGATCCTTAGTACATCGATTGAGGATACCAAGAGATCCTCGGAATACCAAGAGATCCATAGTATATATATTGAGATACCAAGAGATCCTCGGGATACCAAGATATCCCTATCACACATCTATGTTGAGACTACAAGACGATATCTGGGAGATCACCAATAAACTCCTTGTGTCCTGAACTGATATTTTCATTGATTCTGTTCGGGTGTTGGTCGTTCCTTTTATTATACTTACTAGTTGGTAGAATTCTTGTTAGGTACACTCGCACAAGCATACACGTACTTGGACCCTCCTATTAGATATGAATTCCTCCTATTTAGTCGGGGGTAAAGATACGCCCTCATTTACCCATTATATATGTGATAGTGGCCCTAGTTGACGAGTTAGTTGTTAGCATGACCGTGAGAGTGACGGGGAACAAGATGCCAAGTGTTAGACTTCAGATGCTGGGTTTTCATGAATTGTGGCTGGTCCGAGATTTTTGTAATATTTTAGAAAGAGTTTAAAGGACCTTATGTAGCATCGCTGCTAAGTAATGAGTTAATGACTTGTTTGTTCTTGTTGTGTTGTGACATATGGATCTGGACTATGATTCTGCAGTCATCTCGCATCCTCATTTCTTATAATATTGTTGTTACTTTTTGCCCTTTTTCCTTTATTGTGAGTTGAATAATTTAGTTGTTCATGCATTCTTTAAATAATTAGATATCGTTTTCATTATCCCAATGATTATACTGTTTATTGACCGGTAGGTGTCTTGACCGTCCCTCGTCACTGCTCCATCGAGGTTAGTCTTGATACTTACTAGGTACCGCTGTGGTGTGCTTATGCTACTCTTCTACACACTTTTGTTGTGCAGGTGCAGGTACTCGCATTTAGTTCTGTCAGCCTTGGATTGTGGCATACCGTTAGAGACTTCGAGGTATATATCTGCAGCGTTCGCAGACCGAGGAGTTCCTTTCCAACTTTCTGTAATAAGTATAGTCCTTTCAGTATTTCTCCCTTTATAGACATTCTTGGGTCAGAGCTTCTTATGTATCCCTTAGCCTGTGATTTGTGAGATTTCGGGTTTTGAAAATTTTGTTTAGCTATGTGAGTTGATGCTGTATGTGCCAGGTGGCACCTTCATCATTTAGTTATTTACTTTTTTTAGTTTAACATTTTTCTTCCGCAATTGATTACATTTTCGTATTGGTTAGGCTTACCTAGTCGTGGCGACTAGTTGCCATCACGGCATGTTCATGGAGAACGAACTGGGGTCGTGACAAGTAGTGTCTGTCAGTGTTATGTATTGCCATTTAGAATAGTAGAACTGATAATAAATTTTAATCTATGATAGTTGATGTTATTTATGGTCATTTAGAGTAGTGTGCCTTTAGTGGTCTTTAGTATTCGTTAGTGTAAAATAAAATTACGTATCCTCGTTAACTAACCCGGTTATAGTATTCAATTATATATCAAATTGGAAAAATGCATAAGTAACCCCCATGATCTTTACCCGGATTCTTAACTACATACTTTTTTTATAGGAATTCTACTACCCCCCTAAACTTATTTAAATAAAATTATTTGCATACTTAATGATGATGTGGCAGAGTGTGTCTATTTAACTCTCCCAAAAGAAGAGTGAGAAACAAAAAAAATAATTTTCAGATTATTTTTTATTTTATTTTTTTACAATTTTTATTACTTTTTTTCATTTCCTTTTCCTATTTCTTTGTCTTTTTTCATTTACATTTATTTTTTGGTTAATTCTCTAATTCCGACGGATATTCATTCACCGACGACTTTGTGAAGCCGTATTTCTTCTATTATATCTTTTAACACACAAATTAAACTCTCAAAAAGTTTGTTCATAAACAAAGCAAAATGCATTCAAATTCGGGGGGGGGGGGGGGGGAGGGGGGGGGGAATTCATCATCAGAAACCTTCGCGCGCCAGAAAAAATAATCTATTGAAATTTTAACTAAACAAAGTTTTTTAGCTTATGTTCGTTTTTATTTCTTTTGCTCTTCCTCCCACACATAAATTATACTTTCAAAAAAAGTTTATATAAATAAAAAATAAAATCCACTTAGATCGGGATAAAAATATATCGCCGAAAAAAACATACCGCCAAAAAAAAATGGTGTTTATTAAATTTTAACCACCAGCATTTTATACCGCCGACGACTAAAACAAAAAGTAAGAGAAGTAAATAACCAAAAAATTAAAATAATAATAATAAGAAAAAAAGGATAAGACAAAAAAAGAAAGAATAAAAAAAGTACTAAAAATACATGTGGGGTTGCGTGTAGCCCATCACTTGCCAAGACCTTGGTTGTCAGCGTTAAGGGTGCAAACAATTACATTTAAAATAAGTTTAGGCTGGGGCGATATGATTCCCGCAACGAAAAAATGTGTAATTGCGAACCCGGATATAAGTCAGAGGGATACATATGTATTTTCCCGATGATATTTTAATCAATTATTTAGTATTTAGTAAATGTATTATTAGACAAGAATCAAAAAGTAAATATGAATAATAAAGTAGTTAGTGGGCAATAAAAAAGAGGTGCTGTAGGATTTTTGTGTGAAATATAACACATTAACATACAAATGGTTATGAATGATATAAAGAATTAATAGTAACGTTTTAAAAATAATATCAAATAGTTAAAAAAATTAAGTATTTAGTATTATTGTAATCAGTAATAAGATTGTTAAATAATTGACGTACCTTAAAAAGATGATGTCATTTTTATTCGTTTAAAAGTATAGAATGAAGCATAATTCGCTACGAAAACAAAAAAGAAAAGCTTTATAGTCTTGTTTATATAAATAATTATTAAAAATATCAAGATTAGTTAAACGAATTACACATGAAAAAGAGTCGACGGTTCAAATAAAACGCTGCCGAATTTTAGTGTAAATATAAAAACTAACAGACTATTAAATATTTTATTTATCAAAAAAACAACAACAACAGCTACCCAGTATAATCCCACAAAGTGGGGTCTGGGGAGGGTAATATGTACACGAGCCTTACCCCTACCCGAAAGGGCAGAGAGGCTGTTTCCAATCGACCCTTGGCTCAGTGAAGGAAAGGAAAACAAAAACAAAGAGCATTAGTAAGTCCAGCAGAAATAGCGTAAGTAATTATCTAAACATAAGAACCATAAATAAAACAGCATGCAATAATCATACACTAACGACCATAAATAACTACCATAAGGGAGACACAATCCAAAACACAAATCAACTATGGATAGCCCTACCAAGCCTCACCCAACCTCGGGTGAGTAGTACGAAAAACCCTAGGGTCCCCTATCCTACAACCCTGATACTAGACCTCCAGACTTTCCGATCAAGGT
This sequence comes from Nicotiana benthamiana, assembly GCA_034376525.1. NCBI lineage: Eukaryota > Viridiplantae > Streptophyta > Magnoliopsida > Solanales > Solanaceae > Nicotiana > Nicotiana benthamiana. The sequence continues at coordinate 24,285,123 of CM067333.1, read as the reverse complement.
CCATGTCCTCGGAAACCCCCATTCTAGCCATGTCATGCCTAATCACCTTCCCCCAATACATCTTAGGCCTCCGTCTGCCTCGCCGAACGCCGACCATCGCCAGCCGTTCACAACTCCTCACCGGTGCATCAGGACTTCTCCTCCGCACATGCCCGAACCACCGCAACCTCGCTACTCCCATCTTCTTATCCACCGGGGTCACCCCACACCTTCTCTCGAATAACTTCATTCTTAATCTTATCTAACCTGGTGAGCCCGCACATCCACCAGAGCATTCTCATCTCCACAACTTTCATTCTCTGAACATGAGAGTTCTTCACTGGCCAGCACTCCGCCCCATACAACATTGCAGGTCTAACCACAGCTCTATTAAATTTTCCCTAAGTTTATGTGGAACTTTCTTGTCACACAGGACTCCTGATGCAAGCCTCCACTTTGACCACCCTGCTCCTTTACGATGAGTGACGTCCCCGTCAATCTCTCCGTCCCCCTGAATCACCGACCCAAGATATCTGACACTGTCCCTCTTGACGATAACCTGAGATCCAATCATCACGTCCCTGCCTACTTCGCTCGGCTCAGCGCTAAACTTGCACTCCAGGTATCATCAGCAAATATCATCATCTGTCTCCATATCTCTAACCTCTCGATAACACCGACCCTCGTCTCGCCAATAAAGACTATATCATAAGCAAATAGCATACACCAAGGCACATTCCCTTGAATATGTCATGTTAGAGCATCCATTACCAAGGAAAACAAGAGAGGGCTAAGCGCAGATCCTTGATGGAGCCCGTTAACCACTGGAAAATGGTCTGAGGCGCCACCCACCGTCCGAACCCTAGTCTTAGCTCCATCGTACATGTCCTTGATAACTTTGATGTAGGCTTCCGGCACGCTCTTCGCCTCCAAGCACCTCCATAGCACCTCCCTTGGAACCTTGTCATACGCCTTCTCCAAGTCGATAAGCACTATGTGCAGGTCCTTTTTCTTATCCCTTAACTGCTCCACCAGCCTCCTGACAAGGTGGATAGATTCTGTAGTGGAGCGACCCGGCATGAAACCAAACTGGTTCGTAGATATAGATGTCATCTCCTTCACCCTCGCCTCGATCACCCGCTCCCAGACCTTCATGGTGTGACTTATTAATTTGATACCCCTATAGTTGTTGCAGCACTGGATGTCCCTTTTGTTCTTGTACAAAGGCACCACTGTACTCCACCTCCATTCACCCGGCATCCTTTTGGTCCTGAAGATCACATTGAACAACCTGGAGAGCCACTCCACTCCAGACCTACCCATGCACTTCCAGAACTCCCCCGTGATCTCGTCAGGTCCGGTCGCTCGACCCCTACTCATTTTACGCAAAGCCACCATGACCTCCTCCGCCCAAATGCGCCTGCAGTACCCAAGGTCTCTATGTTGCTCTGAATTCCCCAACTCCCCTAGCTCTATGTTACGATCCCCCTCCTCGTTAAGTAAGTCTTGAAAGTACGCCTGCCACCTCTGCTTGACTTGAGAGTACCCCATCAGAACTCTACCATCCTCGCCCTTGATGCACCTAATTTGGTCAAGATCACGCGCCTTCCTTTCTCTTGCTTTAGCTAACCGGAATAACTTTCTGTCCCCGCCTCTCTGCCCTAGCTCCTCGTACATGCGACCAAACGTCACGTTTTTAGCTTCCGTAACCGCCAGCTTTGCTTCTTTCGTCGCCACCTAATAGATCTCCCTGTTCGCTCTGCGTTCTTCCTCGCTTATGCTCCCTGCCAACTTAGCAAACGCCGCCTTCTTCACCTCCACTTTTACTTCGACTACATCGTTCCACCACCAGTCACCCTGATGTCTGCCTGAATAGCCCTTGGCTACCCCAAGCACGTCCCGCACTACCTCCCTAACCAAGTTCGCGGTCTTTGACCACATAGCATCCGCTTCGCCAGAACTTCTCTAAACTCCGCCCTCGGCTAACCTCCTCTCCAACTCCTGTGCTTTCTCCTTATTCAAAACACCCAATCTAATCTGTGGTTGTCCCCGAGCACCCCTCCTCTTCCTCTTCACCCAGAGACCGACATCCATCACTAGGAGTCTATGAAGAGTCGAAAGAGACTCTCCGGAATAACCTTGCAGTCCTTGCACATACCTTTATCACTTCTTCTGAGGAGGAGGTAATCAATATGAGTCCTCACCGCCGAACTCTTGAAGGTGACCAAATGCTTCTCCCTCTTCTGAAATGTCGAGTTCGCAATCAGAAGTTCGGAAGCCTTAGCGAAATCAAGCAGAGACGTGCCTCCTCGGTTCCTAACCCCAAAGCCAAAGCCACCGTGCACCTCACCATAACCACCAACATCAGCCCCAATATGACCATTAATGTTCTCTCCAATAACTAACTTCTCAGATTGGGGAATACTACTCACCAGATCATCCAAGCCCTACCAAAAGCACCTCTTAGCCTCCTCGTCTAAGCCCGCTTGGCGCGTAAGCGCTGACGACGTTGAGGACGCAACCCCCAATAACCAACTTAATAGACATTAACCTATCATTCACTCGCCTAACCTCGACCACGGACTCCCTTAGATCGCTATCCACCAAGATGCCCACTCCATTCTTATCTTTCACGACCCCAAAATACCACAGCTTAAACCCGTCTACATTCCTCGCCTTCGACCCTTTCCACCTAGTCTCCTGGACACATGATAGGTTAACCCTCCTCTTCTGAAGAACCATCGCCAACTCAATGGACTTACCCATCAGAGTGCCTATGTTCCAAGACCCAATCCTTAATCTATGAGCGTCCGCTACCCTCTTCCCACCCATACCTCCCGCCCTACCCGCAGGACCCTTCCCTGCGCCCCTACTCACCCCCGCCACCGCCCCCACTCCCACCCCCCGAGGACATGACCTTACACTATCATCCCCCGCCGCGGCCACTATCCCTCCAACCGACTATGGAGAATAGTTACGCACACATGCACTATAGCGAAATACGCAAAAAGAGGCAAACTAGATATCACCAGAGTAAACCTCACACGGAATGCTAGGTAAAATACGTAAAAAGGTGTACAAAGTAAACAAGAGAGCGGGAGGTATCAACTCTTGGCGGAAAAACCAGAAAGTAGGCTTTGATGCACCCAAGGTCAACGGCTACAGACTATTGCATGTCTTGGCCGGTGTTACTTAGCTCTTCACTCCCAAACGCCGCGAATTGGCCTCGCCGCCGCGACTAGTACCTGGGGTAAGTTTTCCTGAAGCTTATCGGAACGTGTAGTTCTGTTGCGTCCTGCCAAAAGTCTGAATGGGAGTCGCCAGAAGTACTGTAGCTTACCAGAAATCCTCGCCGGAAAAATAAGGCACCTGTCCAAGAAAACTGAACACACCCACAAAAAGCAGAAGAGAGAATAGGAAGAAAAGAGAAGAGCAGGGGTCGCCGGAAAAACTGATTGGAGAGTCTGCAATAGGTTCTTCAAAGTTGGATTATAAACTGAACTTCACCAAATTCAGGTCAAAATAACCAAATCCTTTTGAGTGGGGAGTAAGAAAAATCGAAATTTGGAAGCTCAGATTCGTGAAAGTGTTGAAGAACCTGCTCCCTCTCTGTTTCAGAGAAATAGATCTGAGCTTGGATGAAGCATATCGGAGAGTTTTCGAAGATAAAAGATGAAAAAAAAAATCATATTAGAAGCAGCGTTGATTTCTGACCGTCCGATCAAGCAAAAAATCAATAGAGACCAAGAGATTGTTTTTCTTCCGGAAGAGAGCAGAAGTTTAAACTTGTCCAAAGGATAAGGCTTTCAGAAGAATGGTCCATAAGATTTTTTGCTTGGCTATCAGGAAGTCGCTAGTAAAAGTGCAGTTTGTGCTGTTATTTTCTGTTCAAACAAAAACATATACTAAAAAAATTCTCGAAAGGTAAAAAATTCACAAAAAAAAAATAATCATATCCGTGCTCGGATCAGATCAGCAGATTTATGAGTGTAGTCTACCGATCGTCAATTTGTTAATAGAATAAGCAACACCGTCGATCTCCTAAATTAAGCAAAAAAACCTTGAATAAGAGCCGATCGATTGCTATAAAAAACCTGTTACTTTGCAGTTTAAAGATAAAAAGTAAGAAGAGCAAAAGTTGGAGACAGTTAGTGGGTTAAAACTCGATCTAACCACAGCAGCAAGAAAACAAAAACAAAAAAAGATCTTATTTTTATACCCTTTACCTCTTGAAACTGAAATCTTTCAATACACTAACAAACCAAGAAAGGAGTCAAGAAAGAAGAAAATTTGTCGATTACGTATTAATATAAAAAATATTGCAATATATTTTAAGATATTACACCATTAATGAGAAAACTAAGTTAATTAATATTATTCAATTAACAGACATCGTCATTGATCCTAGCCTTTGCATCTTGGACCTGTTGTTCCAGAGCAACTATTGCTACATGGTGGCGACAAGTCTTCACACATTTGGAATGGACAGGTGTTGTCCCTGACCTTCCACCCAAGTGCATAGATGACCTTTGAGAGTTCATTAGGGACCACCATCTTCATCTGAGTACAGTTACATGCCTTCAGTAGACAGAATTTTACCGGATTATAGATATCGGCAAGTTGCACTTCGATAGACACTGATCACGACTATGAACGAAAATAGGAAACATGGTATTCAGACATGGGCTCCGTGAGAGATGCTGCTCGTTTTACTCTGCTACTATAGGTTATAAAATTATCAATTCTTTATATGATTATAATAGAGATAGTACAAAATTACTCAAATTTATATCCACATTCAATATTAGTGCATACGGCGAAATAGAAGGCTACATTTCTTGCAATCAAGCAACTTCGGGAGAATGTCTCAATACCGCGAGCATGTGGAGTTGCGTCCGAGTCCCCTCCTTTGGGGCTCGTCAAAGCCCGACTCAATAAAGACAAAGATCGAGGCTATAGCAAAGTTGGAAATTCCCACGACACGTGGCTAAGTCTAACAGAGTCGGCCTATTGAGAGCCTATGTCGAGACGTCACATCTAGCGTCCCAACTTCATATTTACAATTAATGGATGTTGTACCATAGCCGGATTAGCGTCCTATGTAATGGGAACTCACAATTCTTTGTATGGCACTGCTGTTGCTCCAACTATTCTACATAAGATCAATACTATCTCTCCCTCTCTTTCTTCTCTCTAACTTACTTGCTCTTACTCACTCGCGGCCACTCTTAGCATTTTTATTTTTCATACTTGTTTTCATTTATTTTTTTCTATTAACCATAAAGAGATTTCTTATACTATATTCTAACTGTTATCACTTCCCTTACTTCCTCTGATAGCTCGAGCACGAGCCAGATATCGACACCGAGGCCCTTCATCGACCAGTCCGAAGACCGGGCAGCAAGCCCTTCGATTTGATCAATACCTCGTTTTTAGCTACTATTTCATCATTAAACTTCATACCCCTAGCATCAAGTGTTCTAACAACTAGCATAAAAATTGATCACTTATTTTTAGAATCCCATTTTAAAAATTTAATTATTTTTACCATTTTTAGGATAAACAGATTGGCGTCCATCATGAGGCTAAAAATAATAGTATCTATTTTCTTGCTAGTTTCATTGCCCAAATTCAAGTTAGCTTTCACATTTTTTCTTTTCCAATGTCTTTTGGTTTCAGGTCGAAATGTCTGGCTTAGTAAACATGATTGAGCACAACTACCTCAAAAATCATGGCGCAAATGGTGTGGCTCTTCCAGTCGTTGGCATGACACTTCAAAATCCCAATAATGCACCTGGACCAGTTCCAGCTGGCATGGATTCGCAAGACGCGCAGCAGGTCGACAAAACTTCAGACACCAACGAAAGCATACAGCATGGCGGCCAATAGAAAGCCCAAAAAACCCAGGCTCGGGAAGTACAGGAATTTAGTATTCACGATATTTTATAAATGTTGCAGGCACAGCTATTAGCTGTTGCCCAGTTGCAGAGCCACTTGAAGACTCTCAGCACAGTAGCACCAGAAACTACTCTAGAGGACGAACGGGTTACGCAGAGGTCAAGCAACGACGGATCAGTAGCCGATCATGCCATCGTGAAAATGGTGGTGGACCTCACCGGAAGGATCAAGTCAGGCGAGAAAATAATTGCAGGCAACTATAAGATGGTCGAAACATACAACTTGTGAGTCAACCAAATCACGGGGGCGCACCTGGTCTTGAAGGGTGCAGATCCATGAAAGTTTGTGAAACAGCCGCTCACCGAGGAAGAGGCCGCGAAACCCATTTCAAAGAAGTTCGGAACATTGGAACTCCCTTAATACAATGGGACCTATAATCCCAACGAATGCACAGAAGCCTATACGCACGCGGTAAAAGGCCATGAGCGAATAGACGATGAGATCAAGTCTTTCATATTGAAAAGGTTCGGGAAAACACTATGGAAAGAGATCATGATGTGGCATCATAACCTATCGCCCATACTCATAAACGAACTTACCATTCCGACAGATTCCTCCATAAAGGCACACGCCTGTGCCATTAAAGCGACAGCGAGGAAACCCCACAGATCCAGGATCGAGCAAAGGGAGAATAAAATGCTACGTGAATTTACTTTTCATTCCCAAACAGAAAAAATGGGAGTACCCACGGTCTCAGATGACTGGGCGGTGAAGACCTTCGTTCAAAGCGTAAGAAAAAAAAGCCCGATGATTTCAAGGAAGTCGAAACAAAACTCGATCAAGTATCCAGCTAAAACATGGATGGATGCCCGCAATTGACACCAATCCAGGTTAAGAAGGACCATCTGAAAGACCCCTTAGGCTCAGTATACTCGAGCAGGGTCCTAGCAAATAAATAGAAACCAAACGAAGGAAGATACCGATTGTACGCCATAGATAGGAGAAATATCCCAAAACGCAACCTAACATGCAACAATCAGAGAATGGATCGAGGACAATATCCTCAAGGAATTATTAATTGAGCCAGATTCAATAAGAACGCATGGCCGGCGAGGGCGCCTCGCCCATCAGAATACACATTCAACATCGCCGTACGAAACAACGTGTTCACCATCAGTCAAACCAGAGACGTCAAATGGCTCAGACCAATTTGGTTGAATACTTCTCAAAGTGCTCACAGCCTAGTGCATGAACTATATAGCAAGCGTAGCCGCAGGGCATAAGATAGCCAATAGCTCCGAAAGAAAAAAGCTAAACCACTCAACAAAGATCACCCTCGAGAACATACGAGGGACCAAATTAAAGTTTAGTCCCGAGTATGGAAGGCGGCCAGGAGGAACAAAGAAAATGGGCTGCATTGTATTATTACGATAATGGAGGAGAGACGACCCTTTCCAAGAACTTTTAAAAGGTTGAGCAAAAATTATCGTCACCAGAGAAATGAGGATCTAGTATTATATTACTAAGGGCGCCCTTACGCTCAGCAAAGACGTTATCGCGACCTTATCTCGGCATCACACTGATGCACTGGTAACATTCTTCCTCACTCGATCCATTTTAAATAAACTTTCTGCTCACTAGTTTAGATGGCTCGATCAACGCTGTCGGGCTGATGATGATATGGTGGTTTGGACCAAACGTCAATGGCTACGATAAGAAGAAAGGCCATTCTCTCAGTACAACATGACTGACCCGGGCCGGAACACTGATTTCCATATCATCAATGGAGGCACAAGGCATGGATGCCTTAATCAGACGACCACGGACGCACCGCCCGAAGTCATCGCCATCCCCCCTTCACCAAAAGGAAGGAATTCCATGCAAGGGAGAAAATTAAAACTGTCGGCATAAAGCAACACGCGGCAAGGGTAAAGTCCGCATCACATAACGCAATGTTTTCACCAACATATCCAATCTAGAAAGAGCCAAAGGGTAAGCAAATCACGTCTTCGGCCGAGCCCGATTGAACATAGAGGAGGGCTGTACTAGAGTCCCCGCTCCAAAATAGCAGGAACACAACAAACCTTTGAACATCGCCTGCTCATCCTGCGGTGAAGAAAAACTACCTCCATCCTTCCTTATTTTTCACTAACCTGTATGCAGACACCCATCCAAGGTGTTTGGAAATACTAACTGATAAGTAGGAATATGATGCATTTTACGCATCTTCTCGCTTAAGTTCTGATTATAAATGTGTAATAAATAGTTCCAAAGGCTCATATGTTGTACTTGATTGCATGATTTAATCAACAAGGTGACAATTCGTCAAAAACCAGCTCAAAAAGGAGTGAAACCTTCACAAGTAGTAAGACCATGGCCAAGCTTATTCAAACAGGGCCAGTGCGATCGTACACCATTCTGTATGGTCCGTAAAGATTAAGTTCAGAGAGAATGCTTTTCAGGCAACCAGTTAATACGGACGCAAAGGGTTTTTGTGGTGTGCATAGGTTTTATTGGTGTCACACTAAACTTTGTGCCGTCCGCATTCCCTAAGATCAAAGAGTTGCTAGATTGGAGGATGATCACTAATGTGGTACGCAGTCCATTTTGTGCGGACCGCAATAGAAGCCACTACGGCCACGGTGCATTTTGTGTGTTCCGCGGTGGCCAGCTTCAGAGAGCAGATTAGTCAAGCCACGAGCATTAGTGCACCAGTAGTCGGTTTTGTGCAGTCCGCACTAGTCCCGCAGGGATATTTATGTCTAGAATTTTCAGCTTAGTATAAATAGACTATTTTCCCATTTTTAGGTCATCAGATAGATTTTGGGACAGAGTTGCGCATGTGAACTCTTATCTTTTACCATTTTGAGTGATTTTAGCTTAATTTTATCAATGAATCTACACTTTATACCTAGTAATTTATTATTATGGTATTTTCTTTATCTATTTCTTTGTTTCTTTTATAATTATAAGTTGCTAGACCCATTAGCTAGGGTTGTGGCTCAACCCTAGTGTGTAATTGATGGGTGTTGTGTTTTGATGCTTGATTATTTATGGTTGTTTGATATTTGGACCAATATAGGCTTTTAATGTTGAATTAGCTGTTTCAAACATTAGTTTATGCCTAGTAGACTTTGGCTCTTCTTGAGAAAGAGAGCCGAAGTCCATGAAATTGGTCCAACAAGGAACAGGGGCGTACTCAAAAGATTGATAGGCCCAATTAAATGATTAAATCCAGAGATAACAATACCAGACTTGATGTCATGCCCCAAAATCTGAGAAGCGGGACCAGTGCTCAACCGAGTAAACCCAACTGAGCAAGCATGACAGGTTTCATGCATACTACCCAACCCAACTCATATTTAAATAAGAGATGGACTCCATTAACCATACTTAGTAAGTATTTTATTAACAATTCCATTTCATTTCCATTAGCAACTTAAATCATAAATATCAAAATATTACAAGTTTTGTAATTCGCTGCCAAACATGAATATTTCAATCTTAATTCCAATACCCAACACTACTCACAACCTATCTACAGAGACTATAAATACAACTGAAGAATAATGCAGAAATACCGACAACAAAACTCCGGCTATACCTTACGCAAATACAAAAATAAGACTCTGGGAAGAAAAGCGGCACAAGCCACGCAGGGCACCGAGGGGAAAGGGGCTCACCAATACACCTGACGGAAAGTGGAGGAGGTTCTACTGTCGGTGGACTACAGTGCCTGCTATACAACAACCTAGAATCATAACGCGAATGTAGCACCCCCAACGAAAAAGATGTCAGTACATTTGAACTTTAGTGGTATGTATTACTAAACACCATTTTACTAGAAAGAACTATCAAACAGGTGCAAGTAAATAACATGGGTAAATCAAAGATGCAATTCATATAATATTGCATACAATTTCCAAAACATATATTAGGGAATTTCTGTCACATGTTCACCACTATTCTCAATACCACCGCCATCTTGAGCAGAGTCCGATCACGACCCGACCAGTTAGGTCACCTCATTGGAGGCATAACTATCAATCAGTATTTTATTTCCCTTATCTGGAATTCAATATCAACACATTAACACAATGTGTGCGGCATGGTGTTCTATCACGACCGGATCGGCTAGGTCGCCTTGTCTAGGCATTACTTCATTATGATTAGTCAACACCTCTAAATCATTGTACCAAATATATCATAAAAATTCCTTGAAACGCATGGCCATCATCATCACATCGTTTACCCTTTCAATATTCATTATAATAGTTTTGATCATAGACACATATCAAAGATAATTCAAGTTGCAATCACAAGTAAGTGAGCACATAGATATCATGAATAATTCTTTGTTTTGATTTTGGCTTATAGCCCAAGTATTTTAACATATAACTGTACTTTTTCATCCTTCTCTAATTATCAACAATGGTACATTATTCACATTGAGGCACATCCTTCACGAATATGTATAGATAATTGCATATCAATTTGTGCATAATAACAATCAAGAAACTAACCAATACAACCCTTACCACACTTTTGTAAATGACAATGAAGCTCAATTTCTAATAAAAGGGGATTTTAGCCATACATACATTCTTGAAGTTTTTTTTAATTACTACGGTATTCTGGAAATTCTATCAACTTCAATCTATTTATTACATAGCAAAATTGAACCTAAATTAGGAAGATATTCATAATTCTAGCTCATTTGAGCATTTATCCAATACTAGTTGAGCATCTTAATTTCAAATCTCCTTTCCAAGATTTTCTTCTTTTCCTAACCCAATCCTTACTTATTTATGTTAAAAAACCTTTCCACAAACCTATTTTGTACATGCATGTACAGATAATAGTATTACACCCAAAAATCATACCTCCATACCCCATCTCATACACCAAACTCGAAATTAAAGCCTAGTGTGTAGAGTCTTACATCTTGGACGAACAACATATGATTGTGCTCTTTAATTCTTGAAGGTTGATGAAAGGTTTTGATGATAACAAAGCTATACCTCTCCTTTCTCACTCTATATTCTCTCGTCTATCTCTAAAATTAGTAAGAAATGACCCCAAAATTAACCCCAAAGCTTACATGTTGAAATGGGGTAGTGTTATAAAAATTAGAAAACTAACCCTCTGATGTCGGGTATGCTGTAGCAGAACATACAGCACAAAGAGAATGTTCGATGCATAATGCACCAAACTGGGCTACACTGGCCCAGTTTGCGACAGGTATGTGACCGCAAAGTCAGAAATGCAACGGGTATGTGGTTGCAGATTTGACACACGATTAGATTTTCGACCCTTTCGCAATTTGATCATAACTTTGTGTAGGAATGTCCAAATGACGAACGGTTTGAAGTGTTGAAATCTAGAGTCAAAGATCTTTTATTTTATAGGCTATTCATCACATAAATCATTATACAAATTTAGATGTGCTTGTTCAACATAGGGGCTTGTGCACGTACCTTGGGAATCTTAGTATATTATAAACTTTTCCTAATTTCCTTAGACTTAGGCCTTTCCTTGGACCCCCTATTGCATAACATAAGGCATATATACATATTTACCAAATCTGATTGATGTACACAAAATTAATAGCACATAAAATATTACAATTAGCCTACATAGTACCACGAAATCTTGAATACTTAACAAAATTTTACGGGGCCTTACACTTGAACTTCAATTTCCTGCAAAAATGATCATACCCAATTGGTCTTGAGAGGTATAAAGTGATTAGAACTGTGCAATGGTTATATCGTACTGACTAAATATTCAATCTAGCCTTATACTCACGAATCCGTCAATTAGCCCCTTAGGAGAAAGTCACTACCCTAGTGCCATTTATCTATTTGAACAATTTGCAATAGTTTAATACCGACCTTCTCGGTTAAATGTTGCTTCGCTACTTCATAGTAGTACAGGGCGGGACTCGATTACTAACTCTACCCAAAGATCCCAAGTCCTTAACAGTAACTGTCACACTCTTTCCCCTCGGTCGGACTTCCGCCCGGAAGAGGTCTTGCCAGCAAGGTTCTTACAGGAGCAACGTGCCGCATAATGAGGATCCGACAAGATCACATGCCTTCTTTCGTAATCAACCCCGAACAATGAAGGGCACCCCCCCTAAAGGCCCCTTCCGCTAAGAAGGGCCGGGGAACGACAAATTGAGTTCCGATGGGGAATTTTTCACCAAAAAAAACAATTAAATGGGGTGTGCCCGCACGGTCCGAGCTCACGACAACGAAACAACATGTATTTACACCAAGCAATTAAAGAATATCTTTCAGCATCTCGTATTCCAAGAAAAGAAAAACTCAACATACTCATTGCAGGGGTGTCTCCACCGAATACATCTGAAATACTCGGTGACATAGCACCAACCATTTGGAACCCACATGACCCTAGGGACGGAAATTTGGACTCATAAGGCCCCAACGAGGCAATTCTGAGCTCCCTAATAATGACCTTTGAGCCTATGAAAACTTGATGACTCAGAGACTATCGTCAATCGCCAAACATTGGAAAACCTGAGTCCGTAAGACCGCGAGCGAGCGGACTCGATTTAGGTAGATCTATTTTACATGGCAACAAAAACTGTAAGACCTCCACAAGCATGACAAACTGTAAGACCTCAATAGGCATGAAAAATTGTATGACTTCAACAGGCATGAAAATTTTGTAAGACCACGCTACATGATCTCAAATCCCAAAGATTAGGCATTACATCACGTTTGTATGATTCTCAAAACGGCATACCCTAGACGTAAATTCCTAAACTATCACTCAAGATCAATAAATGGCTCTGGACAAATGAATACGACCACGGGTAAAATGGTTGCACCAGCCAATTTATCTTGACTCGGGGATGACCGACCATCGCTAAAATAATTTTAGGCCATTACTTGGAATCTACTTTCAAAAAGAATCAGTTAAAACAGGCTACCCTCAGCAGGAAAATGAGCTTTGACGATGTACGCTCAACATCACAAGGCTTCGAGCTACTCGGCCTATGAACTAAGCCTTTTGAGGTACTCAAACATCGCCGTTAACGACTTGAAATCAATGTTCTTTCCGAACAGATGACGGTTATGGCAAATTTTTTTCAAAAATAACTTAACCAAAGGGAAACAAAACCTTCAATATGCCTAAGGGAAAAAGTTTAAGAGACATTGTCACCAGCCAAACGAGCCTCTAGGCTGCAACGAGCAACAGTGTATGAGCCACTGTCGCCAGCTTGAAAATTTAAAACTTGAGGATTAAAATAAGATCGAGTTGTAACCCGATTCGGAGACCGGATCCAAAATAGTTAACTACACATGCCTAAAGGCACACCGTAAGTGCAATTGTCGCTAGTATGATGAGCCTCAGGGCTACACACTTTAAAGGTCGTTTCGGCCCAAGGCATAAGAGTCATTATCGTCCGCCAATGCAAGCACAAAAACGCTGATGGTCAATTAAGCTCGACTTGTAACGCGACTCGGAGACTTAACCTAGAAAGGTTAAAAAATAAATGCCCAAGAGCAAGGTTTAAAGATCGTTATCATCCGTCCATGCAGGCACGAGAGACTGAAGGTTAGGTAAGCACAAGTCAAAGACCGACTCGGAGACTAAACCTAAAATTGCTGGGCAAAGCACAAATGCTCTGAAACCTACTTGAGTTAAAAGCCACACTTGACCGAGTATGATTGAGCCTTCTGGCCTTTCTAATGAGCTGCGAATCTGTAGAGCTCCCGCTAAGCACCGAAACCATCCCGCATGGTCGAAAGCAATGTAGAAGAGATGCAAAAGAAGTAAAGCTTAAGGTTCTCTTTTATTTACATATGCAAAAGGTGTGTTCTCCATCTACAAACATGCTCTACGAATGTAAATAGAAATATGGAGAAATTAACCCTCTGCTCCGGAAGGCTACGGCCTGCCAACCCCATCATCACTCTCTGTGACGTCTACAAGAACAGAGCGAGCATCATACTCATCGGCCCTTGAATAAGCCAACTCCTTTGAAAGAACGAAAACCTTGGCGCTGGTCTTTTTAAGTACCTCTTTTTTCGGGATCATGAACGAACATATTCTTCAATCCTCCTTTCATGATCGAGGGCCCCCTTTCAACTCGGCTTGATCATCAGCAGCATCCTTCAAATGAATAATCATCTCCTTGTCAGCCTTAGCCCGACTCAATGCTGCTTCAGCCCGAGCATCGATTATCTTAGCCCTAACCTTCGAGTGATCGTATTCGAGCTTCACAATAATATCTACGTGAACTGAAATGTTTTCACGAGCCAAGCAGAGTTGGGCCTAAAAAGCGAGAACATTAGCGAAGGCACCCTTTTCTTCACCTGATCCCTAAGATCACAACAAGCATTCCTAACTCAGTCAGCTTTGCCCCTAAGGTATTCCAAACCCTCCATCTTTTTTTGCAACTAAGATAGGCAAAATGATTAAACTTAAGGGTCAAAAGGGCGAAACAAATACTACGAAAGGTTACCTACTCCATCAAATAGCTTTTGTAATTCGAGCTCCAGGATGCCACATATTGCCACTGCATCAACTCAACCTCCTTTTCCTCGTTGAGGAGCCTAATCCTTATCTAGAGCTTTTTGAAGCCTAGCCCTATGACAGAGCAACTTAGACCTGAGATATCAAAGGCCCGTAGAAGAAAAACTCGATTAAGGAAAAGAAGACGCGAAATTTAGAAGGACTACGCCAAAACTACCCATGAAGTGAAGCTGGCGGACTTCCTCAAAGGCCAAGAACACTCCTGGTTGTCCATCCCCTTCGGCCGTGGAAGAACCAACATCGATTGAGGAATATTCACTTGGAGGAACCACTCTTCCGGAACCAAATACTCTGGGAATAGCATACTCGAGCGATGTCCTCTTCTCGAAGACAAGGGATCGTTTATCCCTACTAAAGATCCATCTTGGTGCGAGTCTAATTCCCATTTATTTCCATCGTCCCTCGGCTCGGAGGATGATGACTCCTCCCCCTCTCTGAGGAAAAACCCAATAACTACGACGGTAAAGCTTGTAGAAAGCGGAAAATGTAATCTCAAATATATGAAGACCAAGGTGAAAGTAGCGTATGCACACACCTTGGTATTTCGCTTACCATTTTCCATGCGACACAACGTGCAACCTATGCTCGTCGCAAGTAGAATGGGTCGCCAACATCCAGACCCAGTGGGGCAGATCGGGAACTTCGCCCAACGTCCATTTAGTTGCTGCAGAAGAGTAGGAAACACAATTACTCAACTGCTTTTTCACTATAAGAAAATCTAAGAAGACACGAGACACTCCATTCACACGTGTAATTCCATCCCTCGAGAAATGGCATGAGCTGCAAGGGGATAATGCCAGTTGTCTGTAGCTGGATGAATCAAATGACCCACTCTTGATCCTCATCTGTCTTATCATCAACAAAAAAGGACATGGATAAATGGCACCGCAAGGTTAACATGCCTTGATTATGAAAGGGCATGTACAACCTGACAAGGTGGCTATGCGTAAATTCAAGACTAGCCTTCTCTGCAAAGAACCTCATCATCAGCACCACTCGCCAAAATGACAGATGTATGTGTGCCAAAGTAACCTGATACTTCATGGACAAATCAGCACGAACCAATCAATGTGGGTTAATGCGAAAGGGTGTAGGTATACATTCTAGAATCTATCAGTAGGGTTCGTAATACTCTCATCCGGGGAAAGCACCTGCAGTGCTATCCCCTCGCCCTATCCACAGTATCTTCTCACCATCTCTACATATTTCTTTGTTATCAAAGACATAGTCTTCTGAGTAAACTCCTGTGGATCCTGAACACTAGGAGTGGAATTCTCCCCTCCCTGTCGGGCCTGCCCCAAAGTACCTACCATGGCTATTGTAGAATTCACATACTCAAGCAGGGACGTACACCAACACAAGCCTGCAGAAATAAAGAACCTGATGCCAGGGCAGAAGGATAGCTATCTAAAATAATGAGAGCTTCTAAAGAAGCAAAAGCCTCCCCACATATTTGTGGGAAACAACAAGGATTCTCCTACCCTGAGTAAGCTCCGAGAGGCCAATGGCCTCGGCACAGATTTGGGGTGGTACCCTACCCTAGAGACATCCATCGATAAGGAGTTAGGCTTCAAGGAGCCAACTGCATCATCTCCATACCAGAGGTAGTGCCTGACCTCGAGGATCTCCACATAAAAAGAGGTCAGGCTTTGAAAAGCCTTCAACGCCATCATAGAGTTCGAGATGGCACCCGATCTCACAGTTTTCCTTCCTAAAAAGGAAAATAAACACCTCAAGCTCTACCCAAAAGGGCTCGATGTTAGGAAGTCACCTAGGCAGAAACGGCCCTTCCTCAGAAACCTGCCTACAAACACATTAAAAGGCTTTCTACATCATGATCAAAGTAAACCCCCGGGTACACAAAGCCAACCTTCGATCGAGACACCACTCTAAAAAAGTTTAAAAAACTCAGCATAGTATCTCTATTAAACTTGAATGACCCGACGGCCCGAATCCATCGAACAATGTCAGGCTTGGTCTGAGGTATGACAGTGGGCTCGAAAAAGAGCCATGTCAATTGGCAAGAGATCGGAAAGAATGCTTAGATCGAAGTTAGGTATGAGCGGTCAATAACAAAGGAAAACAATCAAAAGCCTCGAAGCGCACAAGAACATACAATCATATACCAAGTAGCATAAATAGGAATCAAGGAAGTATCTCTATATTCATGAATGTTCATTTACAACGGCTTTTGAGAGGACCTCTCATATGATTACAAAATCCTACAGAGGATCTCTTCACAAAAACGGAGAAGTAGAAGGATGTACATATGATGTAAACCCAAGAACCTGGTCCATCCTCGAAGGTCCATCTCCGGTATTAGCAACCTTGAGTGCAACCCCATCGAGATCGCATCCTCGAAGGCAATTCCCTCGACTTCCGTCTCGTCTAGGTTCCTAGCTCAATCTCGCAAAAGAAACCGTCGAGGGAAAAGATGAAGAAGATGAAAAGGAGGGGATGTAGAGGAGGCAGAGAAAAGAGACATGTCCAGATGATGACGTCGAAATCCACTACTAAAAAGTAACAGACATGGTCACATGCAATATAATTTACCCAACTATTATTCGGGTTCAAATTTTATTGAGAACAATGTGTAGACAATTAGGAATGTAAGAAAATTATCGCTACTTGCGCAATGCCAAACACTAAGAATTTTGGTTGAAAATTGTTTTATCTAAATACAGAAATGTAAACAAACATAGAAAGCAAATAAATTGATCAATGGCTACAAGTATGAATGCATCGAGAATTACACTCACATAACGATCCAATGTATTTCTCGATTTTACAAATATGAGTGAGTTTATGTTAATTAGCCACGGATAACAATTCTTAATTAGATTCTTCCGAAGACTAACTAGAATTCCTAATTGAATTTTCCCTAAAACAATTAGAAGATTGAGTACACCCGGAATGCTACAAGTGATTCTATCCTATCCCTAGGTAGAATCTATAAAATGAGGGTTAACGCCTCAAGTTCTTGCTAATTAATATTTCCCAACCCCAAACTATTTTACCAAATTCAATTCGGAGTTAATGAGAGGGTCCTAGGATTAGATAAGACCTTTGGAAACATTAAAGAACAAGAGTAATTAAAGTAACAATAACTATTTACATAAAAGAATAAAAATCATTCAATACATAAGCACAACAAGGTATTAGATCCACACTTTAATTATGAATATTTTCATAAAAAATATTTAAGTGTTGAATAAAATACGACATGCTTAGATATTCAATACAAATCAAGGATATGAAAAAATATACATAAATGGGTAAGTAAATCTTAATCACAAGCTTGATTCTTCAAAAAGAAATTGTGTGTGCAAGAACCCTATCTTTCACCTTGTTCTTCTCTAGTCTAAGGACTGAAAAATAAGTTAATTATATGCCAAAGATTTCTAATATGTCTTCTCAGACGAGAATAAAAATGATTTGGGATGACAAAATATGAAATGTGAACTCTGCCCAAGGTCTGATGCACGATTTCCGCATCTGCGGAATAATTCACGCAGATGCGATTTTGCAGAAGTGGACACTCTAACCGTAGAAGCGAAATTGGTCGACTGGGCTGCCACCACAGGTGCAGATCCTTTTTTGCAGAAGCAAGATCGCTTCTGCATATTTTTCTTCGCATAAGCAGAATTCCATATCCAGGCCATACCGCATAAGCGGTCAGACTTACGCGGACGCGGTGGTCGCTTCTGCGATAAATATTCCGCGAAAGCGGATTCACTGGAAGTATTCGGCATGATTTAACCTTCTTTTGCTCAATTCCACTTCAATTAAATTCAAATCACCTCGTAGCATCAATTACCTCAAAATCTAATGATAACCACCATAAACAACCTCATTTTATAATTAAAACGACATAAAAGCTAAGGAAAAAAGGCTAGAATGAGTGATAAAATCACAACTCATCAAAAACCTAAACTTATGGTTTTTGCTTGTCCTCAAGCAAATCAAAACAAAAAGTTCAATGAGTATTCACCATTTAAAATACAAGTGGTATTGATATTATTTACGTAACACATTCTCCAATTTAAGTACCATACTAATGGATTTTGTTGGTACTAACAATTAGGCTCAAGTATGTAGCATCTTTCTTGAATGACTCTCTCATAAAGAAAAACAACTTCAAGAATGTGCAAGGGAGTTCCAAAATAATCAAGTGACAAAAATAAGTCTCAAGAAGTGACTCAAAAGCACTAGTTCACTACAAATGCTCACTTTACTCAATTTCACAAATCTTTCTTAATTCATGTGCCCTAACAAGAAAGAAAGTCCCATAATCACTATATTGACAATTCAACTTAAGGGACATTTTTTTCAAAAACACTCGCTCTCACAAAGAACTTCAAGTGTTACAACATTTCATACCATAAGCTTGCCCTTATTTTAATTCCTCGCTTATTGAAGAATGTTCAGTAGGAGGTTCCATGAGAAATTTTTAAGCTTGTAATATGGGTTTAAGGAAGGGTTGGATAGACATTTGGGTACAAGTGACTTCACCCTCCTTGAACGCTACTCACAATTTTCCATTCTTTTACACTTTTCTCATTTTAAAACCCCCATAGCCTCATTTTCACCTAGTTCCCAATATAGAACAACCTCACATACCTCTTCTAGTTTATTTATTTTACTCAAGACTCCATACTTTATATCCATACACATATTTTTTATCTCTTTTTTTTTCTCTTTCTTTTGGAGCTTGAATAATTTAAACAAATACTTTTGAGGCATGTGGTCCTAGACTGAACGTACAACTTTACCAATCTCCACTTTGACACCATCCTCAACTTAGGATTTTAGCCTTATTCTCAATGTTCAAAGAGGGACTAGTTTAAGAGAGGGAATTATTTTTCAAAAGGGCAAAGGTTTATAATGAGTTGGTCAAAGTAAAGGTTTAAAGGCTCAAATTATGTACTAGTGATATTATTTATGCAAAGGTAGGCTTGAAAGGCTAAAGAGGTTTTGCGAATAAAAACAAAGAATGCTTAAGGTGATTCCTCCAATCAAACATACTATCATTAGCATTGAAAAATAAACCAGGCAAGTTCTAGATGATAGAAGTAAACACAAGATTTATTTGAACGAACACAAACACACATGGAACATGAACTAATCAAGATGGATCAATTTTATTTTCTAATAATGTCATTTAGACAAATATTTAAACTAGTGGGTAAAGAGTCACTAAAAGAGCCAAATTTATCACAAAAATTATTTTGCACCAAGCACTTACTTGTTTAAGATCAACACCAAAGCATCAAATTTTTTGAGGGATATTCTTAATTTACAATTTGTATACAAGAGACTAATATTATTAGTACCAAATAATCCAAAAGCCTCATCCTAGCAAATCTAGACTAATTCCCTTAGGAAAGTTTTCAATCTATCCATCACCAAGAAAAGTCAACCTGTTCACTTCAAAAGTGTTCATTGGGAAAGAACCGTAGCATGAAGAAAATCCAAGGACATTTTATTTAAGGAAATTAAAATAAATTAAAAGAAAACTACTACAAAGGATATTAAAATGAAAGAAGCTAATACTAAAAAAAAGCAATAAGAAGACAATAAATAACAAAAGAAAAAATTAAAACATAATCATGAATAATCAATACCAAGCCCGGCATGGGCACCTGTTACATATAATAGCCCAACAGTGAAACATAATATACAAAACAACATAATCACAGGCACCTGTTACATATAATAGCCCAACAGTGAAACATAATATACAAAACAACATAATCACAAGCTTGGCGAGGGCATACAGTATCCATAACATAAATCTAATCCCGCAAGGGCATATGATCTCAAAACTTGAATATAGTACAATAGTCACCCCAAACTAAATCATTGCAGTGTCCTCACTGCACAATATCAAATATAAAGAATAACTTGTTTGAGGGTCTCCTTGAAGTCTGCATAAGACTAGCAGACCGTGGGAGGATGGCTGATCAATGCTGTATAGAACTCGTGGCTCCATCACCCTCTGTCTCCTCATCGTTGTCAACGTCATCACCACTATCGCCAACAACTCTGAAATGAAGGAATACTCGTCGCTATCATCTTGGGCCTCCACTGGCATCTTCGCGTCTCGGTTTCCCCATTTGAAGATGGCTTCGATGACTCTCCGCATATTGATCATGAATTTGATCTTTTTCTTGTTTTTCTTTTTCTCATTTTGAAAGTATGATTGAAGGGTAGCATGAGCCTTGGACAAAGTGTCATAGGCTCCCTCCAGTTTGGTCACTAATGTGGCCATCTTCTTCATAGACTCATTTTGGATTTCTTGTGCATCCAAGTAACTCTACATCTCATCTTTTGAGAAGTAAGAAGGCCCAAGCTAGGAGGATAAGGGTCGACTTTGAATTTGCGATACTAAATCCTTAATAGATACAAGCTTAGAGTTAAATATCCCGAATGGACCTTGTGCATCTGCCTGAGAAAAGGACTCTGAACCAGTGGTCGTGGTGGTGACTTTTCTCTTTTTGCTTTTAACACACTTCCCTCTTCTTTAACCCTCAGAGGATGAAAAGGTTTCTCAGCTAGGAGCCACCGATCGGTGCTACGGAAACCGACCTCTGCTCTAGTGTATAGCTGAGTAATCGGGGAAGGGAACATCATCCCTGCATCATTGTCTCACAAGTACTCCCTTATCTATCACAGAATGTATTATCCAACATATACAAGAATTCCGTCTAGTAGACATGCAATAATCAATGTTCGAGTAAAGGAGACGTCTGTAGTATTTCCGCACGGAGAGACCCTGTTGCACAGAACGTATAGCCACATCTATTACTCAGCAATAAAGTTGTTTGATTTGAGCCCTTCCTCTTGTTTTCCCATTTTTCTCTGAAGTGCGGCGGGAAGAGTTTGGATACAACCATGCTCCATTTTCACAATAATCTTTTTCTTGTACCTGCTCCACCGAAAAGTTGGAAATTCCAAGAGTGTCATTGATTTGCTCGATCCCAAACCTCACTGCTGTTCCTCTGATGACGATTTGTGGGCTATCAAACTCTGTGTTCATGAGGTTGGCATAAAGCTCACGAACCCACTCCTCATTGGCTTTGCAAGGAGTGGGGATGAAGCAACACCATCCTGATGAGTTGACCCGGGCATAGAAATCCACAAGCTTTTCGGCAGAATTTGTTTTCATGTATACTCTTTACAATAATGATCCTCCTATTGACGAGGTCGTCAAGATATTGACGCTCCCATGCAGCGGACATAAAACACAACTCATCATATGGTTCATCAGTTTCCTCTTCTATTTTATGTTGTGATGCGCTTGAGTTTGGGTCAATTTTAAATCGAAACACCTACAAAAACTAAACACAAGATCATTTGGGCAGTAGAATCATGTGAGCCAAAAAATTAGGTTGAACAGGTCCGGGAAGGAGCAGCTGCAAAGCTACTAGTTTTTCAAAAATTACACAATTTTTGCTTCTGCGAAACTTGAACCGCAGAAGCGGTTCCGTTTTTTCGGAATTTTGGTCGCTTCTGCGATTGTTTATTTTTTGTTTTTCAAATTTTTCGATTCTGCGGTGGCTTTACCACAGAGGCGGTTTCGCTTCTGTGGAAAGCAGTCCGCTTCTGCAGAAAGCAGTCCGCTTCCGCAGTTTTTGTCATCTCCTTCAGAGACTTCAGTGGCACGAATTTTTTTCTTTTTCTTTTTCATTTTCAACCCAATTTTTTGTATCTAAATTTAAAATTAATATAATACATATGAACATGATTCAATGGAGACTAATTTTGTGCTGCCTTGTACAAGATTTTCTTTTAAGCATTGTGTCGAACACTTTGCGAGCGAGATAAAATAAAACCTCCTTCACAAAAAATAATTTACTTGGACCTTCCACGATCTTGTCCAATATCACAGCACACACATGACTACACTCAACCAATACCCTCACCTCTTAGAGTTATCAACAAGAATTCAAAACAAAAAAAATATTCCAAAACAAAAAATCAAACAAAATAAAATAAACTAAATTATGTAGTACATGGTCACACAAAGTATGTGAGGTGAGATATGAGGATTGAGAAGAGGATTTTGAAGACATTACCTTTATTTGTGCTACAGAAGAATTACGAGCAAGCTTCTTTGAATTTTGGTGATTATTTCGTCTTTGGGTATATAGGGTAGGGCATACAGTGAGGAAGTGTTTTTGAACAATTAAACCATTAAAAACTCCTTTTAAGAATTCAAACCTGTCAGACTTCCGCTTCTGCGGAAACTACCGCCTCTGCGGAGTTGCTTAAGCGGCTACATGATCGCTTTTGTGAAAACATTTTCCTCTACGGTTGATGATGCACTTCCGCGTTCCCACAAGTGCAGTATAAAAGTCACAGAAGCGGTTTTAGAAGAGAATATTTGGACTGTTTTTTGCAGCTACTGGTTTTGTCCCTCCAGACCACTCCGACTTGTTCAATTCAACTCCAAAAAATCAAAAACTTTGCAGATAAGTCAACAATAATATTCTATGCTATTCCACAAAGGAAAATTAAAAAAACGATGAAATTTTTTGAAAAACAATGGTGGATTGCCTCCACCAATCGCCGCATTTAACGTCGTGGCATAACGCAAACAACGTTACCACTTTTCTTGCCACTTAGATGATATGAACTGGGTACCTAGCTTGGAATCAAGCTTGTGACCACGATCGATGGGGGGTGGTAAGTTGATGATCGAGACAATGCTTTAATTCTTCATTTTACAGTTCTTGGCTCTTAAGTGAGAAATGTCATTTTATTTTCTTGATTCCTCAAACTGTAAAATGAATAGTTGTTGTCTTTCTTCTTTGCAATCCCCAATTGACTCGTATAATTAAATTTCCATGTCACTACACGATTCCAATGTTGAAAAATACTGGAAATGTGACTTCAAGCCTTCAATTTGCAATTTTTCTCGGATTTTGACATCCGCTTTTTCCCCCGGACTAGAGTCAATCAAACACATTTACATTTATACCGATTGACTCTAATTCCATTTTTTTCTTGGAATCACTAATAATCATAGAGTCGGTTGGCATATGTTCAATTCTTGAATCCTCATAGTAAAGCTCACTTACTTCCTAGGAATTGGTCTCTTTTTTTTCCGCACACTCAAGTTGGTGGGCATAGTGAGCCTCAAACCAATATTTGCATTTGATCTTCCAAAGTGCGGATGTGTTAATAATTGTAATTCAAGCTTGTTTCAAGTCTTCGAGTACAAAGTTGTGCTTCTCCTCATTTTCAAGAATAGTCTCCAACATGAGCATTATTTTCTCATTTTGAGCATTTGAGAGTTCTTCTTGGTTTTGTTCAACTTCAAAGGAAGGATCTTCCACTTCAATCTCCAAGGAAGATTTTTGGATTTCATTTACTTCCAAGACTCGTTGAACCGTTAAGGCTTCGATCAATTTATTCATTTGTGGGTGCAACCTTTTAAGTGCTAAGTCATTTTGGAGACTATCTCCAAAAGATTTTCTAAGGCAATTTGCTCATTGTTTCCTTCTTCAAGTAGACACTACAACATGAGTTTTAACTCTCCATTTCGGCCAATCTCAACTTCTTCCATCTCCATAGCCCTATCATTCTCATCACAAAATGCAGACTCATCATAGTGGGGGCTTGGGAAGGGAAGGTCAAATATGCACAATAAACCCAATGACCATTTTGGTAACCACACTTATCACAAATACTCCACTCATGGGTTTTAAATTGAGCGCACAATCCACCCTGGAAGAATTTAAATAATTTTGCCACGAGTGTGGTCCTTCACAACAAGGACAAGGGTTATCAAAGTATAAACAACTACCATCCGATCAATTTTCATTATATGATGCCATTTTGAAAAATAAGAAAATAAATAAGAAATAAACAAAAAAAAATTTGACCAAGGTAAGAAAAACAATTACAAAAATATTCATAAGTTTGGACTAAAGCACTTTCGCTTACTTCTCAAACAACCTAAATTACGCCAAATTGGTCCCCGGCAACAACGCCAATTTTTTTGATGTCCAAAATCCACTGCTAAAACGTAATAGACACGGTCTCATGATATATAATTTACCCAACTATAAGTCGGGGTCCAATCCCACAGAGAACAATGTGTAGGCGATTAGGAATGTAAGAGAATTATCGCTAGTTGCGCAATGCCAAACAGTAAGAATTTTGGCTGAAAATTATTTTAAGTAAATACGAAAATGTAAATTAACCTAGAAAGCAAGTAAAATGATCAATGGCTACAAGTATGAAAGCATCGGAAATTACACTCAAGTAACGATCCAATAAATTTTACGATTTTACAAATATGAGCGAGTATATGTTAATTAGCCACATATAACAATTCTTCATTAGCTTCATCTGAAGACTAACAAGACCTCCTTATTGAATTATCCCTATAACCATTCGAAGATTAAGCACACCTGGAAAGGTATAAGTAGTTCAATCATATCACTAGGTAGAATCTATAAAATGAGGGTTAACGCCTTAAGTTCTTGTTAATTAATCTTTCCCAACCCCAAACTATTTTTCCCAAAATCAATTCGGAGTTAATGTGCGAGTCCAAGGGTTAGCTATTCCCTTTGGAAACATTAAAGAACAAGAACAATTTTTATCATTTCATAAAAGGATAAAAATCATTCAATACATAAGCACAACAAGGTATTAAATTCCCACTTAAATTATGAATATTTCCATAAACAAAATTTATGCGTTTAGTAAAATACTACACACTTTAATATTCAATAAAAACAAGGAATTGAATAAATAAACATAAATGGGTAAGAAAATCGTAACCACATGCTTGGTTCTTCAAAACCAAAGTGTGTGTGCAAGAACCCTAGCTTTCACCTCGTTCTTCTCTAGTCTAACGACTGAAAAATAAGCCAGAGATATGCCAAGGATGTCTAAAATGTCTTCTTGGATGAGTATAAAAATAACTTGGGATGAGAAAATAAGAAATGTCAACTCTGCCCCAAGTCTGATGAACAATTTCAGCATCTGCGGAACAATTCACCGCAGGTGCGGATCCTTTTCCACAGAAGCAAGATTCCATATCCAGGCCCATATCGTAGAAAGGGTCAAATTTACACTGACGCGGTGGTCTCTTCCTCGACCAATATTCCACAGATGCATAATCACTGGAAGTTTTTGGAATGATTTCACCTTCTTTTGCTCAATTACAGTTCAATTCAATTCAAATCACCTCATAGCATCATTTACCTTAAAATCTAACAATAACCACCATAAACAACCTCATTTTGTAATTAAAATGACATAATTGCTATGGAAAAGAGGATAGAATGAGTGGTAAAATCACCACTCATCACCCGCCGAAGTAAAAGATTGAAGATTCGGCGGGCCCCAGTCTCGACGATCGGTAGTGCCATTTAATCCATTGGGAAAGGAAAAACCCGAGGAATGAAGTGCCAAACCAAGCTTGGTTAGGAGAGTGAGCAGCGGTGCATAGTCTGAATGATTGTCTACAAATGGGGAGAATCTTTCAAAGATATTCTACCCATAAAGGCAGTTCTCTTATATGGCAATACCAGATTGGCGAGACAAGAGAGAAAGCTTAGAAAGTAGTAAGGTGTCTATGGGGCTTGCCTTACAGGTAGTGACTATACAACTTACATATTGAACAGATCTTACTCTCAATGGAGTCATTTCGATATGACCTAGGAACTTACAGAATACCGAACTTGGATAATCGGTAGAAAAATGATTGGCTAGATCATTTGCTTCACTGCGGAAGAACACCTTTCTACGCTACGTTCCTAATAAAAAGCTGTCATCCTTCTGTCGCCTGTTAGCCACACCAGACCAAGAAAAGGCAAACTAATCAACCAAGACTCAGTCACGACCTTTGTAACCTCACGGCCACTTTCTTTCCTAGAGCTTGCAGCCATTTTCTTCGCTTTTCAGATATGGTGACATTACGATTCCCAATCTATGATCTTATCGGGCCAACGGTAATAACAGCAGCAGATGCAGCAGCATCAACCATAGTTGCAACAGGATGGCATGGTCGTGCTCGACAAGGGGAAGCTCTGGCAAGAGGCCGCAATACAACCTACGGGAGCTCTGCTAAGCAGGCTTGAGGCAATGAACCCCAAAGATGATGTTCAATGATAGAGGAAGATGATAAGGAGAAATGGGCAAATGGGAAAATGAAGGTATTTGGATAGAAAACAATGCCATAGCACCCCACTATAAGGGGTAAGGACACGGTCATAGAGGCTTTGAAATACTGCCTCTTTTTTAGCTTATATTTCATTGTTAAACTTCATACCCATAGCATAAACTGCTCGAACAACTAGCATAAAAATAGATCACGTATTCTTAGAGTCCCATTTTACAAATTTAATTGTTGTTACCATTTTCACATTAAATAATTACGTTTAGACTTGAGAGAGGTTCTTGCAGATCGAGTCCCCTCTCCCACCAATAACTCCACATGTACCACCTTCATTATTTCAGCCACTTTCTAGTAGGTAGGTAGATAGGCGAGGTCGTGCCAGTGAGGTCAAGGCTCAATATCACCTCCCTTATTATAGGTATCTGATAGGTTTACTTGAAGGTGCTCAGGTGAATATATGACTAAGTTTTTTTGATAATTCTTGATATGTCTTGCGTTTACTTAGTATTCTTGCATTTAATAAATAATTCATATGGAAGCCATACAGTGACAAGCTCCTCACTGGATTGCCAGATTATTGCTCAGCAGTCAAGTTATGTGGATGCTTTCAGTCCCACTTATATGTCTCAATATATTCAAGCATTATGCCACCAAGCGAGACTTGGGATAGTTTGGTTGATGCTATCTTATACCTATTCCTCCTAGTTGTCATTACGCACATTAGGAGCGCGATGATTGTATCAAGGTTGGCCAGATATACTTCGCCTGGCTAGAGGCCTAGATATAGGATTAGGATTTGAGATATGGCCTAATTCTACCATGCCCTGCATGTGGCTGTGTTGATAGGGAGCATGAGTATATGGGTTGGTGTCGACATGTTACTCTCATTTTGATTGTCAATCCCGTTCATACGGTAGTGGTCGTACGTTCCATATGCTGTAAGGCATGAGGAACTAGTATGTTATTTGATGTACTTACTTATGATGAAATATTACTTTAACATCACTTCTAAATTAATATGTTACATGTTATACAGGTTATTGGCTTACACCATTTCAACCCATGGGATTGGAGATGCAATAGTATGTTGGCGACAAAGCATCTCTTGCTCATTGTTGTTATTCTTTAGACCGGAAGAAGGCAACCTTTCCCCCTCTCTATAGGAGCACGACCTCGCCTCGGCAAGCTCTCTGATGGCTACAATAACAAGATAAATAGGCATAATGGCGAAATGCCTCACCAGATAAGGGAAGGGAAGCGCAAAAATAGCAGAACATGGAACCTGGTGTTTTTCTTCCATTTTCCCCAGGACAAAGCTCGCCACTTGTCCTCGCCATAAGTCGAGCAGGTTACCAACTTCCAAACCCAATCCAAAAAATCAGGAACATTGACTGGTGCTCCCAAAACCAGTGCAGTAAAAGAAAAAGAAAGAACTGTTACCAAATCATCTTTCTCCGTTGATAAAATACAGACGGCAAAAAATGCTCTACTCACGTGTATAATTCCATTCCTCAAGGAATGGCATGAGCTCCATGGGCATAATGGCTATTGTACGCACTCGGACGAAGCGACTCATCCACTACCGGTCTTCATATTCCTTATCATAAGCAATGAAGGGCGTGTTCGATCGATATTGCAAGGTTAGAAAACCTCGATGGTGAAAGGGCTGGTATAACCTAACCAGATGGCTAAGTATAAATTCCAGCCCCGCCTTCTCCGCAAAAAATATCATCATCAACATTGTTCACCAAAACAATGGATGGATCTGTGCCAACATAACCCAATACTTTAATCAAAATTTAGCACAACCCTTTCAAGGAGGCCCAACGTGAAAGGATACGTGCACGTATTTATTAATTCCATCGGTACGATCTGTGATGCCTTAAACTTGGGAAAATATATTTAATATATCTTTCTCCCCCATTCGCCGTCTTTTCTCACTAACTCAAGGTACTCTTCTCCTATCAAATAAGTAATCTGCAAGTTATGCTCTCATTCGTCCGGAATGCCTGAGGCAGAACTCTCCCCTATCTACCAAACAGACCTCGATGTAGAAGTCATGGCTATCGTAAAATTAGAGAACTAAAGCGGTAATTTGTGCAAGTACGATGGTAATGAAGTATTGAAAGGCTTGACAATGAAAAAAAAGGGTAACTACATAAAATGCTGGGAGCTCCAAAAGAGCAAAAACCACCTTATTTATATATGAGAAAAAACGGCAATGATTAGCCTGTCTCAAAGAGGATTAGAAACACTGCTTATATGACCAAATCCCCTAAACAACATTAGGCGATACAATGTAAATTATCATCGCTAGTCCTGAGGTTGTACCCGAACTCGAGGACCTTCATCAAAAACAAGTTTGACTTACTACAAGGCTAACGACAACATTTCCAGTCTCAAGGTGGTACCCGACCTTGAGGACCTCCATTGAAAAGAGGTTTGCCCGATTAAAAGGGCAACGACATCATCGCCAGCCCCAAGGTGGTACCCGACCTCGAAGACATACATCAAAAATGGGTTAGGTTCCAGGAATACAATGACATCCTTATAAGTCTCGAGGTTGTATCCCAACCTTGAGGACTTTTATCAAAAAGGAGTTAGGACCCAAAGAAACAAACATTTGAGCTCCACCCATATCAGTTGACCCGGGGCTACCATCTGAGTTCGGACAAACCACCTTCCAGGATTTATCTACAATAACCTTAAGGCTACCTATACTAAGTTCAAAGGCAGTTACTGCCCGCGGTACTCCGAGCAAATTTCTCCTCAAAGGTTACCATAGGGCCCAAGTGATAAATCACAGTTTAAAGGCTCGAAGTGTTACTTTCATTCGACTCGAAGCAAGGGGCCCAAAGACCTGAGTTTATCGGCCCAATGTATGCGGGGCCTAAGGAATAGCAAAAGGTTCCACGACAAGCCATGTTAATCAATCAGAAATCAGGAAAAAACACTCACACATGGGCTCGATGTTTGTACCAACCTGTATAATCATACATTAAGGATCTCTACAAACGTAAATAAAGGCAAATACAGGAAGCATCAAAGATAAAAATGAAAACTTCTTTGTATATAGAAAATACTTGATTACAAAAGGCCATGATGGCTGCTTACACAGAAACAAAGAAGAGAAAACGTACACATATAGCAAAACATAGAACTTAGCCTACTTTCAAAGGTTCTCCTCTAGGGGTTTATCTTGGTCCTCAATAATGGTATCTCCGAGGGAAAGGATGAAGAAGAGGAAAAGGCGAAGATGAAGAAGAGGAAAGTGACAAAGAAGAAGTAGAAATAAGAGACATAGCCCTCCAAAGCCAATGATTGAAGATTCGGTGGACATCTACCCTATTTGCACGGCCGCTCCGAGTCCACCTTCTGGGACATCGTGCCATGCACGATTAATGAATGGCTATGAAATTTTATCAATGGTAAAATCTAGGGGATGAAATCCCACACAATTCCAAGGTAGGAGAGTGAGCATCAGCGTATAGTACGAATACTCTCCCGAGCAGTGATGTAGAGTCCAAACGTCCTGTTGAGTCGGAAGTGTCTGACCCTCTATATATCATTATCTCAAGCCAATGTCGATAGCAGTGACGACCATAACAACAACAACAACATCAACAACAACAAAAACAAGGAGACAATATAATCTGGATTGATAAAGAAAGCAAGGGCAAAAGGCCATGCATTCCAAATATGGTAGGTAGCAATAGAGGATGATAATGGGATGAAAGGGATGGAGAGATGTTAAAGGGCACTTGGATAAAAAGGTAGTATCGGAACGCTCCCATTTATAGGGGGTGATAGTATTGCCAATAAAACCATCAATTCCTTTGGCAGACTGATTGGCATGTGTAATCAATATGTTATTAGAAGACGGATCGATGAGGTGTTGTTACTTAGAAAAGTGTGAATTGGCAGTGCATTGAATAAAAGAAAAGCCCATGGGACATTTCGTTAATCACGAATGCTTGTGTCATCAATATATGTCATTACGTGAAGTCTGAAGAGTCATATGACAAAATCTCTATCACTCATCTCTAACAAAATCTGGGGACTATCTATATGCGGTGAAATTGGAGGGTCCAATTTCTAATCATCGAGGCACCTCAGAAGACTGTATCAAAGTCTCCAAGCTATAAGGTTGTTGTCGAGTTTCCGCCCTCGAGGTCTATCAACGCTGAACCCAAGGAAAATGTTAACCACGGGTTTGATAGAGGTGGGGAGCTCCGAAGGTACACGGCAAGGAGCGACGGAGCCTAGTGGTACCCTAGCCCTGAATCAAGGTGTCATATAGCCGCCCGATCCCTTTTTCTTTGTAATTAATGAATTTTGTAATATGTTAGGATTCCACTCATATATAAAGGGGATCCTTATCACTTTATATCCCTCTATTGCTTCAGCTTCTCGACACGAAATATAAAAGAACATTCTTTTTTCTCTCTAACATATTATTCGATATTGTTTCTCCAATTTATTGTTTGTTTAAATAATTATATTCATTATTTTTCTCGTTTATTGCTTATCACTGGCCATAAAGAGCCATTATTAATCCTGTCATAACTGTTAGGCATACTTCGACCACTCTCGATAGCTCGCAACTAAGCTCTGGAATCTACTTGGAGGCCTCGAATCGACAAGCTTGAGGCCCCGAAAATTAGGCTATCGGTTTTGTTATAACTTCGGTCCTTACTCTAATCTCCTTTCAAAACTTCACCCATAGCATTAACGACTTAACAAATTAGCATAAAAATAGATCACATATTTTTTGAATCACACAATCAAATTTAATTGCTATTACCATTTTTACGTTAAACAATCAGCATTTCCTAGTGGTCTAGAGCCATCGAGGGTTTTTGAGGATAATCCAGTACACCTCGAAGTTACCCCAGAGCATTGTGTGCCTATTTAGGTGCAGAATTATATACCTACTAGGATCAGCCTCGAGTAAGTGCATGGTAAAGTGAAACAATGGTTTGATGTCCTTCGAAACAACTCTTAGCACGTTCGAGGACGAACACATTCTGAATTGGGAGAGAATATAATTACTTGAGCGATCATTTTGAGTATTTGAACTTCACTTGGTAGTTTGGGGCAAGAGTAGATTTGCATGATATACTAGGACTTGTCTGGGAAATTAGAGTTCATTCCGATTTTATTTGATATTTTTTTGTTCGAGTTTTTTGAAGTCAAAAGTCTGAAAGTTCATTGAGTTTGATTTGAGTTTTGTTTTATCGTTTTAATGTTTTTATGCATGATTTGAGGTCGAAAATAAGTCTGTATTATGATATGAGACATGTTGGTATGTTCTTTTAGTGTCCCAAGATGCTTGTGTGAGTTTTGGGTAGAATTGGGTTGTGTTGCGTTTGTTTCTCATATGTTTCGACGTTGTTTCTTCAAGCATAAATGGTACCACATTGAACAAATGAGCTTCAATTTCTGTTTTGGTTGAAGCATTAGATCTGTATCAAAATTACTGATCCATAGCATAAAGGATCGTCGAATTTAGACATCGTATGAGAATTTTATGTCATTTTACTACAAATTGGATTGCTAGATTTTTCAGATTAATTATGAAATTACCACTCACTTCGTATTTAAAAATCTGCATTTTCTCAAATATTAAAACCAACATATCTCATTCATTATAAGGTTAAATGGAGTGATACAAAAGCCTTTCTTGACTGAAATTTCTCACGAAATGCATTGAAGGCATCAAAAACAAGTTTTGAGATCGTTTGGCATACATAACAAGGCAGAATAGCTTGGCGGAAGTTCTTAATATCGAAGGTTTGTTCATTTGGTCATATTTTGAGTTGGGGCTCGGATTTGGAAAATATTTGGAGAAGATTCTCACCATATGGGTTGGGGTAAGTGTTATGTACTTGATTTTTGTTATATTTCATGAATTCATCTTCATTTTTAGCATTATATTGATGATATCAAAGTGAAATGTTGGGGTTTTGTTCTTAAATTTCATAAATTGAATTTTGCGTTTTCAACATCCATCCAGAGTTATATTTGAATGAAACTAGTATGGTTCGATTCATTATTGAATGGATTATCGGATTTTATAAGTTTTGTCGGGTTCCCAGGCATGGGCCCAAGATGGGAATTTGATTAAGGATTCAATCTTTTTCGATTGTGATTGGTTCCTATAGCATTGTTTGATGTATTTGAGTCATTTTTCGTTAGTTTTGAGCAGTTCATAGGTCAGAACGAGCGGGATGAAAATCTTAGAGCATGCTTGGCTTGCTCGGTATTAGAATTGGCTAGTACGAGGTGAGTAGCTCTTCTAAACATAGTGCTGAGATTATCAAACCCCGAGTTACATAATATGTGATTGACAAGGAGGTTGCCACGTTCTAGGTGATGGGCGTGTGGGCGTGCACCCGGTGAATTGTGACTCTGTTTTCACGGCACTGTTTAATGGCTCTATTTTGTTGATATTTGTGTTTTTACCACATGATTAAGTACTTGAAGTGTAAATTATGCTAACTATCCAGTTAAGGTTTTATGCTAATATTGCTAGGAACTATAGTGGTCGAGCCTTATTGTCATCACACTAATTTCATTGATATTTCGTACTCAATCATATTCATGCATTCATATCATACCTTAGTCACGGTTGTTGTGTATTCATACATCATATCATTGTTGTCAGGCTAGTTTTAAGACTTTGTGTGCTCGTGAGTGAGATTGTAGATAGTGATGTCTGAGAGAGTTTGATAGCATGTTTATGAGTAAGAGTTATGGACCGGGGTGCGTGCCGCGACGGTTATATTGGTGATTCTGATAGTTGTCGTGCTCCATTTTTCTCGCAAAATCGGGTTTATGACATTGGGAGAACAACTCGTTCCCATTTGGTAATTGGGTTTGAATTGAAAAGTCGCTCCCTAATTATTTAAGTTCACTGGGACACAAATAAGGGTTTGATTTAGATAAACAAAGATTGGGTAAGGGCTTCAAATTATCCCAAAGGTAAGGTATTAGGCACCCCTATGGATCAATTCATGTGGTTCCCAACCAATGTATTGTTGTGACATAAGTGCAAATAACATATAGGCAAATTAAGACTTGAAGTAAGAGGGGATTTACCTAATGGCTACAAATGAGGAAAGTTAGAAAGAACCAAAAGGATGCTGATTATTCTTACAAAAATAGTATAAAATTTGGAGAAGAAGCAAAGAAACAAAGAAACAAAGGGAAGGGGTCCTAGGTTTATAAGTAATATGGATCATCTAACACTGTAGAAAATCATTCTATCCATGATATGTGCGCTTTGGTTCTATTAGCATGATTTTCAGGTATAGGTTTTGATGAATGACAAACAATGAAGTCAAGTGTCAAACAACGTTATTATATGACAAACAATCAAGATTGAATGCCGAGAAGCATATTGATGAATGGATTGCATAGACAAGCCAAAGACGAGCTCAAAAGTTCAAGATCGAATATCCAAGGCGTAGGTCGTTAGGTAGAACCAATGTAAGAGCAACGTTTATGTTATCTCGTCTTTTGGCTCCACATAGGTCATCATAAATATGCATAAAATTATTTTACCAAATCATATTTATCATAAACATATTTCAAATACTTCAAACAAAATGATTTTAACGTTTTCATTTTTAACCAAAATGGTTTTTGAAGTAAGTTTTTAATTCTGGACAGCATAGCCAGATAATCGATTATCCATATGCTGATAATCGATTATGCTGAATTTCCAGAATAAACTGGAAATTCCGCAAGGCAGAATAATCGATAATCGATTATCTAAAAGAGCATAATCGATTATTCTCTGACCGTTGCCAATGTTTTTGGACGACAGGCAGATAATCGATTATCAAAATCCAATAATCGATTATCTAGCATAAAATCAGCTTCTGATTTTTGAACGTTAATGCCAATAATCGAGTATCAAAATCCAATAATCGATTATCTTGCATAAAATCAGCATAATTGATTGTCAATTAAGCAACGGACATACAACTTATAACACCTATAAATAGAGGTCTTTTGAGCTGATTTGTAACACACAACACCTCTCATTATTCATATACATATTGATATTATTTGTGCATCATATTAGAGCTTTTGTTGAGCCAATTGAGAGACAACTTTGAGTTGTTCATAGAGCTAATATTGTATCTCTTTATCTACTCTTTTTAGAGAGTTCTTGTTGTAAAAGAGAAAGGTGTTTAAGAAGACCATATCTTCTCATTGATTTCGGGTTTGCTAAGTACCTTCAATCTTAGTGTGTGAAGTCTTGTGGTGCGGTATCCACGAGCAAGGTGAAGTCTTGTGGTGCGGTATCCACGAGCAAGGTGAAGTCTTGAGGTGAGGTATCCTCGAGCGAGTTGAAGTCTTGTAGAGTGTACATCTACGAGCAAGTGTAACGGTTTGTTAGGCACCCGTAAGCTTAACGGAGTTAGTGGAATCTCGAGAGAGTTTCTTGGGGACTGGACTAACCACACGTTGTGGTGAACCAGTATAAATTCGGTGTGTTCTTTCCTTAATCTTTTAATTACCGCATTTACTTTACTCCTGCAATTTTAATTCCGCAATATTTATCAATATTCTCGTGCCGCACTATTCATCCCCCCTCTAGTGACGGGCATAAATCCTAAAAATTGGTATCAGAGCCTAACTCTCTGAAAGCCTTAACCGGTTGAGAGAACGATATATTTTCTTTGAGAATATTAAACGCAGGAATGATGAGCGAAGGACACTCCACCAATAGGCCTCCACTAATTGACGGAACAAATTACACATATTGGAAAGAACGGATGAGAATCTTCATCCAATCAAATGACTTTCGTCTGTGGAAAATCATCAAGAACGGTGAATAAATGCCGACAAAGAAAGTTGGAGAAACCACGGTTCCAAAGGAGGAAGATGAATACACCGCCGAGGACATCAAGAAAGTTGAAAATAACGCAAAGGCCGTCAATTTATTATATTGAGCGGTGAATCCGGATGACTATCGGAAGATTTCTTGTTGCACAACCGCCAAGGAGATGTGGGATAAACTTTAAATCACTTATGAAGGTACGCATCAAGTCCGAGAATCAAAAGTTGATTTTCTAACACATGAATATGAACTATTTAGAATGAGGGAAAATGAAAGCATCGATATTATGTTCGAACAATTCTCAATGATCATCAACGATCTCCATGCTCTCGGAAAAGTATATTCGAACAAAGATCTAGTTCGAAAAATCTTGCGGAGTCTCACTACCGAATGGCGTTCCAAAGCCAATGCCATCCAAGAGTCGATAGGAATCACGGACGTCACAATTGATGGACTAAGAGGTAACCTCAAAACTTATGAAAGTACTATTCTTAATCCTTATCTTGGAAATAAAGGTCCAGGTATTGCCTTCAAAGCCTCATCCTCTAAAAGAGAAGAGGTAAGTGATTCGGATAGCGATGATAATAATATTTCCAGTGCCTTGATCGAAAAGCTTTATAAGTTTATGAAAAAGGATATAAAGAAGGAAGAACCAAGTCCTTCATGCCATAAGTGTGGAAAACTTGGCCACACCGAGTCACATTGTCCAAAACCCAAGGACAAGAAAAAGAAGAAACACCAAAGGTGCTTGACATGGGATTCGGACAGCTCGGGCGATGAAACTGCCGCATTATGCCTCATGGCCAACGAGGAAGAAGAGGTAAGTACTCCTAACTCTCACTCTTATGAAGAATTAAAAGAAGCTTTTCAAGAATTATATGATCAATTGAAAAAGTCTTCAAAAATCTCCAAAGAGGCCAAGGCTAAAATTAAAGTTTTAGAAGAGAAAAATAAATTTTTGGAAAATGACAATATTGATCTTAGAAATAAAATTAAGGAGATGAATGAAGCCTCTTCAATTGATCAAAGTTCCAATTGTTCTTCTTGTAGTTCTTTGAAAATAGAGAACATAGAACTTAGGAACACACTAGAAAAATGTAGTGTTAATGATCCTAAAACAATTGAAGAAATTAAGAAGAATATTAGAAAGGATGATAGAAATGAAGTTAGACCACCTAGAAATAATTCTAGGAACTTCACTAATGAGTCTAAAATTAATCATTTTAGACCACCTAGAAACAACTCTAGGAATTTTGGAAATGAGTCTAAACTGAATCATTTTAGACCACCTAGAAATAACTCTAGGAATCGCAATACGTCTAGTAATAACAAATTTAGATCACCTAGAACGTTTTTGGCTCAACCAAGACATATGCACAACCCGAATGTTATATGTCATTATTGCAACCGGGTAGGACACATAGCACCCGTATGTTTCGGAAAACATAGGGATTTATCTTTGAGCTATGATTATTATTTGCCTAACCCCCAAGGACCCAAAAGTGCTTGTGTACCTAAAATCTATTTTTAGGTACGTTTGCAGGTGTGCTTGAAGACTACAATATCGTAGTAGATGCACCAAGCACGAAACCTTATTGCATCGAGGGGGAATGTCGGTTAGTTATCATATTTTTGATAAAAACGTAATAGTGGATATGTGTTAACAATTAATATATCTTTGTTAACAATTGATATTAATTATTTTTGTTGATTCATGTTTTGATAACTTTTAGCTTGAATAACAATTGGTATCAATTATTTTTGTTAAAAATAATAATTGATTCATGTTTTGATGAATATTATTTTTGGTTTGATTAACTGTTGATGTGTTCTTAAGCAATATGATTTGCGAAAAATAACCATTATTATGGTTGTTATGTTTTTACTAACATTTGGTATTATTTCATGTTGGTATGATTGTTTAAATATCGTCAATGTATATTCCTCATTGTATTTCCTATTTTATTCTTGACACTAACAATTGATGTACCCGAAAGGGGGAAGTGTCGAAAGGGGAAAGTAGCCTTTGCATACTCTCTTTTTGCTAATGCCAAAAGGGGGGAGAGTTTAGGCGATATGCATCAAATAAAGGGGAATCTATCTACGTTATAGTATGCCTTATTTGAGGGTGAATTATCATTAAGGGGAATCGTTTGCATGAATTGTATGTTGAGATATAGCATGAATTTAGGGGGAATCCGATATGCATATCTCCTGTTGTTTGTCATTATCAAAAAGGGGAAAATTGTAGAAAATCATTCTATCCATGATATGTGCGCTTTGGTTGTATTAGCATGATTTTCAGGTATAGGTTTTGATGAATGACAAACAATGAAGTCAAGTGTCAAACAACGTTATTATATGACAAACAATCGAGATTGAATGCCGAGAAGCATATTGATGAATGGATTGCATAGACAAGCCAAAGACGAGCTCAAAAGTTCAAGATCGAAGATCCAAGGCGTAGGTCGTTAGGTAGAACCAATGTAAGAGCAACGTTTATGTTATCTCGTCTTTTGGCTCAACATAGGTCATCATAAATATGCATAAAATCATTTTATCAAATCATATTTATCATAAACATATTTCAAATACTTCAAACAAAATGATTTAAACGTTTTCATTTTTAACCAAAATGGTTTTTGAAGTAAGTTTTCAATTCTGGACAGCATAGCCCGATAATCGATTATCCATATGCTGATAAACGATTATGCTGAATTTCCAGATTAAACTGGAAATTCCGCAAGGCAGAATAATCGATTATCTAAAAGAGCATAATCGATTATTCTCTGACCGTTGCCAATGTTTTTGGACGACAGGCAGATAATCTATTATCAAAATCCAATAATCGATTGTCTAGCATAAAATCAGCTTCTGATTTTTGAACGTTTAAGCCAATAATCGATTATCAAAATCCAATAATCGATTATCTTGCATAAAATCAGCATAATTGATTGTCAATTAAGCAACAGACATACAACTTATAACACCTATAAATAGAGGTCTTTTGAGCTGATTTGTAACACACAACACCTCTTATTATTCATATACATATTGATATTATTTGTGCATCACTTTAGAGCTTTTGTTGAGCCAATTGAGAGACAACATTGAGTTTTTCATAGAGCTAATATTGTATCTCTTTATCTACTCT
This sequence comes from Nicotiana benthamiana, assembly GCA_034376525.1. Taxonomy (NCBI): domain Eukaryota; kingdom Viridiplantae; phylum Streptophyta; class Magnoliopsida; order Solanales; family Solanaceae; genus Nicotiana; species Nicotiana benthamiana. Next base: position 24,246,534 of record CM067333.1, on the reverse strand, counting down.
TTTTAGAGAGTTCTTGTTGTAAAAGAGAAAGGTGTTTGAGAAGACCATATCTTCTCATTGATTATCGGGTTTGCTAAGTACCTTCAATCTTAGTGTGTGAAGTCTTGTGGTGCGGTATCCATGAGCAAGGTGAAGTCTTGTGGTGCGGTATCCACGTGCAAGGTGAAGTCTTGAGGTGAGGTATCCTCGAGCGAGTTGAAGTCTTGTAGAGTGTACATCTACGAGCAAGTGTAACGGTTTTTTAGGCACCCGTAAACTTAACGGAGCTAGTGGAATCTCGAGAGAGTCTCTCGGGGACTGGACTAACCACACGTTGTGGTGAACCAGTATAAATTCGGTGTGTTCTTTCCTTAATCTTTTAATTACCGCATTTACTTTACTCCTGCAATTTTAATTCCGCAATATTTATTAATATTCTCGTGCCGCACTATTCACCCCCCCCCCTTTAGCGACGGGCATAAATCCTAACAAACACAACATCTGGTAATCACTCCTCGGTGAGGGGCTACACGTAATGTTATTGCATGGTCATCATAACCATATCTACCCTTTTCCCACCTCTTTAAAGTATTAATACGTGGAATGGTCATGTTTGCTTATTGAATGTTATTACCCACCCCAATCCTATCATTCCCCAATGCATTTGGGACTACTAATCATAAAGGGAAGGGATATTAGGCTTGTTTATAGTTTTAAAGGGAAAAATTCAAAGGCAACATACAAAACACATATAGAAAGTTGGGGGAAGCACATAACAAGTAAATGGCTCAGATAGACCTCCTTTGATAGGGAATCACATAATTTAGCATGTCTTGCACATACTGTTTAGGGCCTGATTAAACATAAAGGTTGAGGCAGACTGATTTATTACATAGTTTAGACAAGAAGCCTAAATCATGCCCGCCTGCTGGATGTAGCTAATAACAATTGATTCATTTTATAGTATTAGCCCTACGGCTTGCCTAAGTGTCTGACGAGGATCCTATAGGCATGATATCTGCTGAATTCAGAAACTATGAAGTAAACTGAATGCATACTTATTTAGGAAAAGTTGTTAGTTGTTAAAGAAAGGCAAGTTTTAGCAAGAGATCATAAGTTCTGCAACGAATGGTACGTCATTATTACTTTTTTTTGACTTATAAGAGGGTGAACCAACTTAGACTTGATTAATTGTTCACATAGGCATGCTTTCTATGCGTTGTTGATGTTAAGCACTTTTATTGAAATAGTAAAATGCATAAACCCTATTAATATGATATCTAGGTGTTGAATTACATTTGATTCCTATGAACATGATATCTAATTGCAGCTGACTGAATAAGACCTACGAACATGATTTCATAATGAGAATGGATATGCAGGATTCAAAAAGACCTACAGACATATTTTCTATATGCATATGCAGAATTCAGATTTCCAAATAATTATAGACATGGTATTCATATGAGAGAATGCAGAATTCCTAGAAAAATGGTATCTATGTGATAAATGCAAAATTCATGAATGTCCATAAGCAGGATATCTATATGAGAGGGAGAAATTCATAAATTCCTATAGGCAAGATATCTATATGAGAGTGCATATATTCAAAAATTCCTACAGGCAGGATATCTACCCTTTGCATACATAGTTATCCCTCCTTTTTAATTAGCGATCCCCAAGATTTTTATAACAAAATTATTACAACCCAGAATAAAAATAAAAGAATACGCAAGAAATTAAAATGTACAATAAAGGAGAGCCTGATTCAGACTTCCTGTATGAAATATAAAGTAAACCAACTCCAAGAGATCATGTTCCAAAGCCTTTCTCCCATTTAGATGCGTCAAAGTTCCACAAGAGCCTCGAAAAGGACTCCGGTAAATGCTCACACCAAAATGTATTATCAGATTAAGACAAGTATAGTGTGGAAGGGCCAGCCCTCAAGTGTCCAAGTTTAGAGGGAACTCAAAGTCCCAAGACAAGGCTTACAGGAGGGGGGGAAGAACTTAGAGACTAAGAGAGAGTGTAAGTGCAGAAATAGAGTTCTGAAAGGGGGAAAAGGGAAAGGGAACAATTAGTACACGTATGGCTATAGGGGAATGGGAAACAAAAATAGGCAAGAGCAAGTTGTTGGCTACCAGCAATAGAGAGTGCTAGCATACCCATTGGCATGTTAGAATACACTATTTAGAGGCTGAGATCCCAAAGGGTCAAGTTTATTCCATGGACAATAACTTACATATTGCCATGTCTTAAACCATAGCTCAAACGCATAAAGGGGTGGGGAGTATGGATTCACAGCAGGAACTGGCAGAAAAAAATCAGCATGTTATTTTAAATATTTAACCCTACAGAAGCAGTAAGTAGACATGGATACACAAGCTGTAAAAAAAACATTGCGGTGATGATAAAGCTTATATCAAGTCATACCAATTTCAAATGAACAAGTAAATAAAAGTAGTAGGTCTTGTAAACAGGCCACAGCGCAGACAAGAAGAGGGAACACCGTTGTGTGTGAGTATGAGTTCAGAAGGATTTTGAATTATGTTTGAGTTTGCGAAAGAGTTATGCATTTATCATGTAGAAATCATACTGAAATAAGGTTGGAAAATAGTTATGGAACTGAATATCAATTAAGATTCAATCACAAAACACTTCCTTTAATCAAGGAATTCATATTCAAACGGGTAAAAACTAATTAAGGAATGAAATTAACTAAGCACTTTGTAAAAATTAGGCAATTAGGGGTAAATAGAAAGAGAGTTATTTAAGGACAGAATTTTAAAATACACGGTTGTAAAACCAAGGTAACAAAATCAATTAGTACCCAGTAAATCAAAAGGTATAAGATTGTGCAATAATTGGTCCATGAGTGAACCGAGTCTAAAAAAGATGCGAAAGGTTATTAACTTAAGGGAAATCAGCAAACAATGGAAAGAAATCAATAAAACTTATTTAGAAGCAATTCTGAACTAATCATAAACTTTAAAACCCCTTTAGAGGGAAGTTCATCAAATATAAAGAGAATACAGACATGTCAAGCATGATAGAAGATATTGTGTCATTGCAAAATCAGTAGAAAATAAATCACAAAAGTATGGTTGTCACATAAGTCAGTAATGCAGAAGAGAAGTAGCATTTACAAACATGCAAAAGAACCAATGTAAAAGATTTTAGAATAGTTTAGAAAACGGTCAGAATCATATGAAAACAAGGATGTCCCAACTCAGTTTAGAGACTTAAAATTGGCCTGAAAGAGTTGGGGGGGTTTTGAAGTAAAATCCTAGTTCAAGCAAATCACACATCCAAACTTGGTGAAACCCCCCCCCCCCCCAAATTCTTGGGTTTCCATGATTAATCGAGTGCGAATATGAGAGGGCATATAATTAAATCGAAACAGGTTCGAAGGTTTCAGAAAAGAACTAAAACTTGTAACATGTTTCTTTCGGCAACAGAAACTCATGGAAAACCTAATAGAAAAGAAACACGTAGAACACAGTAGAAGAGCTCAAACAAAATAGAGTAGAAGAAACTAATTCGAAACATAATGGAAAAATTTCTAAGAACAGTAGGAGAAGCATGTTAAGAAGGTTTTTTAGAAGAAGCTCAACCAAAAATCAGTAGGTGGAAAATAAAAAGAACACTTAAGAACATAGTAATGGAAAATACAGTAGAAGAAACACACAAGAACATAGTAGAGAAAAATATAGTAGAAAAAGGATACGACAACATAGTATAAGAAAATAACAGTAGAAGAAGTATACAAGAAAACCGTAGAAGAAGAATACAAAAACACGGTATAAGAAAATACAAGAACATAATAGAGGCACATACACACAAAAAGAAAAATAAAGTCAGACAAACAATTAAACACTTTCAGAAAACCCTAGATCGGAGAAGAATGATTTTGAAAGTAGTTTCTTGAAAGAAAAGTTAGAAAGATCATTTAAAATCTTAAGGAAACATGGATATGGAACAGATCTGAAGAGGTTAGAAAAACCTCGAAACTAGGGTTTTTAGAGGAACTTAAACGACGAGAAAAGCTTGGATCTAAGCGAATGAGTCGAGATCAAGCTTCGAAATGTACATAGCTCGCCGAAAGGGGGCCGGAGTTGGTCATGGAACTCGAATAGACAATGGTATGGACACAACCCTTCATGGTCAAGTCATGAAGCTTCAGTTAACCAAATGTGAGAAGCCATAGGTGGCTTGGTGGGTGGTGAAACCACCATGGATCTAGGTTAGAGGGTGGCCAGAGAAGGTGAAAATGATTCATCGAAGATGAGGAGATGGGGGAAAGGTTCTGGGGTGAATCAGAGGCTAGAGAGATAGAGACTGAAAAAGGGATAATGAGGGATATTGGGGGGTCGTTTGCTACAATTTAGGTAGGTTAAACGGGGACCGTTCATCTAAAAGATCAACCATCCAGATTGAATGAGTTTAATGGGTCGGTTAGGATAATTGGGGATTGATTCGGATAATCTGATTGGGCTAAGTATTGGATTTGTCTAATTTTGTTCGGTGATTGGGTTTGATTAGGCCAATTAGAAAGCCAAATGTGGCTATAAGTTAAATAGCCTCTTTTTCCATTTTACTATATAAAAATAATAAATGAATTTCTAAAAGTAAAGAAAAAGTAATAAAATGACATAATGTATATAATAATTAATTTTAAAATATAAAATATCATTTTATAGACATGAGACATATTTAAACTTTAAAATGGCTAATATTACAATTATGTAATTTTATCCTTAACAAACATCAAATAAATTTATTAAAATATGTGAAAAATATCCTAGCCCTATTTTGGTACATACATAAGAATCAAATAAATGAATCACCAAAAAAGATAATTTTAGGGACCATCATTGTGGGTTTCTTGACAAAATAGGGTAGTAAATTGATAAAAAAAACTTTGAAAAATTAAGAAAAATTAATAAGACTTCGGGACATACTTATATATGTGTATACATGTTATTTTAAAGGTATTTTGCATATAAAAAAATATAGGAAAAAATTGGGTACCAACAATAGCGTTTGGGCTGTAGGAGCTCCTCCAAAGTTTGTACACACCCCTAGTGAGCGCGGATATTGTTGAGGGATGGATTTCCCTAGACATGGATTTTTCCGAAGTACTTGATACCTGGAGATGGATTTCTTCACATGGTTGGATTGCCCTTTTTCCTCCGTACTGAGTGACATATACTTAGTGTCGTATATGTTCCGTGATAGATTTTCCGGTGTCGTATAGGCCATATATGGTACCGAGTGGTTGAGCATGATGAGTGGAAAGTGTGAGACGGTATGATTGAGTACTATGAGAGTATGGGTACATGATTCATCTATTAGATACATGGCATTGGCATGAACACATGACATGCAACCATAGAGATGCATTTTTCCTCACATTGTCTAGTAACACGTCATTTGACTTTTTACACACATTGATATGTGAGTATATAGAGGTATTTCACACTTGGCGCCAGGAATAAAAATGAAATATCTAATTTATTGTGGAAAGGGTTTTTGGAAAATTTTATATTTTTCAAATTATCCCATATTTTATGACGTTTTTTGGTAAAGCATTTGAACTTTCACTAACATTCTTGTAAAGTGGAACTAATTTGGAAAAACTATGGAAAAACATGATCATTTTTATCACTGAGTTACTTTCTTATTTATATGCTCTACATTTTTATTTTTTTTTATAACAAAGAATACTTACATCAGAGATCATGATAGTAGTTTTGGACTAACTACTACACTAATACCAATCCCACTTCTCTATTCTAACTATGTATATACAATCTATAGAATAGTATGTAATTCAAAGGCTAAGGAAAATAATTGAGCTTGCTAAGTCCTAACTGCCATTTCTTGCGTTTGCTGCCTCGCAAATGAATCAACAGAACAATCTCACGACATAGCAATTCCTCCACATATGTGACACCATCAAATCTCATTTGGTTCCTCATTCTCCAGATTAATGTAGTAGTAGTAATGAATGCAGCAGCTGTAATCCCTTTATGTCGTTGCCTGCTCTTGGCTAAGCTACAAATCCAGTGTAATTCAGTCTCCCAGCAGCCTACATTCCGAGTATATCCTAACCATTTACAGACTCTTTGCCATAGTCTATTTGTGCAAGCACATTCAAAGAAGAGATGATTGAACTCTTCCACTTGAGACTTGCAGAATACACAGTCCATTGGAATATGAATGCCCATTACCATTAACCTGTCCACAGTAGGAAGGCTGTGGTGAGCTGCAAGCCAAGATGTAAACTTGTGTCTAGGCAATACATTATCAATCAGCAACAAGTTTTTCCATGTGACTTTTGTAAAACTGGGCAGAAGTGATGTATAAAGTTTTTGAATGCTAAACTTATTCAGTTTGCATACACTTTGCAATCGAGCAGTGATATCACCTTGCAGCTGAGGACACTCCAAAATGAAGTTTCAGCAATCCATTATTTTCCTGATAACCCAAGCTGCTGTACTTGGAATATTGACAGAAGATATGTTGCCTTTCTTGATGTAATAAGCATGAACCCATCGCACCCATAGACAGTCTTTTTTGTTTGCCAAATCCCATAATAATTTTGATATAGCAGCCTTGTTCCACATATCCAGTATATTAAGGCCACCAGCAGAAACTGGCCTGCAAACTTTATCCCAAGCCACCAATGCTCTTCTTGAAATATTTGCCTTACCAGTCCAAAGAAATGTTCTACACATAGCATCAATAATTTTGAGTACCTTCTTATGCAGAATGAAGATTTGTGCCCAATATGATTGAATGCCAAACACCACTGCCTTTATCAATTGGCTTCTACCAGCATAAGAAAGGAATTTGGCTGACCAACAAGTGATTCTTTCTGTGATTCTTTCAATGAGAGGCAAGTAATGTCGAATGGCCAGCTTCTTGGAATCCAGAGGGATTCCTAAGTATCTAAATGGCAATTGTCCTTCAGTGAATCCCAAGATACTAATTAACTGCTCTTTAGTATGCCGTTGGATCCCAGCCAAGTAAATAGCACTTTTGCTAATATTAGCATGAAGACCAGAGGCTGCTGAGAACGTAAGGAAAGTGTTATGCAAGATCTGGATAGACATTTCATCAGCACGACAGAACATGAGCAAATCATCTACAAAATATACATGAGAAATGTTAAGCTTCCTACATCTTGGATGGAAATTGAAGTTTCCATTCTTATGCAGCTGCTGCAGTAGTCTGTTTAGATATTCCATGGCCAGTACAAAGAGATAAGGTGACATAGGATCCCCTTGTCGAATACCCCTCTTAGCTTTGAATGGCTTGGTGAAGCCACCATTCATTACCAAGGAATAAGAAACAGTAGAGACACAGGTCATAATCCAGTGTGTGAACTTGGCAGGGAAGCCCAGATCAATGAGAATCTGTTGCAAGAAGGACCATTCTAAGGTATCATATGCTTTCCTAAGATCAACTTTGAGGACACATCTAGGTGAAATACCTTTTCTAGAATACCCCTTGAATACTTCATGACTTAACAGAATGTTATCAATAATACACCTCCCCTCAATAAAAGCTGACTGTGATGGTCCAGCTAAATCACCAATGACCTCTTTCATTCTTCTAGTAAGTACCTTGGATATAATCTTGTATAGTGTAGTGAAACATGCAATTGGCCTGTAATCTTTGACAGTAGAAGGTGATCTGATCTTTGGGACAAGTGCTATAGCTGTTGTATTGATCATATAAGGCAGTTCACTTAAAGAGAAGAATCCTTTAAGTGCAGAAAAGATGTCATCCTTAACCAGTTCCCAGTTTTTTGTAAAAAATTCTATTGGAAAGCCATCAACCCCTGGTGACTTATCTGATGGCATATCCTTAACTGCTGCAGTAACCTCCTCCATTGTTACCTCTCTAAAGAGAAATCTTTGTTGATCAAGGTTCAGACAATACCCTTCCTTCATGATTTGAGAATTCAGTCAAGGAAGCTCAACAGCACATTCTCCCATTAAAGAGTGAAAAACCTTCAAGAATTCCTGCTCAACAAATAAAGGCTCAGTCAATTTTATTCCATCCTCAGTATAAATGGAAGTAATATTGTTCTGTCCAGTTCTAATCTTCCATTGAGCATGAAAGTATTTTGTATTTGAATCTCCACATTCAATCCATGATGCTTTTGACTTCTGTCTCAATACTTTTTCTTCAATATTACTCCATTTCACAAGTTCCTCAAGTGCCTTCTTCTCCTTATAAATGAGCTCCTGTGTGCAAGGGTTATTTTGCATCTGAGTTTTGATGATGTCTAGTTGTTCCCTGGCCTGAATAATGTTTTGTTGGTAAGCTGCCATATTTGAGTTGATCTCCTTCAGCTGCTGTTTTATACTCTTCAGCTTCTGCCAAATCTGCTGGATGGAGCTGCCTACCTGTTCTTGATTCCATGCCTGCTTAACAATGTGATAAAATTGAGGGTGCTCCATGACAACATTGTACAATCGAAAAGGTTTGGGATGCAAAGGTTTCTGCATTCCAAACTTGATAAGAATAGGGGAATGATCAGATATAGAAGGGTTCAAGTAATCTGCTTCCAAATGTCCAAACTGCTGCAACCACTGATAGTTACCTAATGCCCAATCAATCTTACTATAGACTTGCTTATTAGACCAAGTGAAATGCCAACCTTTTGATCTAATAGCAGTCAACTGGAGGTCAGAGATGACCTCTTTGAAATCCTTTACTTCAGCATCAGTCACAATAGATCCAATTCTGTCATCAGAATTGAGTACATTATTAAAGCCTCCACTAATCAGCCAAGCATTCTGATTAGGGATCTGAAATGATCTTAGATCACTCCAAAGATGTTTCCTAAGTGAAGCAGCATTATGATCATATACCACACTTAAGTGAATATTGATCTGATTCCTTATATCTTCCACTTGACAATGAATAACCTGATCAGTTGTAGCTAATATATGCATTTGAATATTAGACTTCCAAATCAACCATATTCTCCCATTAGCTGCATTTGAATAATTGCACTGCACCATCCAGTTCCTTGCAATCTTCCCTAATATCTTCTTTGAATTAGGCTCCTTTACCCTGGTTTCAAGGATTCCCATGACATCTACTTTATTTTTAGCTAAGAAGTTTTTCAACTCCTTTTGCTTATGAGGCTGATTAAGCCCCCTTATGTTCCAAGTTACAACAATCATTGAGAATGAGGCTCTACCCTGTAAGATGGACTAGGGTCTACATTTTAGTTACTGCTTCCATTCTCATTCATGACAGCCTTACCATTATTAGCATGATCTGTCTGATGTTCTCCATTCTCAGTTTCAGCAATAGTAAATGCAATTTCTGAACTGACTAAATGATCAGTTTCAGAATGCATGGTGTACTGTGGTCTATCAGTCTCCCCATGAGATTGCTTCATTAATTGACTCTCTACTACAGGTACCATAGTACTAGTCTGCTCAATAACAGCCTCTACTGCAGGAATCACAGTATTAGGCTGCTCAACAACAGTCTGCTTAGCAATCTATTCAGTTCTGATATGTTTCCCCTTCTGATTCCCCTGCTGATTCACTCTACCTTTTTGCTTTATAGGTTTGATCTGAGCCTCCATGCCCTGCACAGGTTTATCATCCTTATAATACCAACATTCAAATGCATCATGACCAAATTTAAGACAATGATTACAAAAGGAAGGCTTCCAATCATATTCAATTGGCTGTATCTTAGAACCATATGGGGTGTCAATCTCCAATTCATCATGAAGTGGATAGGCAGCATCCACTTCAACAAGGACCCTAGCAAATGAAATCTTCTCAAAGCATGCAGTGAATTTGTCTGTATATAATGGTCGACCAATAGCACTAGCCAATTTACTTAGCACTTCAGTAGACCAATAACCAACAGGAAGACCAGGAAATCGGATCCAAATAGGCACAATACTAAGCACATCACTCTGAAAATTGAAATCAATTTCCCATGGTCGAAGAACCAGTGGCCTATTTCTAAATGAATAGGGGCCAGATTGCATAATCAATTCCTTATCTTCAAAGCTACTGAATCTAAAAATACAGTAGCTATCTGCATGTATAAGCACCTGATGTTTAGCGACAAAGTTCCATACATGAATTACAAAAATAGATTGCTAATTAGGTCTATCTCCAATTACAAACCCAATCAGTGAATTTTGCCAATAATCCACTTGTGCTTGCAGATCTTCAACACTAATCTGAACTACTTTTTGTCCTTCTCGCTCAATAGGAGGAACAAATGAGAGTTGTTTGCCCATTTGTGTGCACGATTACCTCGCACCACATCTGCAACTGTTGGCTTCTCCACATGCATCTCCTTTGGAACCTCCTCAGCAACAAGCTTAGTTTTCTCCGCATGCAACTCATTCGATTCCTCCTCAGCAACGAGATTTGTGAACTGTAATCTCTTCACAGCAACAGGTGAGACTGCTTCACTCTCCATCACAGAAATCTCGCATGAATTTGTCTCTGCATGGGTCTTCGATTGAAGCTTTTGAGGTAGAAAACTGCCAAAAGTCAGTGGTTTCAGCTCCTTAGTTGTTCCATTCTCCGGTGTTACTAGCTTCGTATCAGTAGGGGGTGGGTTGTTATTAGTGTTGAACCCAAACTATGTTCCAGATCGTCACTACTTTCAATCTAAGGTTATGTTTGTTACTTATTCATTACATAGGGTCGGTTGTACTGATACGATTCTTTTGCACATTGTGTGCACTTTTAGTGCAGATGTTGCTTGCATTCCCGTTGTAACTGCCTATTGTTCATGGTAGCCTTAAAATTATAAAAACTCTATATATGTACTTTTTAGAAAGAAGATGTATTTATGTCATATCAACTTTGTAAATTATATTCTCAGAAGCACATAAATTTTTATCTTGTTTATCTTCTCAGCTTTGTAATTATCTTGTTTAGCCTAGAATAGCATGTCAACGTATCTTAAATACTGATTTGAACTCCGTGAAACAGGCATAGTGGATTTCCTTTTTCTTCCTTAACTTGTACATAGTCTAAACTGTAGGGTTTCGTGTCGTAGCTAATATTTTTATTGCTTGAGCTATGTATTATCTTTCGGACTAAGGAACAATATTCTGGGAGATCCCCCTTCATTTTTACTTTGGGACTATGAAACAGTATTTTGGGAGATCTCCCGGTATATTAAATTTTTGACTACTGAATGGTATTCAGGGAGATCCCCCTACGCATTTACGTTTAGGACTACGAGACAGTATTTCGGGAGATCCCCTGTAATTGTTATTTTTACTTTAGCGGTATCCTTTTGTGATTTTCTTCCGATTAAAGTTTTGTCTTTTACTTTACTACGATATTTTGTTATGTGATGTTCTGTCTTTTACTTTACTGCAATATATATGTACCAGCAAGGCCCTGACCTGACCTCGTCACTAATCGATCAAGTTTAGGCTTGACACTTATTGGGTACCATTGTGGTGTGCTCATGCTACTCTTCTGCACAAATTTTTGTGTGCAGATCCAAGTACCTTCTACCAGCCTCGCTTTTAGTTGCACAATTGCTATTGCTACGAAGACATCAAGATATATATATATGCCTTCTTATGTTGCTCCTCTTTTACTTCTTCTAGTGTTGGTGTATAGAACAGTTAGACAATATCTTATATGCTTGTGACTTACGGCGTTCCGTGGGATATTGTGTGCATATTCCAGAGTGGTTATTGTATATGTCGAACGTCACTTATAAGAATTGGTAAACTATCTGTTGTTCTTAGTTGTTAAATTTTATGTTTTCTTTTCATAATTCCGCAAGTGTTAGGATTAACTAGTTTTAGAGACAAGGTGACATCACAATATCCCACGGAGGGAGAATTTGGGTTGTGACAGTTTCTCGCCTTCTTGCTATGCTAAGTCAGCCTTACCACACTCAACATATCTAATGGAATATTAGAGCATAATAAAATTACCAAAGGAAGCTTTTATATGGGAGAAAACGTGATTGTTTTTCTGGTGAGTTACAAATGAATAGACCTCTTTATATACTTCTAGGAAATACTGACTAAATGATAATTATTAAACAGGGCCCTTATTATTTACAAGTAAGTCCTTTCGCTAGAATTTTCTATATTGCTAGAATCTTCTGAGGACATTCCTAGCAATTCCATAGGGTTTCGAGGTCTTCCATGGAAAATTTCATATTTATCTATAACCTTCCCATATGTGCTAGTCTATTTCATATGCAAGCATTCCATATGGCAATAATATTTGCCAAGCGATACCTACGTAGCATGATGATGTGATGGGTGATGACACCAAGCTTTAAATAATATATTAAAAGAGAGAACTATGAAAAAGTATAGAAAATATTTATACGTTACATTACAATAATTAATTTTACGTATAAAGTGTCTTAAAACTTGCATATATGTAGTGCCGTGTTGGCTTGATTTCGATTTGATTTTTTTTAGTTAAAGTAAAACCAAATTAATTATGGTTGGGTTTTATTTTCTAATAACAAACCAAATCATAATCGAATTTTGTTTTTCAATTTAACTCAAATTATCGATTTTGTGAGACTTATCAGTTTTCTTTATGCACTCTAGTTGCGATATATGGCACCTACAAATCAGCTTATTCTTATTTACTATTATGCTGGTACGAGCAGCCAAACTTTTATGCAAGCAAGGTTGTTTAAACAAAGGAGACAAGGACGAAAAATGGGAGGTTGGGGGACACTTTGGTCATGATGAGGTAAGCAAGGAGAGGAGGGAGGATTTAATTGTAAACATTTAATGTATGCGTTGTTTGTCTATCCTTCTACTGATGTATCCCTCCATTGCATTAGCTAGTAAAAATATAATGCACTGAATTTTCTCCTGACCTGTGGTACAAATATTTATATTATGTGTCTCCCTGAAGGAAAAGACATTACACATAGTCACGTACATATCCGCGTGGATCTGCTCAAATAACTTCAATGCTGTTTAGTTCATATTCGTCCAACTGTAAAATATCTTTTTGAATTGTTTTACTTACAAGTAAAATTTGTAATTTATAGTATTATGCCCGATGATAGTAGGGGTATTTTTATTATTTGTCTTAAGTTTTATTTGCCTAAGTTTAGGCTGATAATCTTTCAAATGGTACATTCTTTCCTGCTAGGTTAATTCGGATCAATTGCAATTAACATTGTATATTCCCCATTTTGAGTAATTTATACTTCTCTTCTGATCCAACCAAGAACTTTGATATCAAAGGTGATTGAAACATAATAAATAGGTGTAAATACTATTGAACACGTAGCTGAATGTGTGAATTCATGCTCAGATGACGCTCAGTTCACCTACAATGACCTCACTTCCTCTTTTTGCATTCATTGTTCATTTACTCTAATGCATCAGCCACTTGTCTGCATCCGTTTTTTATTTTTATTTTTATTTTAACTTAAAATAATAAAATAATACTAATGAATATTGATGTGGTAAGGTGATAGTATTTGATGGTGGTGGCTAGTGACAGTAATTGTGCCATAAAATTAATGGTGGTGATGATTGGTGATAGTGGTTGGCAACAGATGATAATGGTAGTTGACAACAATGTTAGTAGTGATTGGCGGCGGTGGCGAATAGACGACAGTAGTGGTTGTTGGCATTAGCGCTGATAGTGTGGTGATGGAGGTAATTGCTGATACTGGTAGTTGGTTTTCATGTTTGGTAGTGCTGGTGGTGTTAGTGGCCGGTGATAGCTATTAGTTGTGATTATGTAATGACGGTTGGTGGTGGTTGTCGAGAGAATGATAATAGAAGTTTATTTTGCTGAAAAAAAAGTTAATTGAATAACTACTTAATAATGTTGAGATTCGTTCAAAATTTGAATGACCCAAATAATGTAATCAAACGTATTAAGTGGTTTTCCAGAATTTTAAAGTGATGGGTGCTCGCCGATAAAAAATCTAAAAGAAGAGGAAAAAAAATTCAGTTATGGGTGCTCACTTTATATTTATCTAACTATTTTCATAATTGCCTATAAAAATTTATTAAATGGAATTAAAAGTAATGGGTGCTCAAGCACCCATAAGTATCCGTGTACATCCGCCACTGGTTATAGTAAATTGTAGTTAAAGAAAACATATATTGTCATAGGACATGAGATTTGGTTCCGAAAAAAAATTAGCTTTCATAAAAAAGTGTTGTTATATAAGAATGTTGTTATAAAGATGTATGACTGTATCTTTAGAAAAATAAATGCATTTAATGGTTTAGGATAAGAACCATTCAATTCTCTGTATTAGAGGGAGATTTGCACAAATAGGATCATTTAAAGCCAATATTTAAATTAAAAAATAACCTGGTTGGTCATAACTTTTATAAATACGTCATAACATTTCCACAAGTTACAGGGGCGGAAGATAATAAAATTGTGCTTTAACAAGTTATGTCATACTAGTTGCGTTCTTCAATTGTTTGTTGGACCAGCAAGACAACGTTTTATTTTCAATCTGCCTATTTTGTTAAATTATTCACAAGTTTTACGACATCATAAAGCGTAGCTCTCAAATACTTCAAGAAGCCAATGTTAACGTTGTTCACTGCTATAGAGAGGTTAATCAAGTGGCGGATTACCTAACTAAGCTAGCAACTACTTTTTCTGAAGAATCATACTTTTTTGCATTCCAACAACTCCCTAAAGGTGCCAAAGACCCTTTCCATATAAACAAGAATCAAATGCCTAGTATTAGAACCAAGTTTGATAAGGCAAATTTTTTTGTGAGTTAATTATTCGCTTTATAATGGGTTAGAGATGTATATATTTCTCCCGACCCCTTTTTTGAAGGATAGCTAGTTATCCTTATGTTGTATGTTCAAAGGCAATGACATATCCCTTTTTCGTAATCCTCCATTTTTATGGAATACAACCTCAGCAACTCGGAAATTTAACTCGAAAAAATTCACAAGTTTTACCGGAGTAACAAAAGTTACATGTATTATTCAAATGTTTACAAATTTCCCAAATTTATAAGTCTTCATTCTACCAATCTTTTTAGGTTGTTCCCATGTTTCACGGAGTTTATATTTTCACTCTTTCCCTACTACAGCAAGTGGAGTAGAATTTATGGCGAGTGCAGCGTTTGAGAAAACTGTATTCACAGTTAACCAATGTACAAGACCATCAGAGCAGAAAGATTACAAATAAGGTAATTCCAAGACTTACTAAAGATACCAAGAAGAGCCATGCAGGGATAGCTGCTAAATTAACTCAATGCATCTTCAGCATACATATATAAGCCGTCCTAGATTAATATTTAATAGTAGGGTGAAGAATTTAGAATGCAAGGACGCCTGCAAGATGGATAATGTCCAATGCACCTCTGTATACTCGGGAGAAAATTAATGTAATTAATGATCACGCTAGGTCTAGCAACACTTTAAAACATGGAGATAAATGTGAAACATCGACCCTTAAAAAAGTAAACAAATAAGCCTAACTAGAAAATAAGTAGAAGAGTAAATCCTAAAGAGTGAGATATAGGGCCTAGTACTATTTGATTATTTTTAGCGTTTTGTCTTGAATGACAAAGGAATGATGCAATGCAAAAATCATATATATTTGAACTGCTAAGGTATATATGACTGCATCTCAAGGATTATTTTTTTACCAACATAGTCACTGTAATGGATTTTTTTTAACCTATTTGGGGTGAAACTAACAGTAATAAAAGAATGTATATGTATGTCACAGAATATTTAGTAGGTTTTAGTCTATGCATGTTGTAGGGTAACTGAATCCAATTTAGTGCGTAACTGAATGAAAGCCAGCTACTTTGTCCTTAAGAGTGCAGTTTTTCCCTCTCCTTTTATTTTGATTTGCCGTTAGCAAATATTACAGAAATAATGAGGCGCCTCAACAAATGGCTTCCGAAGCGGGCTGGATGTAAGATTTACTATGCAAAAGTTTGAGCAACGCAATAACACATGTTGGGGCCTTAAGTAGAATACTCAGAACATATGTTAGATAGCTCTTGGACATAGAGTATTCTCCTGTTTTTGACAGCATATATTTGTTTTCTTAATACCATCCTGCCATTTGAAACTTTAGAGAGTTCAATTTCTTCCAATACCAGCTACAGTCTGCTGGTGATTGGTGTTCCCACATAATTTTCTTGTCCTTTGTGCACATATTGTTGGCCTATTTGACCCATAGTGTGTCTTTTTTCCTAACTAATTTCCATAAAAGTTTACCTACTGCAGCAATGTTTCATTTGCAGTTGCTTTTGATGTTTAAACCTCCATACTGTTTAGGAATACAAACCCTTTTCCCATGCTACTAGGTTAACCTCCCTTTTTTATTGAATTGTACCCCATTGGAAATCTCTGCATTTCTTATCAACAAGTTTTACCACACTTTGAGGCTGAATAAACATAGCACTCCATAAGTGTAATATAGAGAACAAAATTGCCATTCTTATTTTGCAGTATCCCAGCATACGACAATTATCTTGTATAAGCTGTGATTTTGTTTGTGATCTTATCAACTAATTGCTTGCAATCCATCTTATTTCACTTTCTTGATGTAAGAGGATGGCCTACGTACCTTATAGGAAAGGTCCCTAAGGTGAACCCAGTAATCTTTAGCATATCCTGCCTTGTAACCTCATCTACCCCTACTAGAAACATGCTAGATTTATCTATGTTGGCCTCTAACCATGTAACATCACAGAAATGCTGTAATACATATATTCTTATTCCATATTTTATCCCTTTTTAATTAATACATATGTAAATTCCAGTATAGCTTAAATATGTATTATTTTGTGAATATGAAAAAGAACACAAAAAGCCAAAGTATAACTTACAATTTTATTCGTGTATGAACTGCGAAGTAGACAACTATATGTTTGATTTTTATACATATATTATAAAGTAAAATTTATTTGGGCGAAGAGGTGAAATTCGAATTTGAAGTTTGTGGGTTAGGATTTCTAGGTGAAAATAGACTCGGTAACCCTTTTATATAGAAAAGGGGTCAGGTATGTCCTTCTACTATACTAAAAAGATCACATTTATCCTCTTTTATACTTTCGGTTCAAAACTACCCTTGACGATAATCTAATAGCTTAAATATACCACTCTTGTAACGATCCGGCCGTTTCATTTCATGAGTTACCACTCTGTTTTCCTATTTCTACATTTTGTTGCCTTGTGTGGCTATATTATGTATGATCGAGTTGGTTTGTCCAGGTTCAGAGAGGTTTTGATAAAGTTTGAGACACTTAATCTCTTTGGAGTGAGTTTAATTTGGAAAACTCAACTAGATGGTGACTTATTTTAATGGGGCTTGGATGTGAATTCTAATGGTTAGGATAGCTTCGGCAGGTTATTTGGGACTTAGGAGTGTGATCGGAATGTGTTTTTGAGGTACGTACTAGATTTAGGCTTGAATTGGTGAAATTAGAATTTTGGCATTGGCCGTTTGATAGGTGAAAAATTGGATATAGGGGTTGGAATGGAATTCTGGGAGTTGCAGTAAGTCTGTTGTGTCATTTGGGATGTGTAGAAAGTTTCAAGTTATTCGAACGTGGTTTGATGGACTTTTTTATCAAAAGTAGAATTTGGAGGATTTTAGAATCTTAGGCTTGAATATGATGTGATTTGGTTGATTCGATGATGTTTGAGGTATTTTTGTAGATTTGTATAAGTTTTGATATTGTTATATGACTAGTTCGTGTTTTTGGTTAAGGTCACGGGAGCCTCGGAGTGATTTCGGATGATTGACAGGGATTTTAGAGTTAAGTTGGCAGCTGAAGTTTTATAGTTGTTGTCATAACCGCATCTGCGGTTGGGAGGCTTCTGGTGCGACTCCGATAGATGCAAAAGTGAGCAGGGCTACTGGACCAAAACTCGCATGTGCGAAATATTGAGTGCACCTGTGTGTCCGCAGATGCGGAAGAAAGGTCGCAGGTGCGGTTCCACAGATTTAAGAGAAAACCACAAAAGGGTAGGTTGACCGCTATAGCGGTAGTGCATAAGCGAAAAAGGGGATCGTAGGTGCAAAATCCCTGGGTCAGAAGTTAAACAAGGTTCCGTTCGCGAATTTTTGCTAATTTCTCCATTTTTTAAGATGGGAAATGACATAGGGCGGTGAATATGAAAGGGAAATTGAAGATATTAGTTGAGTAAGCTACCTAAGCCTCATTACTCGAGTTTATGATCATTTTTCCATTATTTATTCATGGTATTAGTCGAAATTAAGAAAGAAAATTGAGGGATTAGGGCTTGAGATTAAAGCTTTGAGTGGGGATCTGAGGGGCCATTTGAGGATCTATTTCGATGCTTTTGGTATGAGTAGACTCATGGGAGGATAAGGATTCCATAGATTTCAGTTCTGTAGGATTCCGAGACGTGGTCCGGGGGTCGGTTTTGGCCAATTTCACGATTTTTTGTATTGGTTGATCATAGTTGAATGGGCTTTGTTCCTTAGCATATTCTAATTATATGATTCTTATTTGGGTAGATTCGACACGATTTGATGCCGAGGTGAGAGACAAAGTCATCGCGGAGTAGTATTTCATCCGATTTAAGGTAAGCAACCGTTGTAAATATGGAACTGCGTGTATCAAACCCCGATATTTCTTAATGTTTTGACAAATAATAAGATGACCCACATGCTAGTTGACGAGTGTGTGGGCGTGCACCGGTAGGGTTCGCGACTTGGTCTGTCTCGTAGTGACTATTAAGCCACGTATTTGATTTGATATCTTATGATATCACCTATTTTAGAGATTTATACTATATTATGGGTTGCATGCCATGTTTGGGGCCTTGTGCCGACCTTTTTTGAGACCCTTAAGGGAATGTTACTATTTTCTTCATCAATTTGTCTGAAAGCATATCCTTAGTCACGTACTACATGTTTATTAATTAAACCTTATTTTTATCATTCTACCTCTTAAAATGTGAAAAATGTTTGGGCTGGGTTCCCTGATTTCCACTGTTATGCCCGAGTGGTTGTGAAGTTAATGACGGAGAGCGGTTGAGGACCTAATGGTGAGAATTATATATATTATGGATCATGTTGCACGCCGCAACAGTATTAAATATATATCAAGTTGCACGGCACATTGATACTTATATGGATCAGGATGCACGCCGCAGCGATATATATATATATATATATATATATATATATATATATATATATATATATATATATATATATTAGATCGGGTTGCGCGCCGCAGCGATATGATGCTTCAGCTGAAGGAGCCCCTCCAGAGTCTGTATATCACCCAGTGAGGGTAGTCGACTATAAACTATGAATCTGGTTGCACGCCGCGGTAATTATTATGATTATTACTATTATGAGATATTATTGAGCCAAAGTTTTGGATGTGATACTGTGTGACGAGAGTTGAGTCAAAAGTGACCGAGAGGCTATAATTATGGGTGATACCTTGCCCGATGGGCGAATTGATGTCATTTTTATTCATTTCACTCTTCTTTTATATGGAACCTCCATTGAATGCTAAGTAAATAATTTCGAAGTACCATCCTTGAAACTTAAAATTTTACGAAGTAACTGGCTTTTAAGCTATTGAGTTTGAATTGATATTCTGTTATATACTCTTACATATGATTTTTAACTGCTCATCAATGAACTCAGACTTTATTGACTTTAGTAACTTTATGAGTTGGCGTACCCTCGTTACTCCTTGCACCATGTGTGCAGATCCAGGTGCCTGAGCGGCAGAGTGAGAGTCCCCGGAATTATCGGAGCTTACTAGAGACTATAAGGTAGCTGCACGGCGTCCGCAACCCTGCTTTCCTTCTTTATATCTCTCTTTTCTGCATTTTTTAGATTTATTCTGTACTAAACAATAGGACTAGGGGTATTTAGAGGCTTTACCCATGTGCACGAGATTGTTAGGCTGTGTTTGTATAATTTTGTATTGTTTTCCATGCATTTTAATTGATTTATATAATTCTTATGAGAATCTGTACTTCAATCAGTTTCGAAAATAGTTTTATAAAAAGAGATAATATGGCAATTTGGGTTGGCTTGCCTAGTATTGTGATAGGCACCATCATGAAAGGGGTATTTGGGGTCATGACACGCAGTTTAGTAGAGTCTCGAGGATTGGTATGAATTGGTTTGTATTTATCCTCGGGGGGCTACAGAACCTTTAGGAAAAACTTCTCATTCTTGAATTCCTGTTGTGCAAATTTGTTCATTCTAGTTCTAAACTTCTCTTATTCTATTATCTCACAGATGGTGAAGACATGTGCTACCGGTCAGGATGGACGACCACCAGTACCACTAGTTGGAGCCACTAGAGGTTGAGAACGTAGTCAAGGTCGTTGTAGGGGCAGGGGTGTAGCCCGCACAGCAACTACGACAGCACATGCATATCCACTAGGCACCCTAGTTTGGGACCAGGTCCCAGTTGCGGATGCTTCAGCAGCAGCAGCTCAAGTACTGATTCTTTCTATTGTAATTCCAGGCCTTTCTACTAGTGTGCACTGGTTTAGCTTAGGCGGTCTCAGTTAGCATGGCCGCAACTATTTCTCAAGATAGGGGAGACATTCAGAGTCCCATTGCTTGCACACCTTATAAGGTTGTGCAGGGGCACCTCAAGCCCAGCCTATTGCACCCGCTCAGGAATATGTGGTTCCAGTTATGCCTGATGACGAGCAGCGTCGATTGGAGAGATTTAGTATACTTCATCCTCAGGCTTTTAGTGGTAATGAGAGGTGTAAGCCCATTGGTTCAGCGCCTCTTACCTTGCAACAATTCTATATTCTCTTTCTGGAGAAGTATGTGCCATAGTATCATTGAGAGGAGCTGCGCTGGCAGTTCGAGCAGTCGTATCAGGGTGCTATGACTGTGACATAGTATTAGATTTGGATTCTCATGACTCGAGAGAGGGTGTCAGCTTCTACTTTTGATGAGGTTGTTGACATCATCCGAGAGATTGAGTTAGTTTGTCGCCAAAAGCGAGAGGAGAGGGAGGCCAAGAGGCTTCAAGGACCTGGTAGTTTTGGTAGTGCTCTTTTGTGGGGTCAGTTTCAGCACGGAATAGTTAGTCCATTCAAGTAGGCTCAATCAGCTTGCCTCACTTATCATGGGGCATCATCGGTTCATAGTTCTCACTCTCGTTAGGGTCATTCTTCACTCAGTTCTGTATCAGCCCAGAGTTCATCTCATGCTGAATCAGTTCAAGGTTCTTCCATGCCAGGTCCTTCTACCGGTCATTCAAGTGTCAGTGGTTCCCTTCAGTCCCCTAATCCACCACTGGGAAGTTGTTATGATTGTGGAAAATTTGGACATATAAGGAGGCAATGTCCTTGACTTTTTGAGGGCCCGTCTCAATAGAGGGGTCAGCCCTCGACTTCAGCTCTAGCTTCTTCACCACTCACTCAAGAGCTGGGGGTGGGGTCAGTCAGCTAGGGTTGACCTAGAGGGGAGGTCGATCAGGTGGTGGTCAAGCTCGTTTTTATGCACTCCCAATTAGACCAGATGTTGTTGCTTCATATGCTGTGATTAGAGGTATTATCTCAATTTGCTGCAAAGATGCCTTTGTGTTATTGGATCCTAGTTCCACTTTTTCATATGTGTCATCATATTTTGCTCGTTAGTTGGATACACCCCTATGAGTCTCTTATTTCATTTTTTCATACATCTACTCTGGTGGGCGATATAATTATTATGGATAGTGTATACCAGTCGTGTGTGGTGACTATTGTGGGTCTAGAGAACCAAAGGGATCTATTGATGCTTTATATGGTGGACTTTGATGTGATATTCAGCATCTATAGGCTATCTTTGTGCTGTGCTATTTTAGGCTATCATGCTATGACAGTGACATTGGCTATGGCGCGTGTGCCACAGATTGAGTGGAGAGGTTCTACTGATTTTTCCCCAATAGGTTGATTCCGTTCTGGAAGGCCCAACAGAATCTTGGGAAAGGTTGTCTTTCATACATTAGCCTTTGTGAGGGATGACAGTGCAGAGACTTCTAATATTGATTATGTTGCGTTGTGAGGGATTTTCCCGATGTGTTTCCTGTAAACCTGTCGGGCAAGCCACCGGGTAGGAATATTGATTTTTGTAGCGATATTGTTCTGGGCACTCAGCCCATTTACATTCCACCGTATCGTATGGCACCAACGGAATTGAAATAGTTGAATCAGTACCTTTAGGAACTCCTTGGTAAGGGGTTCATTCGGCCTAGTGTATCGAATTGGGGTGCGCCTGTTCTATTTGTGAAGAAGAAGGATGACATGATGTGGATGTGTATTCATTATAGGCAGTTGAACAAGGTCACAATTAAGAACAAGTATCCCCCGCCTCGCATTGATAATTTGTTTGACCAGCTTCAGTGAGCAACAGTGTTCTCCGAGATTGATCTCCGTTTAGGTTATCACCAGTTGAAGATTAGGGACTCGGATATTCTTAAGGCAACTTTCAGAACCCGATATCGTCATTATGAGTTCTTGGTGATGTCTTTTGGGTTGACCAATGCCTTAGAAACATTCATGCATTTGATGAACAATGTGTTTCAGCCTTATCTTGACTCATTTGTCATAGTATTCATTTATTCTATGCAAGTGTATTCGTGTAGTTAGGAGGAGCATGCAGAGCGTTTGAGAGTTGTGGTGTAGATATTGAGGGAGGAGAAGCTTTATGCAAAGTTCTCAAAGTGTGAGTTTTGGCTCAGTTCAGTGGCTTTCTTTGGGCACCTGCTATCCAACGAGGGTATGCAAGCTGACCCAAAGAAGATAGAGGCAGTTCAAAGTTAGCCTAGGTCATCCTCAGCTACAGATATTCATAGCTTTCTTTGTTTGGCGGGTTATTACTGTTTGTTTGTTCAGGAATTTTCATCTGTCGCATCTCATTTGACCAAGTTCATTCATAAGGGTGATCCATTCAGGTGGTCGGGTGAGTGTGAGGAGAGCTTTCAGAAGCTCAAGACTGTCTTGACCACAACTCCAGTGTTATTTTTGCCATCTGCTTCAGGTTAATATACCATGTATTGTTATTCTTTGAGAGTGGGATTCAGGTGTGAGTTGATGCAGGAGGGTAGAGTTATTGCTTATTCTTCTCGTCAGTTAAAGCCCTATGAGAAGAACTAACCTGTTCATGATTTGGAGATGACTTCCACTGTTCACGCGTTGAACATTTGGAGGCATTATTTGAATGATATGTCTTGTGAGGTGTTTACTGATCATTGTAGCCTCCAGCACTTTTGCAATTAGAAGAATCTCAATTTGAGGCAGTGGAGATGGTTAGAGCTGCTAAAGAACTATGATATTACTACCTTGTACTATCTGAGGAAGGCCATCGTGGTGGCTGATGCCTTGAGTAGGAAGGCGGTGAGCATGCGCAGTTTGGCGTATATCTTTGTAGTCCATGTTCAGGCCTTGGACAATCAGTTTGTAAAGATGGATATTTTGAAGCCCAATTGTGTATAGGCTTGTATGATTTCTCGGTTTTCCTTATTTGATCGCATTAGAGAGCTCCAGAATTATGATCCTCATTTTCTTGTCCTAAAGGTTAAAGTTCAGTATGATGATGCCGGGGATGACACTATTGATGATGAGGGAGTATTGAAGATGCAGGGCTGCATATGAGTACCCAATGTGAATGGACTTCGGGAGGTTATTCCAGAAGAGGCCCGTAGATCGTGGTATTCTATTTATCTAGGTGCCGTGAGAATTTATTAGGATCTGAGACATCACTATTGGGGGAGAAGAATGAAGAATGACATTGTAGGATTTGTGGCTCGTTGTCTCAAATATCAATAAGTGAAATACGAGCTTCAGAGATCAGGTGGCTTGCTTCAGCGGATGGATATGTCAAAGTGCAAGTGGGAGCGAATCACCCTAGACTTAGTAGTTCGGCTTCCACAGACTTTGAGGAAGTTAGATTCTATTTGGGTGATTTGTTGATTGACTGACCAAGTTAGCGCACTTCATTCTTGCGTATACTACATATTCTTCAGAGTAGTTGGCATAAATCTATATCTAGGAGATTGTTCGTTTGCATGGTGTCCCAGTTTCCATCATTTCAGATAGGGGAACTCAGTTTACTTCACAGTTTTGGAAATCTGCGCAGTGAGAGTTGGGTACTCAGGTTGAGTTGAGCACCACTTTTCATCCCCAGACGGATGAGCAGTCCTAGAGTACTATTCAAATATTGGAGTACATGTTGCGCGCTTATTTATTTTTGAGGGTTATGGGATCAATTTCTACCACTTGCAGAGTTTACTTATAACAATAGTTACTAGTCAAGTATTCAGATGGCTCCATATGAGGCATGTACGGGAGGCAGAGTAGATCTCTAGGTTGTTGGTTTGAGTTGGGTGAGGCTAGGCTATTGGGTAAAGACTTAGTGCATGATTCTTTAGACAATGTGAAGATGATTCAGGAGAGGCTTCACACAGCGCAGTCGAGATAGAAGAGTTATGCTGATAGGAAGGTTCGAGATATGTCCTACATGGTTGGTGAGAAGGTTCTATTGAAGGTTTCACCCATGAAGGGTGGTATAAGATTTGGGAAGAAGGGTAAATTGAGTCCTCGGTTCATTAGGCCTTTTGAGGTGCTTCGGAGGATTGGGGAGGTGGCTTTTGAGCTTGCTTTGCCACCCAACTTCACGAGTGTGCATCCACTATTTCATGTTTGTATACTCTGAAAGTATATTAGCAATTTGTCTCATGGTTTGGATTTCAGCACGGTTCAGTTAAATGATGATTTCACATATGATGTGGATCCAGTGGCTATTTTGGAGCATTAGGTTTGAAAGAGAAGATCAGAGGATATAGCATCAGCGAAAGTGCAGTGGAGAGGTCGGCCCATCGAGAAGGATACCTGGGAGACCGACCGAAGATGCGAAGCAGAAATCATCACCTATTTGAGGTTTCAGGTGTGTTTCTTGACTCATTCGAGGATGAACGTTTGTTTAAAAGGGGGATAATGTAATGACCCATCCGATCTTTTCCTAAGTTTCCACTCCGTTTTCCCTATTTCTGCTTCTTAGTGCCTTGTTCGGTTGTATTATGAGTTATCGGGTTGCTTGGTTCAGGTTCGGAAAGGTTTTGGTAAGATTTGAGACACTTAGTTTCTTTGGAGTGAGTTTAAGTTGGAAAAGTCAATAAGATATTGACATATGTTAAAAAGGGCTTAGATGTGAATTCTGATGGTTTGGATACCTTCGCAAGGTCATTTGGGACTTGGGAGCATGATCGCAATTTGTTTTGGAGGTCTGGAGTAGATTTAGGCTTGAGTTGGCATCATAGAAATTTTGGCGTTTGCTGGTTGACATGTGAGATTTTGATATAGGGTTCGTAATGGAATTTGAGGAGTTACAGTAGGTCCTTTGTGCCATTTTGTATATGTGTTAAAACTTTCAGGTCATTCAAATGTGGTTTGATAGACCTTGTTATCATAAGCGAAATTTGGAAAATTTTGAAAATTTAGGCTTGAATCTGATATGATTTGGTTGATTCGATGTTTTTTGAGGTGTTTTGGAGATTTGTATAAGTTCGGATATCGGTAAAGGACTATTTCATGATTTTATTGAGGTCACGGAGGCCACGCTGTGATTTTACATTGTTGACGGGGGATTTTAGAGTTGAGTTTGGCATCTGAAGTTTTATGGTTGCAAACATAACCGCATATGCGGTTGTGCGACCGCAGGTGCGACTCCCAAAGATGCGGAAGCAAATCACAGAAGTAGCCAGGGCTAGAGGATCATAAGTCCTAGGTGCGGAATATTGAGCGCACCTACGTGACCGCAGATGCGGAAGAAAGGTCACATGTGTGGTTCCAGGGGTTTAAGTGAAAACCGCAGAAGCGGTAGATTGACCGCAAAAACAATAGAAACGTAAAAAGCGACCGCATACGTGAAATCTATGATTCAAAAGGTATATCAGAATTCCTTCGCAAATTTTTGCTAAGTTCTCCATTTTTTAATACGAGAACTGACCTAAGGTAGTGAATTTCACGGGGAAATGGAAGGTATCGGTTAGGTAAGCTACCTAAGCTTCATTACTTGAGTTTATGATCATTTTTCCATTGTTTAATCATGGTATTAGTAGAAATTAAGGAAGAAAATTAAGGGATTAGGGCTTGAGAATACTGAGATTTGAGTGGGGATTTGAGGGCCATTTGAGGATCGATTTTGATGCTTTTTGTATGAATAAACCCGTGGGAGAATGATGATTGCATTGATGAAAATTTATTGGATTCCAAGATGTGGGTCCGGGGGATGAGTTTGGCCAATTTCGGGATTTTTCGTATAATTTGATTATTTTAGCAAGGGCTTCGTTCCCTTAGCATATTCTAATGTTATGATTATGATTTTGGGTACAGCCAGCGCGGGTTGAGGCCAAGGCGAGAGGCAACGACGTCGTGAAGTAGTATTTCATCCGGTTTGAGGTAAGCAACCACTGTAAATCTGGAACTAATGGTATAAAACCCCAGTATTTCGTAATGTTTTGACAAATGAGGTGACAAGCGTGTGGGTGTTCACCAGTAGGGATCGTGATTTGGTCCATCCCATAGCGACTGTTAAGCTACGTATTTGATTTTAAATCTTATGATATGATGTATTATAGAGATTTATACTATGTATGTCGTGTTTGGGGCATTGTGCCGACCTGTTGCGACCCTTAGGGGCATTTTTATTTTTTTCTTCATCTATTTTTTGAAAGCACATTTCAATCATGTTTTACTATTTATTATTTAAACTTGGTTTTTATCACTCAACTTCTTAAAATGTGAAAACTCTTTGGGCGGAGTTCCCTGACTTCCACAGTTATGCCCAAATGGCTATGAGGTTAATGATTGAGAGAGGTTGATGACCTAATGGTGATGATTATATATATTATGGATTTGGCTAAACGCTGCAACAATCAATATATATATATATATATATATATATATATATATATATATATATATATATATATATTGGATCGGGTTGTGCGCCGCAACGATATGATGCTTGAGCCGAAGTAGCCCCTCCGGAGTCTTTATACCCCAGTGAGCGTAATCGACTATAAACTCTAGATCGGACTGCACGCCGCAGCGATTATCATGAGTATTACTATTATGAGATATTATTGAGCCAGAGTGCTGAGTGTGAGTACTGTGTGACGAGAGCTGACCGAGAGGCTTGACCGAGAGGCTATAATTATGGATGATACCATGTTGGAGGGCCCAATTTATGTCATTTTTACTGACTTCACTCTCTTTTTATAATGAACCTCTATTGAAAACTGCTAAGTAAATGAATTCAAAGAATCTAACTTGAAACTGAAGATTTTACGAAGTAACTGGCTTTTAAACTGTTGAGTTTGAATTGATATTCTGTTGTATACTCTTATATATGATATTTAACTTCTCGTCACTGCACTCAATCCTTAATTATTTTAGTTACTTATTGGGTTAGCGTAGTCACGTTAATCCCTGCATCTTGTGTGTAGATCCAGGTGCCCGAACGACAGAGTAAGGGTCTCCAGCGCTATCAGAGCTTACCGGAGATTGCAAGGTAGCTGCACGGTGTCTGTAGCTGCTTTCCTCCTTCCTATCCTTGTTTTCAGCATTTTTATATTTGATATGTATTAAATAGTCGAACTATTGGAATTTAGAGTCTCTTGACTTGTGATACCAGATTGTTGGGCTGTGTTGGTATAATTTTCTGCTGCTTTCCGCACATTTCATTTATTTATATAATTCTTATGAGAATTTAAACCTTAATCAATTTTAGAAAATAGTTTTATAAAAGAAGTTACTATGGTTACTTTTTTGGTTGCCTTGCGTAGTATTTTGATAGACGTCATCACGATCAGGGTATTTGGGTTCGTGAATACTCTTCCATAGAGGTTTCCAAGGTGGACAACCAATCCCATATGGTACTATAATTTCATGAGATAAATACTACGTGGCATGTCGTTTCATTATCCCCAACCCATGTTACCCCATCTCTCGACTTTTTCTTTTATCACTAGTACCTTATCTCACTTTACAACCATCACGACCATAACCACAACAACAACAACCATAATGATCATCGTTTCACCACCTCCACCTTTACTTTACGATTGACCCTTCCTCTGCATCTTCCTGTATTTTTCTTCATAAAATTAATATTACTTCAAGAATTTTAACATTAGAATTGTCACAAAAAATTCTTCTAAGTTAAATTAGTGATTTTGTTGTCTTCTTTTGACTAATTCTAGTTACATTTATCTTTAAGAACTTGTACCAACGGAGAAAATTTTACACTAGACTTATGATTTTTTATGTTTGGAAAAACTATTGTTTTCCATTATTATATTTTGCTCACTTAGGAAATTACAATAATTTTTGATGTTTTTCACTAAGTTGCAACTATTGATGCTTTATGAATCTTTTTTTTCTTTCTCTTTCTTAATTGTAGTTGAGTATTTCTCCAAGCCCTTTTCAGTTAGTGTGCATAATCTGTATCTTTTTTGGAAGGTTTTATGTGAAAAAGTAATTAAAATGTGAAATCATAGTTAAAAATTCATTTATGTTGACTCTCGTGAACATTTGTGCAAATGAACATGTATATGTATTTTAACTATCCTGGTGGGTCTTTGTCATGATTTGGGATTTGAGCATATACCCGGAATTGAATTCAGAAGTTTCTAGCTTTATTTATCACAATTTGTTGAAAATTTGATGTTTAAAGGTTTAAATAATTTTAAAATTTGACCGAAGTTTGAATTTGTTGCTACCATGTCCGAAATTTGATTCCTGAGCTTGGAATAGGTTCATTTAATGTATTCATGACTTGTTTGCAAAAATTGGTAACAAAACGGAGATGATTTAACGTTATTCAGACGTCCGGTTTAAATATTGAAAGTTCTTAAGTTTCATTAAAAATGTCATTCATCTTGGTGTCCGATTCATTTATTCTAGGTGTTCTTTTGGTATTTTGATCACGCAAGCGATTTTGTATGATTGTTTTGACTTGTGTACTGTTTGGTTTGCAACCCCGAAGGCTCGAGTGAATTTCGAATAGGCTTTGGAGTTTTTTTAGCACTTAGGAAAAAATATCTTGTGCATATGTGTTCTGGTATTTGTACTGCAGACTTTGCAAATGCCAGTTATGGACCACAACTGCGATCCTCACGATTGCTAAAGAGGCTTCGCATTTGCGAGTAGGGGCTAGGGACTGGTTTCTTGCATTTGCGAGAATTGGGTCGAAATTGCGATCTTCTTAGGAACGCATTTGAAAAGGCAGCAGATGTGTTAATGCTTCTCATTTTTTAAGGCTTTTTCGCATTTGTAGGGTTCGCTATTTCAAAACCCTGTGTAGTGATTGCGACATCTACGCCTGGTAAAAAGCTTAGAAAGATAGATTTTAGCTCATTGTTTCAATTTCTCAATCCTAGCCACCCTAGAGACGATTTTCCTAAGAACTTTTATTCGTACATTCATTGGTAAGTGACCATAACCTACTTTCTCACAATTATACCATTACTTTTCATAAGTTTTCAACATTAAATCTAGGATTGTCATGGTAGAAATTGGGGATTTGGGTATAACTAGAAATTTTTTAAAAATTGAAATTTAGACCTCGAATTGAGGTTGGATTTCGAAACTAATTACACAACCGGGATCGAGAGAGAATGTATAATTGGATTTTGGTATTAATTTCAGGTTTGTACCAAGCGGTCCAGGATTGACTTTTGTTGACTTTATCAAAATTTATCTAGATTGGATCTCTTTCATTTATGAGTAATTTCTAAAGCTTATTTTAATTTGTTTGATCAATAATTTATTAGATTTGGTGGTTTTGAGGCTTGTTAATAATGCAAGGTCGTGGTTGAATTTTGATTTGATTGCAGAGTGAGATAAATATTGAATTTAACCTTGATATGAGGGAATAAAGAACTCTTATAATATACACCCACAAAATACTTTTTTCTTTATTTTTTTCATTTCATTAATTATTTAATTCCATGCCTTAACTGTTATAAGCATTAAATGTTTCCCATGTCATTATTTGGTACTTGTAACTTATTATTCACGTGTTAGAAATTTTAGATTCTCTCATGCTTCCATGATTTACTGTTACTTGCCATACATGACTTACGTGTACACTTTAATTTTTATTTATATGATTTGTTTTACACGGTTAGTATTTATCATGGTGAATTCTTAGTTTGAGACGAGATGTACTTCCTGTTTCTACTTCATTTCTATTAGTCTTAGAGAATCGTTGTGATTCGACTTGTTAAATTAATTGCACTTATTGATTTATTCATATTGTGCGGCTGGATCGGGTTGCACGCCACCACAGGTGAAATAAGGGTGGATTGATGTGGCAAACGGGTGAATTTATATTGGCACTGTGGGATCAAGTTGCGCAATGCAACATGCAAACTAAGTGTGGATTGATATAATGAAATAAGGGTGAATTATGATATTGATTCTAATTATATGGTGGGTTCAGATTGCATGCCACAAATGTTTTTTAAATTTATTATTATTGAAATTATTATGGTGGAATAAGGGAGAATTGTATTGTACGGTGGGATCGGATATGCGCCACATTAGTATACATGATTTACATTCCTTTTTGTATTGTTTTGGCTCGGGTACGTTCATACGAGCCTTTAAGGATTGGTATTTCTATCATTTACATGGTTTTCTTTGGAGATTGGGTTACTTTATGTGCTAACCGCTTTAATTCATTTTTGTATTTTTTTCTTTCTTGACGTTATTTTATACTGCGTACAGGTCGTTGTAAATGACTGCTTAGCTTCGTCACTACTTCGTCGAGGTTAGGCTCAGCACTTACAGAATATATGGGTTCGATTGTACTCATACACACTCTACACTTCTTATGCATATTTTGGAATCGGTAACAGCAGCGGTCCCTAGATTTCTCGTGTCGGCTATTGAGTGGATAATTTAGGTACATATGCTCATCATTCACAGACCTTAAAGTCCTCTTCTTCCTTATCTTAGATGTTTACTTTCCCTCAGACAAGTTTACTTTTATGCAAATCATTATTTGTACTATTCTAGTATCTCATGTACTTGTGACGCTAGACTGTGATTTTTACATGTTTTATATCCTTTCTTGCCTTAGCTTTGTGCGTGAACTTCCATAAATTATTCCCAAAATTCATACAAGTTGCGCTTGATTGCAGGTTTGAGCGATAAGTCGACAAATGTCAAAGATCGGCTCAAAAAGGAGTGAAATCTGCCATATGAAAAATATAAGTGAAATGTGGAAACAAATGACCTGCGTGGTCCGCACTGATGTGTCACGTGTCCGCGTAAGAGAGTTTAGAGGATGAATCATTTCATGTCCAATCGACGCAGTCTGAATTGCTTGACACGCGGCCGCGCAAAAAAGTTAAAAGACCCTGCAATTTTCGAGTGAAGATGCGTGGTCCGTGCTCCTTTCCATGCGGTCCGCTCCAATGAGTGCTCAGAGACTCAGTCATTCAAGGCAAAAGCCCACGTGGCCACATACATACTCAGTGCGGTCCGCGTTGATGAAGTTTCGAGAAGGTGAATTTGTACCAAAACACCTACGCGGCTGCACTCCACTTCTACGTTTTTTACGTCCATCACCCTACACGGCCTCGCATCACATTTTTGCAGTCCACGTCCCTAGTGTAAGAAGAAAGATATGAAGACCCAAACCCCTATGCGGCTGCGTGTCATCTGTGCGTGGTCCGCGCCAGACCTTCAGGGTATTTTTGTCCGGTTTTTCCTGTGTAGTATAAATAGAGCATTTTACTTTTTAGGTTAAGTGGGGTGTATCCGACTTCAAAGATTTAGCCGATTTTGGGCAATTTTATTTTTTATTAACGTGGATTTGAGTAGATTAACATCTTAGTTAATTAATAGATCAATTTTATCTTTTATTTCTTCAATTTATATTTCTACTATGTCTAGCTATACCCATTAGCTAGGGTTGTGGCTCAACCCTATTGTGGGTAATTGATGGGTGTGATTTTTTAGTGCATGAATGATGTTTGGTATTTGTTATTTGGGTAAATCTTATGTTTTCATTAAGATTTGGTGGTTGCAAACACTAAGTCTAACTTAGTGGGTCTTGACTCTACTTTAGAAGGAGAGTCTATGACCCCAAGATTAATTCCAACAAGGAATTGGGATGGACCCTTGAGAATGGTAGTCCCAGTTAACGGGTTGAGCCTCGAGAGAGTAATTACCCAACTTGAACCCTAAGTTGCTTGGGTAAATTGGCCTACCCACTTGGTCTCGAGAGCGTCAATTGGGAAAAATCACTCTCTCCACCAAGAAGTGTGAGAGTGGGTGCAAAAGTGCAATGGTTATAGCATAAGTCTCATATTATCATTCTTGCATTAGGAATATCTACCTGTTAGTTGACCACCTACGTGCATGCCACAATCCTAGTGCTTTCTCTATATTGCATGTATCCTAGAATCAATATCTTAGCATAAATTAGATTTAAACTTGTAGTTGATAATCAAAATAAAAACAAAAAATATTAGAAGATCAATTAGGAGCTAAAACATAGTCCTAGACCATACAAACACTCAACTCCAAATTGAAGCTCCCTGTGCAAAATTGACCCCGATACCACTATTGGGTAAAAGTGTTAGTGCCCGCTTTTCCTAAGGGTTGAGTCCACTGCGATCACTTTTTGGCGCCGTTGCCGGAGGTCTTTACGGTGTTTGACTATTTCGTAGATAGTTTTGTGTTTTTCTTTTTTTTCCTTCTTACTTATTTATTTGTGTTAATTCACTCAGGTATCAATGGCTTTAAATGCACAAGAAGCTATTAACGTGGGAGTGGAGGAGGTGAAAGACATAGAACAAGAAGAGGTTTTAGCCAAAGCACAAAGACGGGGTAGAAATGATAATGCAAATGTTAATGCTAATGACAACATACCAGACCCTCCTCCAAGAGTGGCACCAAGAGTTCTACCCAATCAAGGGTACGCAAGTGCAATAGTTCCACCCCGTATCCGGGCGGGGAACTTCCAAATCACCAATGTCATGCTTACTTTGCTCGAACAACGATGGTACTTCACAAGCGCCTCAGACCAAAATTCATACAAGCATTTGGAAGGGTTTGTGGTCACTTGTTGGGGGATCAAGTAGACAAATGTTGCATAAGATGCATCGAGGTTAAGTCATTTTCCCTTCTCACTTTGGGGGAACACATTGGATTGGTTGGAGAGACTCCCAAATCATTCCATAACTACGTGGGATGAGTTGGCGAATAAATTCATCACCAAATTCTTTTCTCCTAGTCATATGGCGGGTCTTCGAGATGAGATTCTAGCTTCCAAGCAAGAGCCGACGGAGCCCTTACATGAGATATGAGAAAGGTTTCAGATGATGGTAAAAGAGTGCCCCAACAACGATATGAATGATGTTATGATCCAACATACGTTATATCGAGGTATAAACATAACCAACCAGTGCATTGTCAATCAGTTGGCCGGTGGTAATTTTATGAAGCTTCCATACAACGAAGCTTGTGATTATGATATGGCCGATACTTCTTCGGTATCGCAAAGCTGGGTTAATGTACCTCAAGGTGATCCCAATGTTATACATTTTCACAAGGAGCTACATGACCATGGACAAGCCATTTCCAAACTCACAGCAACAATGAACCAATTGGCCAAGGCGCAACTTCGACAAGTTCAAAATCCATGCCAAGTCAATGCCATGGAGGGAATGAATATGATGAAAAGAGGGCAAAGATGGAAACAACAACCTCGGGAAAATATTAACAATTATAATGATGGTGGTGGATATTTGAACGAAGTTTTGATGACCAAAGTGAGGAAGCCTAATATTTCAACAACTACCAAGGGAATAGAGGTAGTCAAGGGAATCAACAATGGAGACCGCAAGTTAATTGAGGCAATCAACAAGGTGGCAATTGGAATTATAATAACAATCAAGGAGGCAATTGGGGGAAATAAATTTGGGGAATCAAGGTAATTCCAACAGGAACAACGGTTGGAACAACAACAATGAGGATCAAGGTGGGTGGAATAATAATTGTGGTCAAGGTAGTAGGGGGCAATATTTTCAAAGGCCCCAAATGTATCAACAACCCAATAACCTGCTTCCATTTAAATCTCAAGGGTCATGTTCGTCAGGAAATGACATAGGTGGAATAGAGAACATTTTTGAGCAAATGTTGAAGAAGCATCATGACTCTGATGCTCAACTGGCCTCCTATTCAATCCGTAATTTAGAAGTACAACTCGGGAAAATTTGCATCCTCTTAACACTCACCCAAAGGGTGCTCTACCAAGTGATACGATAGTATACCCCAAGGGTGGGCATAAGAATCATGTGTTGTCGGTGACCACGAGAAGCGTAAGAGGCGGTGATGTGCAAGCCCCAAGAGTTAATCAAGTTGTGGTTGATGAAGAAGACTTGCAAAATGATGAGATTCCGTTGGTAGTTGAGGATATTGTTAACCAATTGCAAGTGATGATGTGAGAATTGAAATTGATGAGGGTCAAGAGCAGACTCAAGAGGCCGTGAACCCGTCTAGGGAACACGTCATTGAAGTGTACGAACTAGTGGTTTCAAAAGCCAAGGCACCGTAGCCTATACATCCTCCGCCATATCCTCAAAGGTTGGCCAAGCAAAAATATGACAACCAGTTTAAAAAATTCATTGAGATGATGAACAGTTTGACTACAAACTTGCCCTTGGTGAAGGCACATGAACAAATGCTGGGATATGCAAAGTTCATGAAGGACCTGGTTACTAAAAAGATATCGATGGAGTGTGAGACAATCAAGATGATGCACCAAGTGAGATCCATTGTACACTTCAGGGCTCCAAAGCTAGAGGACCCCGGAGCATTCACAATACCATCTACCATTGGAAGTGTCGGTTTCTCCAAAGCCCTATGTGACTTGGGGTTAAGTATCAATCTCATGCCATATTCGGTCTTCAAGACCTTGGGTATCGGAAAACCTCGTCAAACTTCTATGAGGCTTCAAATGGCAGGCCGGTCAATGAAGCATCCTTAGGGAATTATTGATGATGTCTTTATTCGCGTTGATAAGTTCATATTACCGACTGATTTTGTGATCTTGGATTGCGAAGTGGATTTCGAGGTGTCTATCATTCTTGGAAGGCCTTTCCTAGCTAGAAAGAAGGCCTTGGTTGATTTGGAAGTGGGAGAATTGACCTTATGCATTGTTGATGAAATGGTGGTGTTCTACGTATGCAAATAAATGAAGCAACCAAAAGCACCGAGGTGTGCTCGTTTGTTGACATTGTCACGGTGGTGATAGTTGATGACACAAGTGCAATGGAAAATGCTAAGGACCCACTTGAGGTCGTGCTATTGAACATGGATATTAATGATTATGTCGGTGGAGTGTGTGAACGCAGTACATATCATGGGCTCGTATTATTATGAGCAGAGCAAGTTATCTCTTGATCTAGAAAATCGAAAAACTCCACCCACAAAGCCATCTAGTGAGGAGCCACCGGTGTTGGAGTAGAAACCATTCACTCCTAACCACATGTATGAATTTCTTGGTCCTAATTTCACTTTGCAGGTTATTCTTTCTTCTTGCTTGACTAATGTGGAGGTTGAGTCCACTTTGGTGGTTCTTCAAAGCGCAAGCGGGCGATTAGATGGACCTTGGAGGATATTCGGGGTATTAGCCTCGTATTTTTCTTGCAAAAGTTAATATTGGAGGAGGATTCTAGGCCGCGTCTCGAACATCACATAAGACTCAATGAGACCATGCAAGAGGTGGTCCAAAAGGAAGTCATCAAGTGGCTTGACGATGGTGTGGTGTATCCAATTTCTGACAGTTCGTGGACTTCTCCGGCACAATGTGTGCCAAAGAAGGGAGGAATGATGGTGGTGACCAATGAAAGCAATGAACTTATTCCGACTCGTACTGTAACAGGTTGGATGCTATGCATGGACTACCGAAAGCTGAACAAGGTGACTCAAAAGGATCATTTCCCATTATCGTTCTTGGACCAATTGCTTGATCGTCTTATGGGCTTGGATTTCTATTATTTTCTGGATGAGTATTCAGGCTATAACCAAATTGTCATTGCCCCGGAAGACCAAGAAAAGACAACCTTCACATGTCCGTCTGTGACATTCACCTTCTCCCTAATGCGATTTGGATTATGTAATGCACCGGCGACCTTCCAACGATTTATGATGGCAATCTTCACCGACATGGTGGATAACATATTAGAGGTCTTCAATGAAGATTTTAGTGTAGTTTGGGACTCATTTGGTGAACTTTTGCAAAATTTAGATCGTGTGTTGGCCCGATATGAAGACTCAAACTTGGTTCTCAATTGCGAGAAATGCCATTTCATGGTAGAAGAAGGAATTATGTTGGGTCACAAGATTTCAACGAGAGGGATTGATGTTGATAAAGCGAAAATTAAGGTTATCTCAAAGCTCCCTCCCCCTACTTCTGTCAAAGGGGTGAGAAGCTTTCTTCAGCACATGGGTTTCTACCGAAGAATCATCAAGGTATTTTCTAAGGTAGTTAACACGTTGTGTAAATTGCTAGAGAAAGATGCCAAATAGGTGTTCAATGAGAGATGTATGGAGGCTTTCGAGCATCTAAAGCAAAAGTTGACAACTACCCTCATCATTACAACACCAAATTTGAGCTTGCCCTTTGAGCTCATGTGCGACGCTAGTGATGTTGTGGTGGGGGCATCCTCGTACTAAAGAATAAACAAAATATTCCATTCGGTGTACTACTCAAGTAAGACAATGAATGAAGCTCTAAGGAACTATACGTCACCGAGAAGGAATTGCTTACTGCTGTTTTTTCCATCGAAAAATTTCGCCCATACCTAATGGTGGCCAAAGTGATTATTCATACCTATCACGTCGCCCTTAGGTACTTGATAACTAAGAAAGATTCAAAAGCGAGGTTAATGAGATGGGTGCCTCTTCTTTAAGAATTTGATTTGGAGATTGTTGATAGAAAGGGTAGTAAAATCAAGTGGCGGACCACTTGTCTCGATTGGATGAAGAAGGGAGGCCTTTGGATGGCCTTGAGAAAAATGATGCGTTTTTGGATGAACAACTCCTCTCAGTTTTACTGCTACGCATTCCATGGTTTCCCGACATTGCCAACGATCATGTTACCGGTGTGATCCCATATGAGCTCTCTTTTAACCAAAGGAAGATGCTCAAGCGAGATTGTTTGGACTGCTATTGGGATGAGCCGTATCTTTTCAAAATTTGCACCGATGGTGTAATTCACCGGTGTGTTCTCAAAGAAGGAAAATTGAGTATTGTGGAAGCTTGCCAATCTTTGCCCTCTTCTAGCCATCATGACGGGGCGAGGACGACGTCTAAAGTGTTGAGTTGTGGGTTATATAGGCCTTCTTTGTTCAAGGAAGCCGGTGACCTTATCAAGAGATGTGATGAATTCCAACGTGTCAGAGGGATTTCTAAGAAAGATGAGATGCCCCTTAACACAATTCTATAGGCTGATATTTTTTATGCTTGGGGGATAGACTTTATGGGACCATTCATAACTTCTTGTGGCAAACCCTACATCTTGGTAGTGGTTGATTATGTGTCAAAATGGGTTGAGGCTATTTATTTTCAAAAAAATTAAGCAAGAAGTGTGGTTGTGTTCTTGAAAAGAGTATCTTCACTAGATTTGGCACTACACGCGCTATTATTAGCGATAGTGGTTCTCACTTTTGCGCCCGGTCTTTTGACTCCTTGCTATACAAGTATGGTGTAAATCACAAGGTGGCCACTCCTTATCATCCTCAAGCGAGGGGCCAAGTTGAGGTTTCTAACTAAGAGATCAAGAGTATTTTGTCCAAGACTATCAATGCAAATAGGACCGACTGGTTGAATAAATTGGATGATGCTTTTTAGGCTTATCGTACATCTTTCAAGACACTGATTGGTATGTCGCCGTATCAGTTTGTGTTTGGGAAGGCTTTTCATCTTCCGGTACAATAGGAACATAAAGCTATGTGGGCCTTAAAGAAGTTGAACTTAGAATGGGAAGTCGTTGCACATCTCCGGGTTGAGAAATTGAATGAAATTGATGAGTTTAGGTTTCATACTTACTCCAGCTCGTCCTTGTATAAGGACAAGATGAAGTACCTTCACGACAAGTATGCCCAAGGGAAGGAATTCAAAGTTTGTGACACGGTTCTTCTTTTCAACTCCCAGTTGAGGT
This sequence comes from Nicotiana benthamiana, assembly GCA_034376525.1. NCBI lineage: Eukaryota > Viridiplantae > Streptophyta > Magnoliopsida > Solanales > Solanaceae > Nicotiana > Nicotiana benthamiana. The sequence goes on along the minus strand of CM067333.1, from coordinate 24,208,336 downwards.
TATTTCCAGCTAAGCTGAAGTCTAAGTGGAGCGGTCCTTTTGAACTGGTTGGTGTAACTCCTTTTGGTGCCTTTCATCTCAAAAATAAGAATGGTGAAGTTTTCCGGGTCAATGGGCATCTTGTCAAGCACTATTTGGGCAAGATTTATGACATCCACGTGGTGGAACTCATTCATTTGAAGTGACGGTGATGGTAACATGTGTCTTGCTGCGACGTTAAATCAAGCGCTTCTTGGGAGGCAACCCATGTCTTTTTCTTTCTTTTTGCTTTTCTATTGTAGATTACGATTTTTGAGCTGATAGATTGTGGAGTGTTGCAGGGATAATGTTGAACCAGTGTTGGACAAAAATGCAAAATACTCAGTCTCTGAAGATTTCCTACGCAGCCACGCACCAAAACATTGTGGTCCGTGTAAGCTAGAGCAAATGTAAGATTACGGCTCAAATGACCAAGCGCGGTCCGCCCGACATTATTGTGCGTTCCGCACTAGAAGATCAAAACTGGCATCTTTTTGACAAGTTCCCGTGCGGCCGCGCACCAAAGCAGTGCGGTCCGCGTGAAATAAGCAGCTATTGTGAAGGATGGAATATCCAGCGCTGTCCGTATCCTTTTCTGTGTGGCCGCACTAGTGGGTAGGTATTGGTCTCAGGGCAATTCAATAAATAGAGGCCTTGGGTCTCGTTTGAACCTTTTCACAAAATTTCATCCTAAGATCTAATTTTCACTGTGCATCAACATCATTTGCGAATATAGTTGAAATTCATTCATCCTTGGTAACAATTCTTGTTCATTTCATTCATACTCTAATTTTTGTTTCTTGTTAATTACTTTCTACTAATATGACTTCTTATTTTATTTTTTCTTCTTAGTTTAACTGTTAAATCAGATTTTTGCGTGTTTTTGTCGAATTATGGGTGTGAAATGACGTTAAATAAGTGGGGACACTTAGGACCCAAAAAGTGAACAATAATTGGACTTAAATAAACAAAATCTCGACTTAGTTAAATTAGCCCTACGCGGCCGTGCGACATTTTGGTGCAGTCCACTTGACTCGTAGTGTGTGATTATGTACCCTCTCAGCGTGGTCTGAGTGCCATTTGTGTGTGATCCGCATAAGACCAGTGCGGCCGTGGTCTAAAACAGTGCAGGCCACGTGAGAAAAGTTTAGAGAAGTAGCATATTGAGAATTTGAACTGAGTAGACCGCGTACCATCTTTGTGCGGTCCGCGTTGAACCATCATGGCCACGGTACAAAGAAGTGCGGACCGCGTCAGGTTATTCTGAGAGGTGAAGGTGTGGAGTTTTCACGTACCATTCTTATGCGTTCCGTGCCCCTCTGTCTGTGTAACTGTGTCTGCACTCTTTGCATTCAACTTAATTATCTACTTCACGTTAGGTGCTTCTACTAACAAAGTGAGACATGTATTCCTTGCAGAAAATGGTTCAAAAATGAGCGGGGAAAGAACAACAACCCGCGCAATGTGGTTCCTCCCGAGGGAGGAAAAGCAAGAGGATTTTGAAACTCAGTCCCTAAAACAGGGAGATGATAAAGAAAACCTATAAGATAATTCGGGTAGCTGACAGGGCTGTATCCCATTCCATGTGGAGTGAGTACGCACCTTCACGGAGCATTACGTGGGAGTCTGTCCCCACCCACATGTCCACATCTTTTTAGCTCTGTAATTCCTCTTCTCTTGATCATGCTGATGTTGCCACTTCCAAGAAACGAATAATGTCATCTCGGAATCATCTGATGAGTCTGTAGCAAGAGAAGAAGAATGATACTCCACCTCTCTTACAGCTTCATTATCAGGGGAGAGTGGAGGATATGCTGAAAGAGGTGAGCCGCAACTCGGGGGGATAGAGCGTACTAAAATACTGGAGGCATGGGCAGACAGGTTTGTTAGTGAGGTTGCTTTTCACAAATTTTAGGAGTGGTGGCCAAAAATAAAACTAATTCCGGATAAGCAATTAATAGATGTCGATCTTGTCACTCTCAACCGTCATGTGCAAGCGCAATTCCGCACTAGAGGGGGTTGGTGCTTCTTCAAATAATGTGTTGAGATGGCCAATGAGCATATGGTAAAGGAGTTCTATACAAATGTTCACCATATAGTTCGGGACTCAAAAACAACAAAAGTGAGGGACAAGATAGTTGTATTTGATGGCAAATTGTTGAATGAATTCCTAGGGTTTGAAGAATGGATGAATCGCAATATTTTGAAAAGCTGGAAATGAAAGAGGAGTTTCGTCCTTGGTTGGCAGGGCACTTGGCAGCCCCGAGTACCAGTCTGATTGAAAGTATAATAAAAGATCTTTAGGAACACTCTAAACTTTGAAGCCAAAGGGTGGTTGACTTTCTTGTGTAGTCGACTTGACCCGTCTACACATGATCACTAAATTCCCCTTCCTCATTTTGTTTTGGTAGCATCTGTCATGGCGGGGTTTCCTCTGAATGTGGGAAATATCATGTCAAGGGTGTTTCTACAGTCAGTCAGGAGACCCAAAAAAACTACCCCTTCCATTGTACTTCAGGAAAATTGAAAGTGAAGAAAAAGAAGTATGATGTCAAGGTACCTCCTGTGGCCCCATACTCATGGTATATCTAGTTGGGCCCAGACAACCCGAAGAGGGGCAAGAAGAATGTGGAATCTATTTCCACCACACCTGGCCAGTTTGAGGAGCCAGCGGTCATTAAGCAGCCTAGTGAGCCTTCCACCATCCCTTCTACTAATGATGCTTTGCCTCTAGGTCCTTCGTCTACAGCTGGTCCTTCTATTGCAGCTGACGCGGTAGTCTCCTTATCCAAGACTCATCAGTTCATCGCAAACCAGCTCACTCATTCCCTTGCCAGTTTGAACAACTTTATGTCAACTGCGACATCCAAGTTGTCTAGCTTGACCACTGCAGTCCAGACAAAAAGATCACCAGTTACTATTGAGATTTCTTCCTCCATTGAGGAAACACTGAAGCAGATCCTGGAAAACCAAGAAAAGATGGTGGAGAAGAAGTATTACTTGACAAAGAAGTTGGGGATCACATCAAGGCACAAGATAAATTGGCTCGGGAGCATAGAAAGATGCGGAAGACAAAGGCCTCGAAGGAGTCCGTGCAGAAGGTGCGAGAAGATGTGGACAAGCTCATGGCAGATTAGCTGCTAAATGACCTACTAATTGGGGATCCGGCTGTAAAGCCAGTACCAGTGTAGCCACAAGAGGAGGAGTAGAGGCCGAGGAAAAAGTGGAAATTCCCTATCACTAAATGAGTTGTGATAGAGGTGGCTTCGGTTCAGCAGGGTCCCTCCACATCCCCACAAATTAGCCAGCAAGTTCATGATCCAGAACTTGTCCCAGCAGAGCAGTAGCAGCATACCGAGGATCAATCTGAAGTCACCGCGAGTGCAGAGAACATGGGAGCCACTGTCAAGCACAGGGTGACGGATGAGGCTTGAGGGGCCGTACTATATCCTTTCAAATTTTTGATACTTAATTTGGTAGTTTGAATTGGGCACAATACTATTTTGATTGACTGTTGGATTATTGTATATATTATGTTTATTTTTAGTTTTTTGACATTCGTAGTTGATAGATAATTTGTATATAACTATTCACTCTAGATGCTTTGTAACTTCATGTATATATTCATCGCCCCTAGTTGTATATTATACTCCCCGTGTATACATATTCATTTGGTGTTTCATTTGGTTTTCCATTTGAGTTCTCTATTTTCATTAAAAAAAATTGTTTTAGTTGCAAAGATAGGCTCGTAGCCTTTTTGGTTTTTGTTTTGGAGTTTCAATAAACCTTTGGTTTTATTAATGCCACGGTTCTTTTCAATGGTAGAGTGTTGTGTGAACAGGGTGGCTCATCTTAATGATAGATGGCATGAAAACACTCTTAAGGGTTGAGTCCATTTTTTATTTTTATTTTTGATTTTCATGTTTTTGTAGTTAAGAGTACCTTAGGCAAAGCTTCACTTGGGCCTAGCACATTTTCCTTTGATCCTATTGTCATAGACATTATGCTGTGTCTAGGATGGTGAAATTTGTGGCCTTGAGGCTCTTGTCTTGACCAAACAATCATCATGTGGTCATTTTTGGCCATTGTGCACTTGAATCATATCTAAGGTCATTGTGGGCCCTAGACTCCGTCTTTAGCAATCCTTGAGTGTGTGTAGTGAGAATTCGAATCGTGATCCCAAGTATCAAGGCGATGCTCACTTGCCCTGAATGTTTGTTATGGCAAAATCATAGGCGGAGCTTGACTTCAGACGTGATTATATGGTTTCCATGACCCAAAATGCAAAATTCAAACAATTTCCATAACCTATTAATGAAATGATCCCTATTTCACCCCATTAGAGCCTTAATCCTTTTTCTTTCATGAACCAAGCTACAAGCCTATACCCGTTCTAAAAGAGACCCTCTCTTGGCACCCAAATCTTTCCTTGAGTAAATGGTAAATGTCTAAGTTTGGGGAGAGAGACAATAAAGGCATCAATGTGGTAAAAAGTCAAAAAATCAAAAGAAAAGGAAGGTAATGGAAAAGAGAAAAAGATAAAAAGAAAGCAAAAGTGAATAAGAACCAAAAAAGGAATCCAAGTACAACAAAAAAAAAGTGATAAAGGTGGGGAAAAGTGGTAAAAAGGAGGAAGTTTTTGAATTGCAAAAGAAAAAGTGACAATGTGTCTCTCTAAACCCTTGAAAGAAGTGAATTACTCAATTGAGTCAAGAAAGTGTGCTAATATTAATCAAAAGAAGTGCTTAAGGGAAGTTTGAACCCATTTATAAAACAACATGTCCTATCTTTACCCAAATCCTTTACAATGAGTCCTCAAAAGCCCTAATTGATCTTGAGTTGAGGGAAGCCTACATTAATGAATACATACATAAGAGAAAGCATATGGTACTTAGAGTTGGACTTATGGCATTTTCTTTGAGAGAGCTGAGTGAGAATCCATCCACCTGGATTTGTGGGCAATACTCTAAAGAGTGAGATTCTCTTAGGGAGAGTTGAAGATGTGTGAGTTTGGGTTCCACAATGACCAAAGTAATTAAGAATGGTTCCTTGATGCAATGTGTCAATTGATTCTCTTGTGTCACAGTTGATCCACAAGTTTTCAAAGATTAGATGTGTTAATGATGCATTTGCATTGAGGGCAATTGTTAGTCCCAATTGATTCTTGTTGAGGATACTTTAGGATAAACAATAATTAGTTGGGCATTTTCCTTTGAGGGGTAGGTCTTATTTTATTTGCTTGAGAACAAGTAAAGTTTAAGTTTGGGGGAGTTGATAACTCTGATTTTTACATTTTTTATACCCTTTCTTGCCTGAGCTTTGTGCGTGAATTTCCATAAAATAGTCTCAAAATGCTTACAAGTTGCACTTGATTCCAATTTTGAGCAACCAGACGACAAACGTCATAGATCGGCTCAAAAAGAAGTGAAATATCCCAAGTGACAAAATACAGGTGATGTGGGGAAACAAATGACCTACGCAGTTCGCATTGATATGTCATGCAGCTGCATAGAAGAGTTCAGAGTATGAATCATTTCAAGTCCAACTACGGTTCGCACTGCTTTGACACGCGGCTGGGAAGAAAAGTTCATAGACCATGCAATTTCCACGTAAAGATGCATGGTTCGTGCTTCTTTCCACGAGGGCAGCACCAACGAGTGTTCAGAGACCCAGTCATTCAAGGCAAAAGCCCACACGGCCGCGTACCTAATCAGTGCAGTTCGCATTGATGAAGTTCAGACAAGGTGGATTTGTACCAAAACACCTACGTGGCTGCACTTCACTTCAATGCGATCCATGCCCATCACTCTACGCGGCCGCACCTCATATTTGTGCGCACTGCGTCCCTAGTGTCAGAAGCATGATATGAAGACCCACACCCCTACGCGCCGCGCATGATTTCTGTGTGGTCCGCGCCAGAACCTCAGGGGTATTTTTGTTCGATTTTTCCTGTATAGTATAAGTAGAACATTTTACCTTTTTAGGTAAAGTGGGGTGTATCAGATAGCAACTGAGCTCGTGACTTCAAATTTTTAGCCTATTTTGGGTAATTTTATCTTGTATTAACGTGGGTTTAAGTAGATTAACATCATAGTTATTCAGTATGTCAATTTTGTTTTCTATTTATTCAATTTCTGTTTATACTATCTCTAGCTAAACCTATTAGCTAGGGCTGCGGCTCAACTCTAGTGTGGGTAATTGATGGGTGTGATTGTTTTGTGCATGATTGATGTTGGGTATTTGTTATTTGGTTAATCTTATGTTTTCATCAATATTTGGTGGTTGCAAACACTAAGTCTAGCTTAGTGGGTCTTGAATATTCTTGATAAAGAAAGTCTATGACCCATAGATTAATTCCAACAAGTAATTCAGATGGACCCATGTGAATGGTAGTGCCAATTAACGGGTTGAACCTCGAGAGAGTAATTACCCAACTTAAACCCTAATTTGTTTGGGAAAATTGGCCTGCCAATTGGCCACAAGAGATTCAATTGGGAAAAATCACTCTCTCTACCAAGAGGTGTGAGAGTGGGTGCAAAAGTTCAACGGTTATGGCATAAGTCCCATATTTATCATTCTTGCATTAGAGATCTCTACCTTTTAGTTGACCACGTAGGTACATGCCATGACCCTAGTGCCTTTCTATATGTTGCATACAACCTAGAATCAATATCATAGCATAACTTATCTTTAAACATGTAGTTGATAATCAAAAAAAAACCAAAAATGTTAGAAGATCAGTTAGGAGCTAAAACATAGTCCTAGACCATACAAACACTAAACTCCAAATTGAAGCTCCCAATGGAAAATTGATCCCGATACCACTATTGGGTAAAAGTATTAGAAGCCGATCTTCCTAAGTGTTGAGTCCGTTGCGATCAATATTCTACCTATTTATTTTAATAATTTGTGCTTCTCTATTATTATTTAATACAAACTATTAAAAATGGATAAACTATTCTAATGTTGGCTTGCCTAGAAAGTGAAATATTAGGCGCCATCACTGTCCCGAGGGTGGGATTTTCGAGTCGTAATAAGTTGGTATCAGAGCACTAGGTTGCTTTAATCTTACGAGTCACGAGCAGGCTTAGTAGAGTCTAGAGGATTGGTACAAACACGTCCGCAATTATCTTCCAAAGGCTATGATGCTAGGTGATGATTTTACTTCTATTTTTCTTTGTCGTGCGATTTTATTCTATCATGATGATTGAACTCTTATATTATTGTTCACATGCAAATGGTGAGAATACGTACTGCATCTACAATAATAGAGCAGTTGGAGCCCCCAGTGGTAGCTGCTACTAGGGGCAGGGGTCGAGGATGATGTTGCGCCAAAAGCCAGGGTAGAGTTCGAGGCTAATGTCGTGCCAGAGATCGAGCTCAGCTAGACTATATGTGCTGGACCGGCTCAGTTCCGGGAGGGGTTCATAGCCATTTCACTGCTTCAGGACGCCCTAGTTTATTTGGTTGACCTTATGGAGAGTGTGGCCCAAGCCGGTACATTTCTCTTAGCACCTATCATCTCTCACGCTAGGGGAGGAGCACATATTACAACTACTCACACTCCAGATTAAATGGTTCCCTGGTGTCCGACTCCAGCAGCAACGTCAGTTAGGGTAGTTAAGCAAGATATTGCCGTACATAGTGGTCATAGGCCCGTCTTGTCTTTTATGGTTTTATTGAGATAGGAAAAGCTAACTAAGTTCTTCCCAATTCTCTTTTTCCGTGCACCTTTTGATGAACCACAAGATTATCTTCACCGCTTCCATGAGGTGTTGTGGATCATAGGTACATTTGAGACCAATGGGGGTCGATTTTGTTGTGTTTCAAATGATGGGTTTCTCCAAGAGGTGGTGGAGAGATTATATGTTGGCCAGACCAACTAGGTTGCCTACACTTAGTTTGGATCTACTCTCGTAGCTATTTCCAGAGAAGTTCATCCCTGTCACCTTGAGAGATGAGCTCTCCATGCAAATCGAGCACCTCCAACAGGGTATTATGACTTTTACCTAGTACGAGACTCATTTTTTGTAGCTAGTTCGTCATTCCATTATCTTTATTCCTTATGAGAGGGAGAGAGTGAGGATTTTTTTGATGGACTCACTTACACTATCAGGCTAGAGATGGCCAAGGAGACCGGGAGTGATATTTCCTTCTAGATGGCTACAAATATTTCTAGGCAGATCGATAGGTTCGTGCTCAGGAGAGGGCGTATGTGTGTGATAAGAGGTCTCGCCATTCTGGTGGTTTCAATGATGCCTCATATGGAGGCAGGGGTAACTTTGGTATAGGCCATACTCCTAGGCCATTTCAGTTAGTGCTTCAAGCATCTCATAGTCCTTCAGGGAGTTGTGGTCCTTCTGTGCCTTATTCTGGGTAGAAAGCCTACAGTGCACCATCAACTCCTATTAGTGCTCCTCTGATTCAGAGCTATCACTGTGATCGAGTCGTTTGGGTCAGCTTCAGTTTGTGCAGCCTTAGTAGTAGGATAGGTGTTTTGGGTGTGGTAGTATTGGGCATATCAAGAGGTCATGTCCGAGATTGTTGGGAAGCATGCCATAGTAGAGCTCTCGTTCCATTATTCTAGTACTTGTTTCTCCACCGCTTACTCAACTAGCTAGGGGTAGGGTCAGGCTGCCATAGGTTTGGGTCAAGCCGTTAGCAGTGCAGGTCAGGCCGTTTAGAGCTAGAGGCCTGCTAGATAGAAACCATCTCAGAGACATAGTTTAGAATAGTAAGGTCCAGCCCTGACTTTATGCTTTCCCAACTAGTCTTCAGGCTGTATCATCTGATGCCATTATCACAGGTATAGCTCCATAGAGGTAATTTAGTTCTATTTGATCTGGGCTCTACTTATTCCTACGTGACATCCTATTTTGCTTCATATTTGGTTGTGCCTCGTGATTCTTTGAGTCCTCCTGTGTATGTGTCCATGCTTGTGGGAGATTTAATTGTTGTAGATCATCTATCACTTGTGTGTGATTACTATTGGGAGTTTCGAGACTAGCATGGATTTCCTATTTCTTGATATGGTAGACTTCGATGTCATCTTGGGTATTGGTTGGATGCCTGCTTATCCTTCCATATTAGATTTCCACGCAAAGATGGTGACCTTAGTCATGACGGGGTTGCCTTAATTAGAGTGGAGGGAGCCTCTTGGTCATCTACCAGTAGGGTTATTTCTTATGTGAGGCTCGACGTATGGTCGAGAAAGGGTTTCTAGCTTATTTGGCTTATATTCGTGATTCCAATGCGGAGGTTCCTTCCGTGGATTCTGTGCTAGTTGTTCATAAGTTTCCATTAGTGTATGAGGCCGAGTATGAGGCTATGATTGCAAGTCTCAAGCTGGCCAAGAGCCTACTAGCAGAAGTTGTCGAAGCAAAATACGACTCCCTCATAGTAGTTAACCAAGTGAATAGGAGTCTCGAGGTTCCAGAAGACAGGATGCAAATATACTTAGACAAACTACATGTCATATTCCGTCATTTGTAAGAATGGACTCCAGTCCACATTCCCTAAAATCAGAACAGCAAGGTCGATGCACTCATGAACCTTGGATCGTCCATAAAAGAAGAGACATACTCGTAGGGGTTGTTGTACAGTTGTCCACATCGGTGATCGAGGAAGGCCATGCCGAGATCAATATGGAAATCTTACATGGTATTGGAGGAATAAATATATCGACTATTAGAAAAGTGGGAAGTTTCCTATGGATCCAAAGGAATCGAGGGCCCTCCGAGCCAATGCAACTAGATTTTCACCCGACGAGAACAGAACACTATATTGAAAGACCTTCTCTAGCAGTATGCTTGGGACCGGGAGACATCGATTATGTTCTTCGAGAAATCCACAAGGGCACTTGTATAAATCATTACAGCCGATTCTTTAGTTCGAAAGGTAATCATGGGAGGCTACTATTGGGACAGAATGGAGAAGGAAACCAACGAGTTCGTTCAAAGATGTGACAAATGCTAAAGGTTCGCGCCGATGATTCACCAACCTAGTGAACAACTGCATTGAGTCTTATCGCTGTGGCCATTCATAAAATAGGGTATGGACATCATCGGTCCCTTACCAACGGCACCAGGTAAAGCCAGATTTATTCTATTTATGACTAACTATTTCTCGAAATAGGTGGAAGCGCATGCCTTCGAGAAGATAAGAGAAAAAAAAAGTCATCTACTTCATCTGCATCACATCATATTCCAATTTGGGATCACTTCCGAAATTGCATGTGATAATGGGAAGCAGTTCATAGGCAGCAAGGTGACGGAATTCCTCTAAGATCATTAGATCAAGAGAATCTTATCAACTCCCTATCATCCATGTGCGAATGGACAGGCCGAGTCTAAAAGCAAGACCATCATCCAAACTTGAAAAGGAGTTTAGAAAATGCAAAGGGGAAATAGAGAGAGCTATTGCCCAAAGTGTTATGGGCGTATCAAACAACACCAAGGTCAAGCAAAGGAGAAACACCGTTCTCTTTGGTATACGGGTCCGACGCATCGATACAAATTTATGTCTGAGAGCCAAGCGCCAATTTTTGGCATGCCACAGAGGACTCGAACATTGAGGCCATGACAATAGCCCTTGAGCTACTAGATGAAAACTGGGCAGGAACGTTCCGCGTCCTTGAAATAGTAGGCAAGGGGTCATAGAAACTTCGCACCATGGAAGGCGTGCAACTCCCGAGAAATTGGAATATATCAATGCTTAATCGCTATTATTGCAAAGGTATAATCTCTTCCCTGTTTTTCTCTATGACTAACACTAATTTGACAAAAGATGTCGAAGCACCCTTCGACTAAAAACCTTGGGTTTTATAGCATGTGTTGCACTATTTTTCTCTTAGACCGTATTTTATCTTGAATGAGTATAGGCTTGTAGCTTGGTTCATGAAAGAAAAAGGGTTAAGGCTCAAAATGGGTGAACTAGGGATTACTTCATTGGTAGGTCATGGAAATTGTTCAAAGTTAGCATTTTGAATCAAGGAAAGCCCATAATCATGTCTCAAGTCGAGTTCCACCTATGATTTCGTCTTAACAAATATTTGGGGCAAGTTCTCGACCATCGGCTGGGTACTTGGGCTCACAATTCAAAGTCTCACCACACACTCAAGGATTGCTAAAGACGGAGTCGAGGGCCCACAATGACCTTAGTTACGATTCAAGTGCACAATGGCCCATAATGACCACATGATGATTTTTTGGTCAACACAAGAGTCTCAATGCCATCACTTCACCATCCTAAACACAACATAATGCCTTTGACGATAGGATCAACGACGAATGTGCTAGGCCCAAGAGAAGCTTTTCCTGAGGTACCCTTAACTACAATACCTGAAAATCAAAAAAAGAATAATAAAAAATGGATTCAAACCCTTCAGAAGGTTTTCACGCCATCCACCACTGGGAAGAGCCACCCGGTTCGCACAAAGATCTACCCTTAGGAAGAACCATGGCATTAAAAAAACCAAGGGATTATTGCAAACACCAATACAAAACAAAAAGTCTATGAGCCTAACTTTGTAACTAAAATGAAAACTTTTTAACAAAAATAGAAAACCAAATGAAAACCGGATGAATATGTACAAAAGGGGAGTAGAATACACAACAAGGGGAAATGAATATATACATAGAGTTAAAGAGCATCAAGAATGAACAGTTATGTAAAAGTCATCTAACAACTATGATTGTGCTAAAAGTAAAAGAATATATACAGTAATCAAGAGTATCAATAAAATGGTAGGGCCACACCCCCACGAATAACAGTTGTATCTCCAATGCTAACTACCAAAATAAACACCAAAAAGCAAGAAAGGATATAGAATGGCCCCTTAAGCCTCATATGTCACCCCTGTTCTAGGCAGTGGCCTCCAAGTCCTCTATACCGGCGGGGACCTCAGACTAGACCCCGGCCTGCTACTGCTTCTTTGCTAGAAAAAGTGTCGAATCATAAACTGGCTGGATAACTGGTGTGGCAGTGTAGGGACCCTCCTTAACCGATTCCACCTCTATCATAACTACCTTAGTTTTAGCGAGTTTCCTCTTCTTCCTCGGCCTATGCTCCTCCTGCTGTGGCTGCACTGCTGTTGGCTCTACAGCTGGATCCCCAAATAATAGGTCAATTGGGAGCTGATCCGTCATGATCTTGTCCACATCATCTCGCATCCTCTGCACTGACTCCTTTGAGGCCTTTATATTTCTCAACTTTCTATGCTCCTAGGCCAATTTGTCTAGTGCTTTGGTTTGACCCCCAACTACTTTTGTCAAATTATCCTACTTCTCCAACATTTTTTACTGGTTGACCAGGATCTTCTTCAGTGTTTCCTCAGTTGGAGGAATGAATCTCAATAGTAACTGGTGCTCTCTGTTTCTAGACTGCAGTGGCCAATGTGGACAACTTGGATGTCGCAGCTGACATCCAGTTGTTCAAACTAGCTAAGGAATGGGTTAGCTAGTTTGCGGTGAACCGGTGAGTCTTTTATGGAGGGACTACTGGGTGAGATGCAATACAAGAACCAGTTGCAGACGAAGGACATGGAGGCAATGCCTTATCAGTGGCATGAATGGTAGAAAGCTCACTAGGTCGCATAATGACCGGTGGACGTAGATGTCGCATTCTTCTTGACCTTCTTTGGGTTGTCTGGACCAAACTGAATGTAGCATGAGTACAGGGCCACCGGAGGTACCTTCATATCATATCTCTTTTTCTTCACTTTTAACTCTCTGAAGTACAAAGAATGTGTTATTTGGGAAGGGGTAGTTTGTTTGGGTCACCTGACTAACTGTAGAAATCACCCTTGAAAGGATGTGGCCCACATTCAAAGGAAATTCAGCCATGATAGAGGCCACCAAAACAGCTCCGTGAATGGGAATGGAGTGATCATGTGTGGAGGGGTCAAGACGAATACAGATGAAGGTCAACCAACACTTTGCTTCAAAGTTCAAGGTGTTCCTCAGAATCTTGTCTTCTGTTGTCAACCATACTAGGATTGTACCCTGAGATGCCAAGTGTTGGACCAACCACAGACGAACCTCTTCTTTCATTTCCAATGTTTCCAAATATTTAGATTCGTCATGTTCTTGGAAACCCAAAAATTCATTCAGTGACTTACCATCAAATAAGGCAACTTTGTCCTGCACTTTTGTTGCTTTTAAGTCCCGGACTACATGGTGAACATTGTAGTAAAACTTCTTTACCATATGCTCATTGGCCATCTCAGAGTGTTCCTTGAAAGAAGCTCCAACCCTCTCTAGTGCGAAATTGTGCTTGCACATGAGGGTTGAGAGGGACAAGATCAGCATCAATGAATTTCCTCTCCGGAATTAATTTTATTTTGGGTAACCACCCTCGGAATTTGTGAAAAGCAATCTCACTAACAAACATATCTACCCATGCCTCCGGTTTTCTAGTACGCTCTATCCCCCCGACTTGTGGCTCACCTCCCTCAGTATACCCTCCATTCTTCCCTGATAATGAAGCTGTGGGAGAAGTGGAGTATTATTATTCTTCTCTTGCTACAAACTCATCAGACGAGCCCGAGATGACATTAACTGATTTCTTAGAGGTGGCTACATTACCATGATCCAGAGAAGGGGAATCATGGAGCTGAAATGAAGTTGACATGTGGGTTGGAGCAGACGCTGAGGTAATACTCCGTGAAGGTGCATACTCACTCCCCGTGGAATGGGACGCAGCCTTGTCAGCTTCCTGAATATCTTACGGGTTTTCTTTATCATCTCCCGGGTTTGGGGAGTGAGTTTTACAATCCTCTTGTCCCCCCCCCCCCCACAGGAGGAACCACCCCTCCCGAGTTGTTGTTTTATGGCACCACATTTTTGAACCATTATTTGCAAGGAATACATGTCTAACATTGTCAGTTGAAGCGCATGAAATGAAATAAACAATTCAGTTGAATGCACAAATTGCAGACACAGTGACAGAGACAGAGGGGCGCGGACCGCACCAAAAGGCACGCGGCTCCGCAGAATGATACACACACATACCTCACTGAACTAATAGACGCGGTCCACAGTGATTTGGACCGCAGTCGCATTGGTACAACGCGAATCGTAAAAAAGTGGAACGCGATAGCACAATTCCAGTATCAAAATGACACCTTCTCTGATCATTTCTCACGCAATCCGCATTGTTTTGAAACGCGGCTGCGCTGATAATGAGCGGACCTCACACAAATGGCACATGGACTCCGCAGACACAATGCATCAAACACACACAAGTACCATAGACCGCGCATAAAAGGTGTGCGATTGCATAGGGCTAAATTAATTGAGTCGGGATTTTGTTCAATTAAGTCCAATTTGTTTCTTCACTTTTTGGATCCTTAGTGTCCCTACTCAATTGTTTAACATGAATTCATGCCCTATTGCTCAAAGTACACACAGATAATCTAATCTAACAGTTAAAACTAAGAAGAGAGAGAATAAATAAGAAGTTATACTAGTGGGAAGCAATTAAAATAAAAAAAATTATGCTATGAATAAAATGAGCAAGAATTATTACCAGGGATGAATGAATTTTAACTTTGTGAGCAAGCAGTGTTGGCGCACAGTGAAAATTATACCTTTGGTAGAAATTTTTTGAAAGGGTTAAAATGAGACCCAAGGCCTCTGTTTATAGGACCTTAGGACCCACTACTTACCTACCAACGCAGCCGCACAAAAAGGGCCGCATATCGTGTTGGATTTCCAGCCTGCAATACCACTTGCTCAACCTACGTAGACCGCACAGTTTTGGTGCATGGCCGCGTGGAATTTTATCAGAGAGCTTGCAATTTCAAGTCTTCCAGCGCGGACCACACAGAAATGTCACGCGGTCCGCGCTAGGTCTTCTGAGACTTAACTCCCATTTGCTCAAGCCTACGTGGACCGCACTGTTTTGGTGCGCGGCTGCATAGGCAATCTTTAGAGACTGTGCAACACTTCCCAAACTATCTGCTCAAAAAATCTAATCTACAATAGAAAAACAAAAAAAAAAGAAAAAGACATGGGTTGCCTCCAAAGAAGCGCCTGATTTAACGTCGCGGCACAACGCATGTTTCCATCATAGACACTTCAAATGAATGAGTGCCATCACGTGGTTGTCATCAATCTTGCCCAAGTAGTGTTTCACATGATACCCATTGACCCGAAAAACTTCACCATTCATATTTTTAAGATCAATAGCACCAAAAGGAGTTACACCAACCACTTTAAAAGGACCGCTCCACTTACACCTCAGCTTACCTATAAATAACCTCAATCGGGAGTTGAAAAGAAGAACCGTGTCACCAACTTTGAATTCCTTCCCTCGGGCATACTCGTCGTGAAGGTACTTCATCTTTTCCTTATACAAGGACGACCTGGAGTAAGCATGAAATCTAAACTCATCAAGTTCATTCAATAGCTCAACCCGGAGATTTGCAGCGACATCCCATTCTAAGTTCAACTTTTTCAAAGCACACATAGCCTTATGTTCCAATTCTACCGAAAGATGACAAGCCTTACCAAACAGAAACCGATACGGAGACATACAATCGGAGTCTTGAAATCTGTACAATAAGCCCAAAGAGAATCATCCAATTTCTTCGACTAGTGAGTCCTATTTCCATTGACAGTCTTAGACAAAATACTCTTGATCTCTCAGTTAGAAACCTCAACTTTGCCACTCGCTTGAGGATGATAAGGAGTGGTTAGCTTGTGATTTGCCCTATACTTAGCTAGCAAAGAGTCAAAAGCCCAGTTGCAAAATGAGAACCACCATCACTAGTGATAGCACGTGGAGTAAAAAACCTAGTAAATATACTCTTTTTCAAGAACGCCACCGCACTTCAAGCTTCGTTCTTGGGCAAAGAAACAGCCTCTACCCTTTTTGACACATAATCAACCGCTGCCAAGATATAGGTGTTGCCACAAGAACTTACAAATGGTCCTATAAAGTCTAACCCCCAAACATCAAAGATGTCAACTTCTAGAGTCGTGTTAAAGGGCATCTCATCTTTCTTCGAAACCCCTCCGGCACGTTGGCATTCATCACATCTTTTCCCAATGTCACTTGCATCCTTGAACAAAGAAGGCTAATAGAACCCACAACTCAACACTTTAGATGTCGTCCTCGCCTCGCCATGATGGTCACCATAGGGCGAAGAGTGACAAGCTTCTACAATACTCAATTTCTCTTCTTCGGGAACATACCGGCGAATTACACCATACGTGCATATTATAAAAAGGTACGACTCATCCCAATTAAAAAAAAAAACAGTCCCACTTGAGCTTCTTCCATTGGTTGGAAGAAAGCTCATACGGAACCACACCGGTAATCAAGATAACTTGCAATGTCGGCAAATCATGGCATGTCTTGCATTGAAACCGAGGGGAGTTGTTCATCTGGAAAATCATCATTCATCTCAAGGCCGTCCAAAGGCCCCCTTCCTCCTCCAATCGAGATAAATGGTCTGTCACTTGACTTTCACTACCCTTTCTATAAACAATCTCCAAATGAAATTCTTGAAGAAGAAGCACCCATCTCATTAACCTCACCTTGGAATCTTTCTTAGTCATCAGGTACCTAAGGGCGGTGTGATCGGTATGGATAATCACTTTGGCCCCCATGAGGTATGGGTAAAACTTTTCCATGGCAAAAACAATGGCAAGTAATTCCTTCTCGGTGACCATGTAGTTCCTTTGAGCTTTATCATTGTCTTACTCACATAGTACACTGGATGGAACATTTTATTGATTCTTTGGCCCAAGACCGCCCCCACCGCAACATCACTTGCGTCACACATGAGCTCAAAGAGCAAGCTCAAATTTGGTGCGGTAATGATGGAGGTAGTCAAAAACTATTGCTTCAGAAGCTCGAAAGCCTCCATACATCTCTCATCGAACACATATTTGACATCTTTCTCTAGCAAATTACACAACGGGTTGACTACCTTAGAAAAGTCTTTGATGAATCTTCAGTAGAAACTCGCGTGTCCAAGAAAACTCCTCTCCACTTTGACAGATGTGGGGAGAGCCTTGAGATCACCTCAATTTTTGCCTTATCAACCCTAATCCCTCTTTTTGAAATTTTGTGACCCAACACAACTCCTTCTTCTACCATGAAATGGCATTTCTCCTAATTGAGAACCAAGTTTGTGTCTTCGTATCGGGCCAACAAACCATCCAAGTTTTGTAAGCATTCACCATATGAGTCCCAACCATACTAATATCATCCATGAAGACCTCCAATATGTCCTCCAGCATGTCGGTGAAGAATTCCATCATACATCTTTGGAAGGTCGCCGGTGCATTACATAATCCAAATGGCATTCAAGAGAAGGCGAATGTTCAATAAAGACATGTGAAGGTTTTCTTTTCTTGGTCTTCCGGGGCAATGAAAATTTATTTATATCCTGAATACCAATCTCGAAAATAATAGAAAGCCCGGCTCGCAAGACGATCAAGCATTTGGTCCAAGAACGGCAATGGGAAATGATCCTTTCTAGTCACCTTGTTTAACTTCCGGTAGTCCATGCATACCTTCCAACCTGTCATAGTACGAGTCAGAATAAGTTCATTATCGTCATTGTTTACCACCGTCATTCCTCCTTTCTTTGGCACGCATTCTACCGGAGAAGTCCAAGAACTGTCAGAAATTGGATACACCACACCGGCGTCAAGTCACTTGATAACTTCCTTTTTGGCTATTTCTTGCATGGCCTCATTGAGTCTCCTTTGATGTTGAAGAGAAGGCCTAGCATCCTCCTCCAATATTATCTTTTGCATGCAAAATGTGGGGCTAATACCCTGAATATATGCCAAAGTCCATCCATTCACCCGCTTACGCTTTTGAAGAACCGCCAAAGTGGCGTCAACCTGCATGTTAGTCAAGCAAGAAGAAAGAATAATCGGCAAACTGAAACTAGGACCAAAAATTCATACCTGAGGTGAGGAGGAAGTGGTTTCAACTCCAACACCGATGACTCCTCGATAGATGGGTTTGTGGGTGGAGTTTTTCAAGATCAAGAGATAACTTCCTCAGCTCATAAGAATATGAGCCCATGCCATATAATGCATTCACACACTCCACCCTTCCGTCATCATCATCAACATCCATGTTTAATAGAATGGCCGTAAGGAGGTCCTCAATATTTTTCATTGCGCTTGTGTCATCCACTATCACCGCCGTGACAATGTCAACAAACGAGCACACCTCGGTGCTATTTGGTTGCCTATTGATTTGCACATGTGGAACACCACCTTTTCATCACCAATACGGAAGGTCAATTTCCCACTTCCACATCAACCAAGGTCTTCCCTATAACTAGGAAAGGACTTCGAAGAATGATACACACCTCGAAATCCACTTCGTAATCCATGATCACAAAATGGGCCGTCAATATGAACTTATCAACACAAAGAAGGACATCATCAACAATCCCCTAAGGCTGTTTTATTTATCGGTACGCCATTTGAAGCCTCATGGAATTTGAATGAGGTTGTCTGATACCCAAGGTCTTGAAGAGAAAATATGGCATGAGATTTATACTTTCCCCCAAATCACATCGGGCTTTTGCAAAATCGGCACTTCAAATGGTATATGGTATTGCAAATACTTCGGGATCCTCCAGATTTGGAGCCATGAAGTGTACATTGGAACTCACTTGGTGCGTCATCTTTATTTTCTCGCACTACATCGACCTCTTTTTAGTAACTAAGTCCTTCATGAATTTTGCATATCCCGGCATTTATTCAAGTGCCTTACCAAGGGCATGTTTATCGTCAAACTCTTCATCATCTCAATAAATTTTTTAAAATTGTTTCCACCTTTTTGCTTGGCCAACCTTTGAGGATATGGCGGAGGATGTCTAGGAATGGGTGCCTTGGGTTTTGGCACAACAGGTTCGGGCATATCAATGACGTGTTCCCTAAAAGGGTTAACGGCCTCTTGAGTCTCCTTCTCACCCTCATCAATTTCAATTCTCACATCATAACTTGTAATTGGTTCAATAATATCTTCAACTACCAATGAGATCTCATCACTTTGCAACTCTTCTTCATCAACCACTACTCGATTACCTCTTGAGGCTTGCACATAACTGCCTCTTTCACTTCTCGTGGTCACCGCCATCATATTGTTATTATGCCCACCCTTAGGGATTACTACCGTATCACTTGGTAGAGCACCCTTTTGGCGAGTGTTGAGAGATTGCGAAATTTGCCCGAGTTGTACTTCCAAATTGCGGATTAAGGTGTTATGGGAGGCTAATTGAGCACCGGAGTCATGCTTCTTATTCATCATTTGCTCAAACATGTTCTTTCTTTGACCCATGTCATTGCCCGACGAACTAGACCCTTGATATTGAAATGGAGGCAGGTTGTTGGTTTTTGATACATTGGGGGCCTTTGAATGCCTTGCCCCCTATTACCTTGACCACCATTATTGTTCCACCCACCTTGACCACCATTTTTGTTGTTCCAATTGTTGTTCTCGTTCCAATTATCTTGATTCCCCGAGTTATTGCTCCCCCAATTTCCTTGATTGTTATTGTAACTCCAATTTCCACCTTGTTGATTGCCCCAATTACCTTGGGGTCTCCATTGTTGATTCTCTTAATTACCTCTATTCCCTTGATAGTTGTTGACATATTGGACTTCCTCACTTTGGTCATCAAAACCTTCATTCGAATATCCACCACCATCATCATAGTTGTCCAAATTTTCTTGAGGTTGTTGTTGCCCTCTTTGCCTTCTTTTCATTATATTCACTTTCTCCATGGCATTAACTTGGCGCGGATTTTGAACTTGTTGAATTTGCAACTTAGCCAATTGGTTCATTTTTGTTGTGAGTTCGGCAATGGCTTGTCCGTGGTCATGTAGCTCCTTGTGAAATGTATAAAATCGGGATCACACTGAGGAACATTAGCCCGGCTTTTCCAAGCTGAAGAAGTATCGTCCATTTCATCAATAACATAACAAGCTTCATTGAATGGAAGCTTCATAAAATTACCACCTGCCAACTGATTGACAATGCACTAGTTTTTTGTGTTTACACCCCAATAGAACATTTGTTGGATCATAACATCATTCATATCATTGTTGGGGCACTCTTTAACCATCGTCCGAAACCTCTCCCACGATGAGTTTATCTGCCAACTCATCCCACATAGTTATGGAATGATTTGGGAGTCTCTCCAACCAATCCAGTGCCCCCCAAAGTGAGTAGGGGAAAAGCCTTAACCTCTGTGCATCGTCCGAAACATTTGTCTACTTTCTCCCCTAAAAAATGTCCACGAGGACTTTTAAATGCTTGTATGCATTTTGGTCTGAGGCTCCTGTGAAGTACCCTCGTTGTTCGAGAAAAGTGAGCATGAAATTGGTGATTTGGAAGTTCTCCGCCCAGATTCGGGGAGGAATTATTACACTTGCGTACCTTTGATTGGGTAGAACTCATGGTGCTACTCTTAGTGGAGGTGGAGGAGGGTCTGGTATATTATCATTAGCATTAACATTTGCCTTAGCATTTCTATCCCGTCTTTGTGCTTGGGGTAAAACCTCCTCTGGGTCTATGTCTTCCACCTACTCCACTCCCACGTCGCCTATAACATCTTGTGCATTTACAGACATTGGTACCTGAGTTTATTGACACAAATAAAGTAAGTAAAAAGAAGGGGGGGAAAAAAAAGCAAAACACAAAACTAGCCAACAAATAGTCAAACACCGTAAAGCTCTCCGATAACGGCGCCAAAATGTGATCGCGGAGGACTCAACCAAAAGAAGAGCGGGTGCTAATACTTTTACCCAATAGTGGTATCGAGGTCAATTTTCCACAGGGACTTTCAATTTGGAGTTGAGTGTTTGTATGGTATAGGACTATGTTTTAACTCCTAATTGATCTTCTAACATTTTTTGTTTTCTTTGAATTATCAACTACAATTTATAAACTACAACTGTAAAGCTAAGTTATGCTAAGATATCAATTCTAGGTTGTACGCAATATAGAGAAAGGCACTAGGGTCGTGGCGTTTATTTAGGCGGTCAAATAACGGGTAGAGATTCATAATGCAAGAATGATGATTATGGGGCTTAAATGTTTATAGTGGTATAGCGCATGAATTAAATATGTTGTACGTAAAGCGCATAAATTACATGAATTATACCCATCAATTATTGTGAGTCACTCAACTAATAGAAATAACACTTTCAATATATGTTCTATACCTCAACGGACAAATGTGTCGTTGAGGTATAACACGTGTAATTCATGTGTTGTATATACAAAAATTACCAATTATTTTTTTTAATTATTTTGGTGAAGAGGGAGAGGAAGGAAGTTATGCCACTAGGTGTATATTTATATATTATTTTAAAAAATAAGGATAAAAGTCAAACATTCTAGCAACACTTTTAAGTATGGCCGGGATACGTGTAAATATCGACCCTTAAAATGGTAAACAAATAAGGGAAATTACAAGTTATGTTCATTGATAAGTAGCTTATTACAAAAATTGGTCAATTAATAAAATATTATTAATATTAGTCAAATTAGCCTATTAGTTATTTACAACAAAAAAATAAAATAAAATTTTTGCTTTGTTTTGAGTGGATGTTATCAGAATAGATTGGGCACAACATAAGGAGCTTGAATTTCTATTTCGGGATGATTTGGTGAAGTTTTGAAGTGGTTTGAATTGAAAATTCGAAGTAAAAGCTGAACATGGAAAAAATTATATGTGTATCACATATGTATCATATTTGTATCAATTTTGTATCACATGTATACATGTATTTGAGATACATGTGTAATACATATTTGATACATGTATCACAAATAACTTTTTTGAACTCGATTTTAAATACGAATTTTGATACAAACCAGTCCAAGTCACCTCCAATCTTCCTCAAATTTTGTATTTTGACTTATCTATATATTTTCAATGAATTCAACTATACACATTGAAAAAGTTCCTTTTTTTATTAGAATTTTTGGAATATTGTATAGATATTTGTATTTCATCACCTTATTTGTTACCTCATCCATGAAATTTCCTTTCCGTCTTGTATGTAATTTTCTAATCATGCTTAAAAATATGGAAGGTGGTTTTTGCATGTGGTTCTTTGATAGAAAGAATCCTATTATTTAGTTTTTTTAATTTTTGTTGGCTAGTTTTGGTAAGTCTATAACTAATGGCTAGAGGTTGGTAAGTTGAGTTTTATATGGGACATCTGTGTAAGTTTCTCAACAAATAAACCTAACTAGAAAATAAGTAAAGAGTAAATCCAAAAGAGTAAGATATAGGCTTAGTATATGGCTGCCAAATTTGGCCCAAGCGCAAATGACCTGTCCAATCCGTCCAAGGCTGGGTTGGTTATTGACCCGCTCATTTGTTGAACTTAGTCCATCTTGATCAAACTCATCTAAACCAACTTAAAGTTGGGCTAATTTTTAGCTCAAATTGATCCGTGAGTAAATTTGTCAAAATACCTTACAAATAATTTTATTTCTTTATTTAATATTTTAAATATGATCATAACAAAATAAAAAAAGTCTTATTTAGTAATTATAGAATTTATAAGAAAACAACACATGTTAATTAAAGTTGAATGAGAGTAGGGCGAGTTGGATTATGATCCGAATTTTAACTCATCTTCACTCCATCCATCTTAGCTCAAGTAATTTTGGACAAGTCATTTTACTCGTCCAGTTATTGACTCAACCTATTTTAACATATCTAAAATTGATCCAACACGCATATTTGACACCCCTAGCCCATTAGTATTTGACTATTTTTAACGTTTTGACTTGAATGACAAAGGAATGATGCAATGCAAAAATCATATTTGAGCTGCTTAGGTATGACTGCATCTCAAGGATTATTTTTTCACCAAAAGAGTCACTGTACCTTTGTATTTTTTGTTTTACCTACTTCGGGTAAAAGTAATAATAAAATATACGGTCAAACATTTTTATGATAATTTCATTTGTTTCAGATATTTTTTAATATTATAGTGAATTATTGTTATAAAAAACATATAGTATAATAGAAAATGAGATTTGTTTTCAGAAAAATCTAACTTATATAAAAAAGTATTGTTATATAATGATATTATTATAAAAAAATCTAAATGTATATATATGTAACTGGGGGAAGTTTTGCAGGTTTGTGAAGAAAGATTCTCGTCACTCAGTATTTTTAGAGCTGAGCCAACTGATTCAGTGGTCTCCCTCTCTCTTTTTTTATGCATGTTGTACGGTAACTGAATCGAATTTAGTGCATAACGTAATGAAAGCCAGCTACTTTGTCCTTAAGAGTGCAGTTTTTTCCTCTCTTCTTCTTTTGATTTGCCGTCTGCAAATACTACACAAATAATGAGCCGCTTCAATAATTGGCTGCCGGAGCGGGCTGGATGTAAGATTTACAGTGCAAAACTTTGAGCAAAGCAATAATATACTAGAAAAATATTTTACAGTAAACACTAAGCTTGAATTAATAGTAGAGTAATACCCATATTCTTATTCCATATTTTATCCCGTTTTAATTAATGCATATGCAAAAATTCCAGTATAACTTAAATATGTATTATGTTTGTGAACACGAAAAAGAACATACAAGATATATATAACTTATAATTGTATTTGGGTATGAACTGGGAAATAGACAACTGTATACTGCAAGTTTTGAGTTTTATACATGTAAAATATGGTGAAAATTTATTTGGGACCCGAGGTGAAATCAGAATTTGAAATTTACGGGTTCATGATTTCAGTGTGTTCAAATTACTGACTTCCAAATTAATAATTTGTATATATTTTATAGACTTTGTAAGATAAATAAGATAAAATTTAGGAAATAAATTAAAGCTATTTGATTCGGCTAAATCCACAACTGTGTTATAGCTCCGCCAGTGTTTGTACTTAGTGCTTACGAAAAAACGAATGGCTACAAAACACATGCTCCATCTTTTATATACATATTTATTAGTTTACAATAATTATGTAAATATATTTTCACCTAAATTTTAACTGTTATTAAATTGGTTGATTTGAAATAAATGTTAAAGAGAGGTACATTTACCGTTATTAATAACTTGTAATGACACACAGACAAATGAAAAGAAATGTTTCTGGCCCTACACTCTAACCTCCCATGATTCGTACTGTCAAATGCGTTAATAATAAGGACGATAATGCAGAAATCAGCAACCAACCTTCTTAAATTTCTCTAACATAATAATGATGGATTCTCATTGAATGCTTCTCCTTATGATGACACCAGCATGACTATTATCTCAGTGCCACTTTCACGTCTTTATCTGTATTTTTGTCGGTAAAATGACCTAATTATAAACACTTTTTCTCGTCTCATTTTGTCATTCGAATAAGGAATTTCTATGAAGTTTCATCTAAATATTTATAGTTGTTAAAATATAATATTTTAAACCTTTCTGAACTCACGTATACTTCAAATACACAAAGTGAAAAACACATGGTCATCCCCATCAGACTTTTAATGATAAATCTTTATTTTTTAACTTTAATTTCAACAATTTTAATTTTAATTTTCTTTTTGCACTCTGCAATGGCCATAGACCTAATAAGAAGCTTTTATAACAACATACATACTCCGGGCCCATTTAGATTTGTTTCGGACCATAAATTCAGAAAGTGTTTATTTTTTTCATAAACTCCGTGCTCAATCAAACAAATACACATAAATTGAAACGGAGGGAATATTATTTTTTGTCTTTTTCTTTTCCTTTTTATTTTTTTTACCTATTTTAATTATTTTTAGTCTAAGTTTTAATGTTTACGCTTGTTGTTATATGTGTGAAGTCGAACACCGTCATTAAGTTGCTACGTATGTTTAGTCAACGGTCAGAGAGATTTAAAGTAATATGTTTTAAAAACTATAAGTTTTCGGATGAAACTTCGTAAAGTATTGGGACCGAAATAATAAAACGGGACAAATAGAAGTATTTATTAGGTTATTCTGCCTAGTCTATCTATTTATAGTACAGGGGAGTATACCCTTGATGAAACATCTCCCAAACAAGCACAACTGTTTGTTCTTCTAAAACCCTAAAAAGATACTTTGACAATTACTCACAGAATGCCTCGAACTAGATGGAAACCAACTCCTCAACAGCTGGTGATTTTACATGACTTGTACAGGAAAGGGTTGACAAATCCTAATTCTTCAGAAGTACAAATGATAATGTCCCATCTTTCTATGTATGGAAAGATTCAGTGGAAGAATGTGTTTTACTGGTTTCAAAACCACAAAGCTAGAGACAGGCAAAAGATGAGAAAACAGCTTTTGCAAAAATACCCTAAAGATGATCCTCGTCAACTCATTATCAACAACAAAAACCCTCCTTCTGCTTCTCCTTCTTCTTCTACTACTGTCAGTCAACTTTACTCTCACTCTCCACCTATTTTTCTTCATCAGGTACACTTTTGTTTGTTGAGGTCTGTGCGTGAGACCGAGATCGCTTTCATACGTATGCTTTCGTCTTCATATACTAGTAATGATAATGATTGTTTGATAGCCCCCAGTTAGTCGTACACATCTAGGATTTAAAACTGGGTTTACACACAAATATTTATACAAGGTTTGAAGAAAAATTATAGGGTTCGAACCAATAGATGATACTCTACCTCCGCCCCAGTCCTACATGCAACGTTAAATACTCCTTCCATCCAAATCTATTATATACTATTTCTTCTTTAGTCCGTCTTAAAAAAAGTAATCTCATTTTTAAAAAAAATATATTATCTTTAGAACTCATAGCTTATTCTTAATGAATTGATTTACATACACACAAATATTTATGGTTTATTATAGACCATAAATTTCAAAAAAAAATTGTTGGCATAATTTCTAGGTGTCCTTCGTATCGGAATAAAATATATCTACTCTCAATGGATACAACAAATCAATGAATGCATGGCATATGCCTTGTACATGATGGATTATAATAAGCAGCGGAACCAATCCCAGTATCAAAATTACATGTAATCTAGACAACTAGTGTAAACGAGATTTCACGGGTTACCTCTTGAAACGTGAACATATCTCTTCTACCATGTGAGCCTTCAGTTCCATAACTTCTCAATGGAATCTCCATCACCCGCACAATCGTGATCCTCGAACGTTCCACGGTCTTATACTTTGTTACCCAAATAATACCGGAAATAGCAATTTCGTGTGGTCAAAATTTCTACGAAAACTTGGCTGAAAATTTCAGCCACCAAGTTCTTCTCCCTCTAGATGGAAAACCTAATGTATTTATAGCACAAGTTTTATGTGTTAAGACCATTTTCCAAAACCTGTTGGGTTTTCTCTTCCACCAGAAAAAGGATTCATTTATTTCTTATTATTTAGGATCAGTAGGGACCACCGAATTTAATTAACAAGGCTCCAATTATTAAATTAATTCTAATTTCGAAATTAATATCTACCATAGTTAATTATGAATTATTCCCCTAAAAATTCGTAATTGCACTCCTCATCCAATTTTGAAATTCATCCAATAAATCTTATTTAACTCCTCATGTTAAGATTCAGATACTAATCGAATAAATTTAATTACCGACGATTTTATTTATCGATTATTTCCTTTTGACTTTTGCTTAACTTATTTCATGTGTCGGATACAAAATCCACCGGCCCGGTTTACACATCAAAACGTATAAGCTTTCATAAATGTGTATAATCAATCTCTAAACCGAGACATAGATTCCATCAACTAACTATTACTTCGCCAATGTACATTATTATTATCCAATTTACCAGACATATTGACCCACGAAAGAAGCTCGCCTTTTAATAAATCGAAACAATAATAATATACACACTAATAATAATTATATCAATATTAAGAGTATAAGTACATTTAATGGCTAGAGAGTTTATTTTATTAAGTCAGTATAAAAAATTTATTTCTACATGGTCCGTTCAATACATAAAAATGTACTAGCACAAGAAGTTGGAATTAAACCATTCTCATAATCAATATAAATTATATTTAATCTTGTGCTACAATCATTCCTGATGGTTTGTCCAAATCCATCATTAAATTGTGAACTCAAACTTTATACTTATAAGAACCGATAATTTAATCTTCCGTGTATAAGCTAAACTATATACATTAAATCATCTACTATATAAGCAAATGACAAAAACTAATATATGATCTATTTAAAACTTTATTAAAACTGAATAAACAGTTGTTTCATAATAAATATCATATCTAAACTAAACTTATGGTTAATAGTATATATCCCAACAGTACATACACCTTAGTTTATATATAGCTTAACAGTAGTAAATTTAGGTAATTTAGTATAATACCTAGTACAGGAAAAAGAGGAGGTTTCCTCATTATAACAACAAAGTAAGTACGCATGTATATTTAATTTTTAGGATAAATGTTAATTCTGATATGTCTCGTATTTTATCTCTAGGTTGAAGCAACAACAGAAGTGTCACCTCAAATGATGAACTACCTTTGGGGCAATCGCATGATGAGGATGAACGATAGAGATTGGATCTTGATGACAGACAAGGGTTCTTCTAATATTGTCCATTGCAGCAACAAAGTACCTCTAAGAACATTAGAACTCTTCCCCGTTGAAACTACTGGCTTCAAGGATTAGAATACTAGAGCAGCGCACCACTTATAAATTCTTCGTTTTTAATATGCTTTATATATCACTAATATATAGTTAGATATACTAGTGGTATTTAGTTAAGTATATTGTTTGAAGAGTTTAGTGCTCTTGACTCGTGTATTACGCGTTAGTTTGAGTTATGTGAGTTAGAGACATGCATCTTACCTTTCTAACTTTCTGATGTTTGTACGTCGGGGTGTGCATGATTTTAGCGATTAACGGACCGGGTTGGGCTAGCACACTATTTTGATGGATATTGTAATGGTCAGCCAATTCAGACCGTATGTGGATCGCAGACCCCCACGGGCGGCCGATTATAATTAAAATTAAATTTTTATATTTTTTCTTTAAGTTCTGACCTAAAAAAAGATAATTATTTAAAAATAAAAAAATATCTTATTGAAAAACTTTCGCAAAACTTAGTATCTTTTTATATTGTACCCATATATCACAATAAATACTAGAAAGGTAAAAGACAGGACTATATTTCATTTAGCAAAAGTCAAAAACTAAAACAAACTATTCAAGAAAACGTTTATGATGCTTATGAGATATCAAACACATCATCTTCATCAAACACATTTGAAGTGTGACAAAGTTGTCTTAACATCTTCGCTTTCATCTACAATTCATAGGCAATATAAATTACTTAAACATTAAAATAATTAAATTTTAAAAATTAATAATATTTGAATTCACATAAAAAATATTACTAGTTTGAGATTAACAAAACCCGTGCAACTAATTTCGAGTAGTCACAGGTGTTTAGATATTTTCATAATAAATGCAACTTGTGTACTTTGTAAGACACGCCACTAATGCTAAATGTTGATTTCGATGGTACAATGGTAATAACAACGCTAAGTACATCACACATCATCTTTGAAAATATGAGGATATTTTCTAAAATGGTACTACAAATACATGACTACATCATCTCTTGAAACTTCTCAAGACCAAGTTTTGGTTCCTTTTAGTAAAGATCCAATTCTAACTTTTCATCTCTAAAGGCACTATACTTTTTATTTTTTATATATTTTAAACAAATTTTTTATTAGGCCCACAGGCCGGTCAGGCCCAGCCTCAGTCAAGTCTCACGGACCATGGGCTTACTCGGGCTGGGCTTAAAAGCTTAAATTTTAAAATGGCTCGAAAAATTGTAGCCCAACCTAGCTAATAACGGGCTAGGCTGGGCAGACCCAACGGGCCAACCCCATATTGACGGTTCTAGTGTGCATGCTTAATTGTTTGACTCTTTTTTTTTTGACTAAAATCTATTTCAAGGAAGAACCCATGATTCAATGAAGTAGCTCTAGTGGTAGATGTCACAACCCAAATCCCGGTCGTGATGGTGCCTAACACAATTGCTAGGCAAGCCCGACCATTTCAACACTCACAACCAAAGTACGAAAACTTATTGATAGTATTGGAGTTATTAGAACAGTTAACAAGTTTTATAATTATGATAGTAGATAGCAAACGGAAAGCCATAGTAAAACCAATTTAACTCCCAAAAGATTTGGGGTCATGAGTTTAGCGCCTCTAAACACCACGGGATAATAAATCCTCAAAATAAATAATTTTGGTAAATGGAAATGTAAATGTAAATGGATAAGGGGGAGAACTCGGGTCCTGCGGACGTCAGGCAGCTACTTCGACAACTCCGACATAACTCTGGAAGACATCAAACTGCACAACTAAGTTCGCGTCGCACCTAAATCTGCACACATGGTACAGGGAGTAAAGTGAGTACTTCCAACTCAGTGAGTAATAAGCATATATAATGGCAGAAGATGAGAATCTATGAAAAGACCAAAATGTAAAACTATGACTAATAATTTAGCACAATTACAGTGAAATAACGACAAACAGAATCAGATTGATCAGATAAACATAAAAGAATGAATACAACGCAATGCACATGACCGTTGTGGCGTGCAACCCGATCCATTAAGGTACTCGTGCTCACTGTGGGGTTCAGACTCGGGAGGGGCTCCTACAGCCCAAGCGCAATAATATCATAACATCGTTGCACCGTGCAGCCCGATCCACACTCAGTCCAGAATATGCATGCGAGTTATACAGCAAAGTCAGATTTTAGTTCTGAGTTCCATTTATTAGGAAAATTATCGGTTAAGTCTTTAAAACCATAGGTTTGTGACCAAGTATTTCGAAGCAGTGTTTAAAACTCAGGAATGAAACCATATAGCATGTTAATCATCATGGAAGCAATGATAATAAAACCAAGGGATTCGAATAGTCGGCACACAGCCTAAATAAATCATAACAATCCAAGTAGGATGTTTACTAATCACTCTATAGTCCAAAGCACAGCTTGGACACCACTCGGGGCGGACTAAGCCATAATCCCCAAACACAAACGAACCCGCACTCATCATGGAATGCATTTCTCACCTTAATATAGCATTACAGTGTGATAAACCGTGATTTCAAACCATCAGATCATCATCTACATCTATTACTCAACTCTAGCCAGCCGAAGACTAGCTCGCCATACCCTTTCCTCTCGAAACGAACTCCTCGCGTGTCGAATCTGGCAAAAACCACAACGAATATGTTACAATGTGCCAAAGAAACATAACTCAATCGAAAAGACTCAAAAAATACCAAAAATTACGAAGTTGGCAAAACCCGAGTCCCGGGCCCAGTTCTCGAAAAATTATAAAGTTTACATCACTGAACTCCCCGTCTCGCCACAGGTCTATATATATCAAATTTACCAAAATCGGAGTTCAATTGCCCTTTCAAAACCCAAATTTATTCTCTCCTAAGTTTCAAGTCCTAACCTCCATTTTTACCCTCTAATTCCTCGAATTTCAGTGCTTAATCCATGTTTTTACACCATAATAACATAATCTGAGTCCAATGATTCATACCTGGTGGAACACCTTCAAATTCTCTTCAAAATCACCCAAAAAATCGCCCAAGCCGAAGTCCAAAATATTTTCCTTCTCTTTCAAAATCGTTAACACTGCTCACTTAAACTCCAGGTCGCTTTCCGCTCCTGCAGTTAAATAACTGCACCTACGGTCACCGCACACGCGACCAACTGACCTCTTATGCGGTCTAGAACCGCTTCTGCGGTTGCCGCATTTTCAGATCAACGTCCACTTCTGCGGAAAGCCCAAGTCCCTCAAGAACCGCTTCTGCGACCAGTACGCCACATCTGCGGAACCGCTTACGAGGTCCCTTTTCTGCAAATGTGGAAATGACAGAACTAGCAAGGACTGAAACATACAACAACTCCGAGTCCTCAATTTAACCTCCCGAATACACCTCGAGGCCCCCAAAACCTCAACCAAAAGCACAGACATGATCTATTACCTTATTGAAAGTTTCTCGAGCCATCAAAACACTAATATTAATATCAAAATCCTCAATTATCATCAAATCAAAGTCTAAGTTTCTTAAAAACTTCCGAATTGAACATTTGATCAAAAACCCAACCTAACCACCTCCGAATGGCCTAAAACTTTGCACAAGTCTCAAAAATCACCTAACGGAGCTATTGCACTTCTCAGAATTCCATTCCGACCCTCGGATCAAAATCTCACATGTCCATCGTATTTTGCCAAAATACTAACTTCGCCAATTCAAGCCTAATTCTACAACGGATCTCCAAAATCAATTCCGATCATACTCCTAAGTCACAAATCATCCCCTGCAGCTAACTTAATCATCGGAATTCACATCGGAGCCCAATAACTAAATAGTCAACTTCCAGTTGACTTTTCGTAACAAGCTTTCCTTTAAGAGACTAAGTATCTCATTTCAATCTATAACTAATCCAATTCTACTCGATCACATCAAATACCGATAATAAAGCATTGAGAAACATAATATGAGAGAAACGGGGTGGTAAACCACGTGACGACGGGCCGGGTCGTCACATCATCCCCAACTAAAACAAACGCTCATCCTCGAGCGGGTCAAGAAACATACCTGGAGCCTCAATAGGTTAGGATATCTGCTAAGCATTTCCTGCTCAATCTCCCAGGTGGCCTTCTCCACATCATAGGTCAAGTACTCATCCAACTGGATCATGCTGAAGTCTAACACATGAGACGGGTCCCGAACATTCTTCCAGAGCATAGAAACATGGAATACTGGATGAACCCCCGACAAGCTAGGTGGCAAAGCAAGCATATAGGTTACCTCCCCAATACTCCTAAGTATCTCAAAAGGTCTAATGAACCATGGACTCAGCCTTCCTTTCTTCCCAAACCCCATAATGCCCTTCATAGGCGAAACCTTAAACAAGACCTTATCTCCCACCATATAAGATACATCTCGAACCTTCCGGTCCGAATAACTTTTTTGACGCGATTAAGCTGTACGAAGTCTCTCCTGGATCACATTCACTTCTCTAAGGCATCCTGAACTAACTCTATCCAGAATAGTCTAGCCTCGCCGGACTCAATCCAACCAACCGTAGATCTACACCGTCTCCCATATAAGGCATCATACGGCGCCATCTAAAAACCGGAATGGTAGTTATTGTCGTAAACAAACTCTGCAAGTGGCAAGAACTCAGCCTAAGTGTTAGATAATACGCTTAATGCTAGAGGGGGGGGGGGTGAATAGCGTTATAATAAAAATTAGCGTAAACTTGCGGAATTTAAAATTTGCAGGAAATAAATAAGTGCGATAAATCAGAAAGAACACACCGAAGTATTCTGGTTCACCACAACCCGTGGCTAGTCCAGTCCCCGAGAGACTCTCTCGAGATTTCCACTAACTTGTCAAGCTTCCAGGTGCTTAACAAACCTTTACAACTTGAGGACACAAGCATCAACACCTTTGCTCGGAGATACAACACTCCAAGACTTCAACCAAAGGAAACACAAGTTCCTTTACAACTTGAGGACACAAGCCTCAACTACCTTTGCTCGGAGATACAACACTCCAAGACTTCTACCAAGGAAACACAAGTTCCTTTACAACTTGAGGACACAAGCCTCAACTACCTTTGCTCGGAGATACAACACTCCAAGACTTCAACCAAGGAAACACAAGTTCCTTCTTACAACAAGAGAATAACAATTCTCTTCAAGTGTACAATACACCAAGCACTCAAACAAGACACTCCTTAATGAGTAGATATGAGTAAAAGAAGTACGCTCAAGATCACAACAACTTTGAACAAGAATTTGGCTCTCAAAAACTTATGTAATGAATATAAAATGATAAGCAATAGTATGCAAGCTTATAGCGATGTTATGGTCAGTTGTTGTTTGTTGTTGTACTCAAAAGACTGAATTGAAGCTGTATTTATAGTTGAAAAACTTGGCAATACCGTTGCCTAATTGCCAATTAAGAACTGCTGATTTTACTCTGTGACAATCGATTGTCAAGAAGCCACAATCGATTGTTTGCCAATCGTTCCAAATATCAATCCCAGATTTTACGCTTAACAATCGATTATCCAAGATCAACAATCGATTATTGGCAACGTTCAAAAAATCATTTCCGGATTTTACGTAAAACAATCGATTATACAAAATCAATAATCGATTATTCAGCAACGTTCAAAAAATCCTTTCCAGATTTTAATTTCAACAATCGATTATAGAAGATCAACAATCGATTACCTTACGGTATATGAAAATATTTTGGCAACGGTTAGTTATACAATCGATTATACTAAGTTAACAATCGATTATATATCAGTCTTGAAAAATCAATTTAGACACTGCCTCGTGACAATCGATTGTTATATACTCACAATCGATTATTTAATAACTTTGAAAAAGTCTGGAAGACACTGCCTCAACACAATCGATTGTCATATGTTCACAATCGATTATTTTGTGACTTTGAAAAATCTGATGGACACTGTCTCTTCACAATCGATTGTCATTAACTTCACAATCGATTATTTTGAGCGTTGAAAAACTTTGATGGACACTGCTTCATCACAATCGATTGTCATAAGGTTCACAATCGATTGTCATGCAGATTTGAAAAATTTGATGCTCACTGCCTTAACACAATCGATTGTCATTAGTTCACAATCGATTGTCATGCAGTCTTGGCTTAACATAATCGATTATCATTAGTACATAATCGATTATCTTAGTCCAGTTTTATGAGGCGTGTTTAAAAATCATTTTGACTAAAGTAAATATGCATGATTTAAAATCATTTAGCATTAAATTAAAGATGCATGATTTTGGAAAAATAATTTTACGAGAGAAGCCAAGTCATGAGTCAAGTTGTCGGATCAAGATCCCAATTAAGAACGACTCATGTAAAACTATAAAACTTGGTCTTGTGCTTGACTCTCGTTATATATCAATTGCGCGCTTGTACTTGAACTTCGTCATATGTCAATTTGTGCTTGTTTGTCATTCATCAAAGCCTGCACATATGAACACACGTTTTAGTATAATGCTTTGAGAACGTGTTTCCAACAATTTCCCCCTTTTTGATAATGGCAAACTTTAAGCGGGATATGCAAATTAAACAATTCATAATGATGATTCAAGACAAGTAAATATATGCAAAATTAGTTCCCCCTCAATATATGAATTCCCCCTCCATTTAAACTAATAAGGATTGAGAGTGCATACCCGTTATCTTCCCCCTTTTGCCATTAGCAAAAAAATGTAATAAGATGGCAAGGATTGAAAAAAACTTGTTTATTTATTAAAAATAAAGCGTGATTACTTAAGGAGAGTACCATAACTCAAATAATAGCAGTACAATCGATTATTGATACGAGATAATCGATTATTAGACGACAGAAACCGATTTTTCTGAAGAAGGCTCGATTATTGTGCGTCATGCTTTATAATTCCCCCTACCTTTAGGGCGATACCTGCAAAAATTCGTTAGACGTCTCCGACGCTCAAGTTAGAAATCATGTAAAATAAAAAAGATGCAATGCATGACTTAGATCAACGTGGAGTCAAGAATCCCGAGTTCACTACGAATTCGGAAGAAGGACTCTTTCTCTAAGGGCTTTGTAAAGATGTCAGCCAATTGATCTTTGGTTTCAACAAATTCGATTTTGACATCGCCCTTGAGAACGTGATCTCTTATAAAGTGATGTCTAATTTCAATGTGTTTTGTTCGCGAATGAAGAACGGGGTTCTTCGTCAAGCATATGGGACTAGTATTATCACATCTAAGAGGGATATGATCAAGACTTAGGCCATAGTCCAAGAGTTGTTGTTTTATCCATAGGATTTGAGCGCAACACCTCCCCGCGGCTACATATTCAGCCTCGGTTGTGGAACACGCAACACTTACTTGTTTCTTGCTAAACCAAGAAACGAGAGAGCTACCGAGCAAATGGCAAGTGCCACTAGTGCTCTTGCGGTCCAATTTGCATCCAGCAAAATCGGAGTCGGAATAGCCAACGAGTTGGCATGAAGAACCTTTGGGGTACCATAGACCCACATTTACAGTACCAACAAGATACTTCAATATCCGTTTCACCGCAGTTAGGTGAGACTCCTTCGGACACGATTGATAACGAGCGCATAAGCACACGCTAAACATGATGTCCGGACGACTAGCAGAAAGATAAAGGAGAGAGCCAATCATACCTCGATACTTTTTGATGTCGACTTCCTTACCTTTCTCATCTTTGTCTAGATGATCGGATGTGCTCATGGGGTTGCCATTGCTTTTGCATTGGTCATTTCAAATCGTTTCAGCAATTCTTTGCAATATTTTGCTTGGCAAATGAACATACCTTCTTTCATTTGCTTTACTTGTAATCCCAAAAAGAATGTTAACTCTCCCATCATAGACATCTCAAATTCGCTAGTCATTAAATCGGAAAATTCCTTGCACAAGACATTGTTAGTAGCACCAAATATAATATCATCCACATAGATTTGAACTAATAAAATATCATTGTTTTTATGCTTAACAAAGAGAGTGGTGTCAACTTTCCCCCTAATGAAATCATTTTCCAATAGAAATTTACTCAATCTTTCATACCAAGCTCGGGGAGCTTGTTTTAAACCATAAAGAGCCTTTTTGAGTTTGAAAACATGATCGGGAGATTTAAAATCTTCAAAACCGGGGGGTTGTTCAACATAAACTTCTTCTTGAATAACACCATTTAGAAAAGCACTTTTCACATCCATTTGATATAAATTGAAATTCATAGAAGAGGCAAATGCGAGCAATAGACGAATAGCTTCTAATTTAGCTACGGGAGCATATGTTTCTTCATAGTCAATACCCTCTTCTTGATTATAGCCTTTTGCTACAAGCCTAGCTTTGTTTCTAGTGATTAAACCATATTCATCTAGTTTG
The DNA here is from genome assembly GCA_034376525.1 of Nicotiana benthamiana. NCBI lineage: Eukaryota > Viridiplantae > Streptophyta > Magnoliopsida > Solanales > Solanaceae > Nicotiana > Nicotiana benthamiana. The sequence continues at coordinate 24,172,363 of CM067333.1, read as the reverse complement.
TTTCGAAAAACCCATTTCGTACCAATTATTGTATGATTTTCGGGTCTTGGCACCAAATCCCAAACGTCATTCCGTTTGAATTGGCTAAGCTCCTCTTGCATTGCCAAGGTCCAAAACTCATCCCCAATTGCTTCGGAGATGATTGTTGCTTCAATTTGAGAAACAAAAGCAGTATGACCTAAGGTGTTCTTAAGGGAGTTTCGAGTACTTACCTTTTCTCCGACGTCGCCAATTACCTGTTCGAGAGGGTGATCTTTGATTGTTCTCCACTCGTTAGGCATTTTAGTTTCTTTCTCCAACTGTGGCGCTTCCTCCGTCGGTTGTTCCAAAATTTTGTCTTGATTTTCCTTAGGCGTTTCCTCTTGTATTTTGTCTTTCAAGCTATCGACCGATCCGATGCCGATAATCTTTCCTTTATTGTTGTCACCAAAAATAACACTTCCTCCTTCTTTGTGTTCTAGTTGAAGGAATTTGGATTCGTCTCCCGTCATGTGCTTGGAGCATCCACTATCAAGGTACCATAGTACACATGATCCCTTCAAACATACCTACAAAACAAATTAATGCGTTTTAGGTACCCATGCCATTTTGGGTCCTTGAGGGTTAGGCATATCATAATGATGCGATTGAGTGATATGTCTATGTCGTGTAAAACATGCAGGAGCAATATGACCAATTCGTCTACAATAATGACAAGTCACGTTGGGATTATGCATCCTTCTAGGTTCATAGTAATTAGACGGACGAAAACTATTCACTCTATTTTCGACGCTATGGCTATTGCGCATTTCATGAAAGTCATTTCTCTTACTATTATGAGCAGCATTTCTAGAATAATTGTTTCTAGGTTGAGGGCCATTTCTAGGTGTTCTAAAAGGTTCAAACTTCCTTCTAGTGTGTGGCCTAGAATATGCATCATTTCTAGAGTGGTTATTTCTAGGTGGAAAGTCATTTCTAGGTCGTCTAAAGTGTTCAACATTTGGTCTAGCATGCATATTGGTTCTAGGGTTGTTATTTCTAGGATGAGCATTTGTTTTATTAATCCTAGGTTGAGCCTTAGGAGGTTGGGGTTTGGCTTCAACCTTTTCTTTAGGCTCATTCTTAAAACCTATGCCATGCTTGGTTGACTTCAAATTAACAAGGACCTCATTCAAATTTTTGTGAGAAGAATTAAACTTATCTAAGGTGCCCTTATGCCTTTCTACTTCATTTTTGAGATGCATGCAAGAAGTACAATTTCTAATAGAGCTTTCGGGCTTGTCGGCGCTTCTTTTTCAGAAAAACTTATTTTCCTCTTTCAACTTCTCATTTTCAAAAACCAGTTTTTCCAAATCCTTTTCTTTCAATGAGAGTTGTTTTTGAAAATCTTTTTCTTTTGAAGAAGCATTTTCTTTTATGCTTTTAACAGTTTTTGAAGCTTTAATAAATTCACTATATAACTCATCAAAAGCATTTTGCATTTCTTCAAGGGAAAAGAAATTATTAGAAGAGATTTGACATACCTCATCTTGATTGTCTTCTTGTGCCATAAGACAAAGGTTTGCGCTTTCCTCTTCTTCTCCTTCGCTTGACTCATCTCCGGAGTCTCCTCCCCAAGATATATATGCACGTTGCTTTTTGAAAGGTTTCTTTTCCTTTTTGATGTTTGGGCAATTTGATTTGATGTGCCCGGTTTCTCCGCATTCATAGCACTTTATTTGTTCTTCTTGCTTTTTGCCCTTTCGTTCATACTCTTTTCGCATGAACTTTTGAAATCTTTTGATAACGAGTCCAAACTCGTTGTCTCCGTCCTCATCAACTTGCGGTTGGCTTGTGCTTGCCTTTAGAGCGATTCTTTGCCTCCTTTGATCATCAACAAGAGGGTTAACTATAGTAGATTCATAAGTCTTAAGATTACCTCTTAATGCGTCGATGATAACATTTGAGACGCCAATGGACTCTTGAATCGCGTCGGCCTTTGATCGCCATGCCGGAGTGAGACTTCTAAGGATTTTTTGGACAAGTTCCCTATCCGTGAAAGTCTTCTTGAGAGCATGTAGGTCATTTACGATTATTGAAAATCGTTCAAACATTTCATCCACCTTTTCACCTTCCTTCATGTGAAATAATTCATAAGCATGGGTTAGGAAATCAATTTTGGCTTCCCTTACCTGGTCCGTACCTTCGTACGTAATTTCCAGCTTGTCCCACATTTCCTTCGCCGTTGTGCAACACGATATTTTCCTGTAATCGTCAGCATTTACAGCACACTATAATAAATTAATTGCATTAGCATTATTTTGCACCTTTCGGATATCATCCGCGTCATATTCTTCTTCGGACTTGGGAACCAATTCGTTTTCAACCTTTTTGGTTGGATTTGATTTCCCTTTGTTATCACCTTCCAAAGATGAAAATTGTTTGCTTGAACGAAGATTTTCATCCTCTCCTTCCAGTACGTATAGTTTGTACCGTTGAATAGTGGTGGTCGGGTGGAGCACTGTCCTTCCTCTATTCCTGCAAAAGAGTCACGAGTAGAAGCCATGGAAGTTTCTCTCAAACAGTTAAGTCTTCAGAGAGTTGGGCTCTGATACCAATTGTTAGATAATACGCTTAACGCTAGAGGGGGGGTGAATAGCGTTATAATAAAAATTAGCGTAAACTTGCGGAATTTAAAATTTGCAGGAAATAAATAAGTGCGATAAATAAGAAAGAACACACCTAAGTATTCTGGTTCACCACAACCCGTGGCTAGTCCAGTCCCCGAGAGACTCTCTCGAGATTTCCACTAACTTGTCAAGCTTCCGGGTGCTTAACAAACCTTTACAACTTGAGGACACAAGCCTCAACACCTTTGCTCGGAGATACAACACTCCAAGACTTCAACCAAAGGAAACACAAGTTCCTTTACAACTTGAGGGCACAAGCCTCAACTACCTTTGCTCGGAGATACAACACTCCAAGACTTCAACCAAGGAAACACAAGTTCCTTTACAACTTGAGGACACAAGCCTCAACTACCTTTGCTCGGAGATACAACACTCCAAGACTTCAACCAAGGAAACACAAGTTCCTTCTTACAACAACAGAATAACAACTCTCTTCAAGTGTACAATACACTAAGCACTCAAACAAGACACTCCTTAATGAGTAGATATGAGTAAAAGAAGTACGCTCAAGATCACAACAACTTTGAACAAGAATATGGCTCTCAAAAACTTATGTAATGAATATAAAATGATAAGCAATAGTATGCAAGCTTATAGCGATGTTATGGTCAGTTGTTGTTTGTTGTTGTACTCAAAAGACTGAATTGAAGCTGTATTTATAGTTGAAAAACTTGGCAATACCGTTGCCTAATTGCCAATTAAGAACTGCTGATTTTACTCTGTGACAATCGATTGTCAAGAAGCCACAATTGATTGTTTGCCAATCGTTCCAAATATCAATCCCAGATTTTACGCTTAACAATCGATTATCCAAGATCAACAATCGATTATTGGCAACGTTCAAAAAATCATTTCCAGATTTTACGTAAAACAATCGATTATACAAAATCAATAATCGATTATTCAGCAACGTTCAAAAAATCCTTTTCAGATTTTAATTTCAACAATCGATTATAGAAGATCAACAATCGATTACCTTACAGTATATGAAAATATTTTGGCAACGGTTAGTTATACAATCGATTATACTAAGTTAACAATCGATTATATATCAGTCTTGAAAAATCAATTTAGACACTGCCTCGTGACAATCGATTGTTATATACTCACAATCGATTATTTAATAACTTTGAAAAAGTCTGGAAGACACTTCCTCAACACAATCGATTGTCATATGTTCACAATCGATTATTTTGTGACTTTGAAAAAACTGATGGACACTGTCTCTTCACAATCGATTGTCATTAACTTCACAATCGATTATTTTGAGCGTTGAAAAACATTGATGGACACTGCCTCATCACAATCGATTGTCATAAGGTTCACAATCGATTGTCATGCAGATTTGAAAAATCTGATGCGCACTGCCTTAACACAATCGATTGTCATTAGTTCACAATCAATTGTCATGCAGTCTTGGCTTAACATAATCGATTATCATAAGTACATAATCGATTATCTTAGTCCAGTTTTAAGAGGCGTGTTTAAAAATCATTTTGACTAAAGTAAATATGCATGATTTAAAATCATTTAGCATTAAATTAAATATGCATGATTTTGTAAAAATAATTTTACGAGAGAAGCCAAGTCATGAGTCAAGTTGTCGGATCAAGATCACAATTAAGAACGACTCATGTAAAACCATAAAACTTGGTCTTGTGCTTGACTCTCGTTATATATCAATTGCGCGCTTGTACTTGAACTTCGTCATATGTCAATTTGCGCTTGTTTGTCATTCATCAAAACCTGCACATATGAACACACGTTTTAGTATATTGCTTTGAGAACGTGTTTCCAACACTAAGAACCTCCAAAATCAATAACACGCACGCAACATGTCCTCCAATATCTGGATAATACGCTAGGATTGTCCATCCGTCAGAGGATTGAACGTTGTGCTCAACTCTACCTGTGTACCCAACTCTCGATGAAAAGTCCTCCAGAACTAGGAAGTAAACCCATTACCCCTATATGAGACAATGGAAAGTGGGACAATATGCAACCATACAATCTCCCGATGAAAAGATCTTCCAACCGCTCCGAAGAATAGGCAGTACACAGTGGAATAAAGTGTGCGGACTTTGTCAGCCTATCCACAATCACCCAAACCGAATCAAACTTCCTCGAGGTACGAGGGAGACCACTCATGAAATTCATAGTAATCCTCTCCCATTTCCACTCTAGAATATACATCCGCTGAAATACACCATCGGGCTTCTGATGCTCATGTTTGACATGCTAACAGTTGAGACACCGAGCTACGAAATTCATAATATCCTTTTTCATTCTCCTCTACCAGCAGTGCTGTCTCAATTTTTGATGCATCTTTGCGGCACCAGGATGAATGGAATACCGCGAGCCGTGGGCCTCCTCTAATACCAACTCCCAAATCCCATCTATATTGGGCACGCAAATTCAGCCCTACATCCTCAATCTACCATCACCACTAATGGTCGCATCTCTGGCATTGTCATGCTGGACCTTGTCCTTCAGGACAGCAAATGCAGTCATCATACTAGCGCTCTCTAATCCGGACATACAAGGAAGATCGAGAAACCACACAAGCCAACACCTGACTAGGGTCAAAAATATCTAATCTCACCATCCGATTTTCCAAGACTGGACATCAAATGCAAAGGGCCTCTCCTAAACTGGAATGAACGCCAAACTACACATACTAACCGCCTTCCGGCTCAAAGCTTCGGCCACTACATTGTCCTTCCCCAGGTGAAACAAAATGGTAATATAATAGTCCTTGAGTAACTCAAGCCACCTCCGCTACCTCAAATTAATATCCTTATGCATTAAGAAATGTTGAAGACTGCAGTGATCAGTGAACACATCACACGATACGCCATATAAATAGTGCCTCTAAATCTTCAAGGCATGAACTATGGCAGCCAACTCTAAGTCATGAATAGGGTAGTTCTTCTCATGGGGCTTCAACTAATGAGAAGTATAAGCAATAACTCTACCCTCCTGCAAATATATACATCTGATTCCAACTCTCGAAGGATAGAAATAAATCGTGTAAGAACCCGAAGCTTATGGCAATACTAATAACGGAGCTATGGTCAAAGCTTTATTGAGCTTCTAAAATCTCTCCTCCCACTCATCCGACCACACAAATGGAGCGTTCTTCAGCATCAACTTCGTCAAGGGCAAAGTAATAGATGAAAAACCCTGAACGAACTTGCAATAATAACCCGCCACATCGAGGAAACTCCGAATCTCAGTGGCCGAGGACAGTCTAGGCCAACTCTGCACCGCCTCTATCTTATTTGGATCCACCTGAATACCATCATTGGACACCACGTGTCCCAGAAAGGACATGGAACCAAGGTAGAACTTAGACTTGGAGAACTTTGCATAGAGCTTCTCCTCTCTCAGTCTCTGCAATACCACCCTCAAATGTTATGCGTGCTCCTCCTGGCTATGCGAGTACACTAGGATGTCATCAAAAAACACAATCAAAAATGAATCCAGATAAGGCCGAGATACACTGTTCATCATATGCACGAACGCGACTGGGGAATTAGTCAGCCCAAATGACATAACCATACATTCGTAGTGCCCATATCTTATCCTGAAAGTTGTCTTCATAATGTCTGAATCCCTAATATTTAACAGGTGATAGTCTGAACGGAGATCAATCTTATAGAATACCTTTGCCCCCTGAAGCTGTTCAAACAAGTCTTCAATATGGGGTAGTTGGATACTTGTTCTTCACTGTCACCTTGTTCAACTGTATGTAGTCAATGCACATTCTCATCGTACCATCCTTCTTCTTCACAAATAAGACCGATGCACCCACGGTGCCACACTCGGTCGAATGAGCCATTTATCTTGGAGTTCCTGAAGCTGCTCCTTTAACTCAGCAAACGCCATACAATAGGGAGGAGTAGCGATGGGCTGAGTGCCCAGCACCAGATCAATACTGATATCAATATCCCTGTCTGGTGGCATGCCCGGCAGGTCTGATCGAAACACATCAGGGAAATCCCTCACAATGGGAACCAAATCAACAATAGTAGTCTTAGCTCCAACATCTCTAACAAAAGCCAAGTACGATAAAAAACCCTTCCCAACCATCCGCTGGGCCTATAAGAAAGAAATCACCTGGCTGGGCACATAATCAGTCATACCCCACAACTTGATCCTCGGAACACCCGGAATAGCCAAGTAATTTTCTTGGCATGACAGTATAGCATAGTATGGGGATATCCAATCCATAACCACAATCACATCAACATGTACGATGCCCAAAAATAACAAGTCAAATCGGATCTCCATACCCCCAATAGTCACCAGACATGATGAGCATACATGATCAACAATAATAGTATCACCCACCAGGGTAGATACGTGCACATCAAAGGCAAGACAACCACTGGTTGTACCCAGATGATGGGCAAAATATGATGACACATAAGAATATGTAGACACTGGATCAAATAAGATAGATACATCCCGGTGGCAGACTGAGATAATACCTATGATAACAACATCTGATATAATGGTGTCCCTCATGTCTGGAAGAGCATAGAATCGAGCCTAACCACCGCCAGTCTGGCCTTTACCCCTGGGGCGGCCTTTGGCTACTTGGCCTCTACCCCTAGCTGACTGAGTGGGTGCTGATGAAATAGGAACAGAAGATGAGAGCTGATCCCTCTGTTGATACTGACCACCACGAAGCCGAGGACACTGTCTCCTCATGTGACCAAACTCACTACACTCAAAGCAACTACCCGGTGCTAGAGAACGGGACTGAAGGGAACCCCTTAGTGCAGATGAACTCTAGGTTGAAGAGGAAAGAGTAGAGCTCTGAGCTGGAAGAGGGCTAAGTGAAGATTCGCCCAGTTGATACCCCTAATAACCACGGCCTTAAGAAGCCCCACTGGACTTTGTACGACCTGACTGAGGATGCCTGAAGTAACGACCTCTACCACATTGGAATTGGACCCTAGACGGAGCACCACTGAAAGTACTTGAACCTCGAGGCCTTTTGGCCTCCCTCTCCTCACGCTCCCGATAGCGATCTGTCTCAATCTATCAAGCCATATCAACTACCTCCTCAAACGAGCCGGCCACTACCCTCTCTCTAGTCATCAAAATGCGGACTGGATAGTGGAGACCATCCACGAACCTCCTAATCTTTTCCCCATCTGTCGGGATCATCCAAGTAGCATGCCAAGCTAGCTGCACAAATCTCAACTCATACTGGGTCACAGTCATGTACCCATGGACCAACCACTCAAACTAATGAAGCAGCTCCTCCCTGCGTGACTGCGGTACATACTTCTCCAGAAAAAGAGTGGAGAACTGCTTCCAAGTAAGGGGCGCTGCTCCAATAGGCCTACGCCTCTCAAATTCCTCCTACCACGTAAATGCAGGCCCTGAGACGTGGAAAGTAGTAAAAGCTATCTCGACTCCAAAATCCTTGCAGTGCGAAGCATATGCTAACACTTGTCTAGAAATCCCTAGGCATCCTCGCCCTCAGAACCACTGAAAGTCGGAGGCTTGAGCCTACCAAACCTCTCTAGTCGACATTGCTCGTCGTCTGGCATAGCTGGAACCACAAAGTCTGGAGTCGGTGCAACTAGGGCAACTGGGTAACTAATGCAACTGGGGCCGCTCCTGGTGTCTACAATCCTTGAACACCCTGCTTGGGTGTGCGAGCAGCAGGGGTCTGCTGACCACCCTGGTCAGAGAAGTAGCTGCTGCAGTAGTAGTTGAGACTGCTTGAGCCAGGCCAGCATAGATGGATAAGATTTGAGGTAAGGCCTCCTGGAGACCAGGAATCATAATGGTCATTGTCGGTGCCTGGACAGGTGCTGCTAGAGCATCTACAGCTAGAGGCTAGTCCTGAACCTGTGCAGCTAGTGGATCTGCAGGTGCTGCCCTCGCTTGTCTGCCTCGACCACGGCCCCTAAGGGGTAGTAAAAGTGGTCGTCTGTCACGTCCGGTAGCACGGTTTCTCGCCATCTGCGAGAAAATAGAATACAAAAGTTTAGTTCTCGGAATAACAAAAGTCGCACGACAAGAGTTTCAAGAATGTGAAGTATTTTCCTAAAGGTTCTTCAGACTCTCGAGCATAAATACAAACGTCTCCGTACCGATACGCGAGACTCTTCTAAACCGGCTAATAACTCAAGAAGCCTAGTAACCTAGGCTATGATACCAACTAATCACGACCCAAATCTCGGTCTTGCTCGCGCCCAACATAATTTCTAGGGAAGCCCGACCATTTGAGAACTGACAAGACAAGTACGAAAATTCATTGACAGTATTGGATTTATTATAACAGTTAACAAGATTTATAATTACTATAGTAGATAGAACAAACAGAAAGCCATAGTAAAACAAATTTAACTCCCAAAAGATCTGGGGTCATGACTTTAGAGCCTCTAAACACAACAGGGTAATAAATCCTCAAAATACATAAGTCTCGAAAACGGAAATGTAAATGGATAAGAGGGAGAAGTTGGGTTCTTTGGACGTCAGGCAGCTACCTCGACAACTCCGAGATAACTCTGGAAGACAACAAACTGCTTAACTAAGATCCCGTCGCACCCGAATCTGCACATATGATGCGGGGAGTAAAGTGAATACTTCCAACTCAGTGAGTAATAAGCATATATAATGACTGAAGATGAGAATCCACGAAAATACCACAATGTGAAGTTATAACTAACAGTTTAGCATAATTACGGTGGAATAACAACTAACAGAATCAGATAGATTAGATAAACATTAGTGCATAAATGTAATGCAATGCACATGATCGCTTCGGCGTGCAACCCGATCCATTTGAGTACCCGCGCTCACTGTGGGGGTTCAGACTCTGGATGGGCTCCTACAGCCCAAGCGAAATAACATCGTAACATCGCTGCGGCGTGCCGCCCGATCCGCACTCAATCAAGAATATGCATGTGAGTTATACAATAAGGTCAGATTTTAGTTCTCAGTTCCATTAATTAGGAAAATTATCGTTTAAGTCTTTATAACCTTAGGTATGTGACCAAATATTTCGAAACAATGTTTAAAACTCAGGACTGAAACCATATAGCATGCTAATCATCTTTGAAGTAATGATAATAATCCCCAAGGGATTCAAATACAGGGCACACAGCCCAAATAAATTATAACAATCCAAGTAGGATGTTTACTAATTAGTCTATAGTCTAAAGCACAGCTTCGACACCACGCGGGGTGGACTAAGCCATAATCCCCAAACACAAACGACCCCGCACTCATCATAGAGTGTTTGTTGCCTTAATATAGCATCATAATGTGATAAAACAGGGTTTCAAACTCTTAGATCATCCTCTGCATTTATTTCTCTCCTAGACGGCCAAAGACTAGCTCGCAATGCCTTTTTCCTCTCGAATCAACCTCCTCGCGCGTCGAATCTTGCCAACCTCACAATGAATATGTTACAATGTGCCAAAGAAACATAACCCAATCGATAAGACTCGAAAAATACAAAAAATACAAAGTTGGAAAAACCCGAGCACCTCGTCTAATTCTCAAAAAATTACAAAATTTACATCACCGGACTCCTCGTCTCGCCACGAGTCTATACATATCAAATTTACCATAATCTGAGTTCAATTGACCTTTCAAAACCCAAATTTTAACTCTCTTAAGTTTCAAGCCCTAACCTCCATTTTTACCCTCTAATTCCTCGAATTTCAGTGATTAATCCATATTTATACACCATAATGAAAAAATTCGAGTCTAATGATTCATACATAATGGAACCCCTTTAAATTCTCTTCAAAATCGCCCAAGTCGAAGTCCAAAATATTTTCCTTCTCTTTCAAATTCGTGAACATTGTTCACTTTACTCTAGGTACCTTTTCACTCCTGCGGTTAAATAACCGCACTTGTGATCACCGCACACGCGACCAACTGACCGCGAATGCGGTCTGACTTATAATCCCCTGGACGGCTTATGCGGTCTAGAACCGCTTCTGCGGTCTCCGCATTTGCGAATCCACGTCCGCTTCTTGGAAAATCCCTGGTCCCTCAAGGACCACTTCTGCGACCAATACATTGCATCTGCGAAACCGCTTATGTGTTCCCTTTTCCAGAGATACGAAAATGATAGAACCAGTAAGGGCTAAAACATGTAACTGTTGGAATAAATCCGACTATAAAACTGTAGCCTTCATATCGAATTAATTGGAACTATAAAATAAGCGGAAGCGTACCTGAAACCATAAGTGGAAGCTCCTTGATCCGGCCTGAAGATCGTCCGGGGTTGGGTTTTCCACTTGTTGTGCAAGACAAGGTTTTGCTCTCTCTCTCTCAATGGGAAAAGGAAGAGAGATGTTCTTGCATCAAAATGTGAACCATAACCCCCTAATTATAAGAATGTAATATCAAAGGTCACATGTAACCTACATGTAACCCAAGAGTCTCACGCATGTAGCGTTAGTTAGCCCATCATTAACTAAGGTTACTCTTTATGGGTATCTACACAAGAAATTATACCCTATACTTTATATGACAATGTATTGGCCTACTTAATAATAATATCCCAAAATACCACTAATTTAGGCCAAACCAAAAGATAGCACATAACATATAATTAATCCACATATTGTCCATATGTACGTAGTATAAGTCCATATATCTAATAATCTCCCACTTGGACGATATACTCATGCATATGTACAAACCTTAGTATTATATGTTATATTAAACTTTATGAGCTCAGTATTGCTATCAAAATAAAATCTTCATGAACAATCCGGTCCATCTATCATATCAACATAGACCCAACATTGATCACGTATATCAATATAACCAACGACATGGATCAAGTATAGGTGTGTAGCATGGAAATAACATAAAGTGTGGTCTAAAATAGAATGTCTATTTCCAACTGGTTCACCTTATTGAGATCAATCATAAACCATAAGAGTACATAAAACTTTAAGACTGAATATCTGCAGATAAAACCTTAAAGACCGAATTACCGAATGTACTGGACAATACATAATTGTATAACACAAACTCCCACTAAAACTCATAATCCTCAACTGATTTGACACCCATGCGAGCAATATGCTCATGAAATACTTTGGGTGGCAATCCCTTAGTAAGCGGATCCGCAATCATGGAGTTTGTACTGATGTGCTCTATGCACAATTGTCCATTTTGTACTCTTTCTTTAACAACCCGAAATTTGACGTCCATATGCTTTGCATTCGTCAAACTATTGTTATTGTTCGCATAAAGGACTGCTGATCTGTTGTCGCACAATAGCCTGAGTGGCCTTTTAATACTGTCTACTATGCGCAGTCCACTAACAAAATTTAGCAGCCATAATCCCTCATTGGATGCCTCATAACATGCCATGAATTCCGCTTCCATGGTGGAAGTCGCCGTAAGAGTTTGCTTGATGCTTCTCCATGAGATAGCACCGCCAGCAAGCATGTAGATATAGCCTGATGTAGACTTCAGACTATCTTGACATCCAGCAAAATCGGAGTCGCTGTACCCGATGATCTCAAGCTGGTCCAATCTCCGATATGTGAGCATGTAATCCTTTGTTCTCTGTAAGTATCGCATGACCCTTTTGGCTGCCTTCCAATGGTCCATTCCCAGATTGCTGAGATATCTCCCCAGCATCCCAACAATGTATGCTATATCAGGTCGTGTGCATAACTGAGCATACATCAGACTCCCTACAGCCGAAGCATAAGGTGTCTTCTCCATTTCCATGGTTTCAAAACTATTCTTTGGGCACTGTTTGAGACTAAACTTGTTTCCCTTAGCAACAGGCGTGTCTCCTGGTTTACAATCCTGCATGCCAAATCTTTTAAGAACCTTATTGATATAGCCCTTTTGTGACAGACCGAGAACACCTTTGGAGCAATCTCGATGTATCTGAATTCCTAATACAAAAGAGGCATTACCAAGATCTTTCATTTCAAATTTCTTTGAAAGAAATTGTTTAGTTTCGCGCAATAATCCTATATCATTACTAGCAAGCAGTATGTCATCGACATATAAAACCAGAAAAATATGTTTGCTCCCACCGAACTTATGATATATACAGTCATCAGCAATATTTGCTTCATAACCAAAAGATGTAATGACCTCATGAAACTTGTGATACCATTGACGGGAAGCTTGCTTGAGCTCATAGATGGATTTCTTTAATTTGCAAACCCTTTTCTTTGAGTCTCCCAAAACAAAATTTTCAGGTTGCACCATATAAATTGATTCCTCAATGTCACCATTGAGAAACACTGTCTTAACATCCATCTGATGAGGTTCAAGATCAAAATGTGCTACTAGTGCCATTATTGTCCTGAAAGAGTCTTTCGATGAAACTGGAGAGAAAGTCTCTTTATAATCAATGCCTTCCTTTTGAGTGTAGCCCTCTGCAACAAGGCGAGCTTTAAACTTAATGACATTGCCCTCTGAATCCCTCTTGGTTTTAAATATCCATTTGCAACCAATTGGTTTAGCACCTTCGGGCAATGAAACAAGCTCCCAAACGCCGTTATCACTCATAGACTTCATCTCATCATTCATTGCATTAATCCACTTTTGAGAGTTAGAACCTTTCATGGCTTGACGGAAGTTGATTGGATCATCTTCCTCAAGTCCAATGTCACTTTCTTGTTCTTGGAGGAAGACAAGAGTATCTTCCACCATTTCCAAGTTTGCCTTGTGTTCTTGGAGAAATACAACATAATCGTCCGGAATTGCACTTCTCCTCTCTCTAGTGGATCTCCTTAATGGCGCTTCAGGTTCTTGAGGTTGTTGAGTTTTATTTTCATTAATAATATCAGGAACTTGATTAGGGAGATTATCAAGATTGTCTTGAACTGGAGTTGTGTGATCCGTGTCAGGAATGAGAACACCCTGATCAAGATCAACAACTGGAGGAAAAGACACATGTTCTTCCTCAAAGATAAAATCTCTAACTTTATCTGCCCACCCCCCAAACTCAATATCCTCAAAGAACCGAGCATTACCCGTCTCAAAAATAGTTCTAGAAGCGGGATCATAGAACTTATACCCCCTGGATCTTTCAGAGTATCCTACAAAATAGCTACTAACCGTTTTAGAATCCAGTTTCTTTTCATTTGGCCTGTAAGGCCTTGCCTCAGCTGGACAACCCCAAATGTGTAAGTGCTTTACACTGGGCTTATTTCCAGTCCAAAGTTCATATGGGGTTTTGATTGTAGCTTTAGTTGGAACCCTATTAAGTATATATGTTGCGGTTTTCAATGCTTCTCCCCAGAGTGAGTCTGGCAAAGTAGTATGACAAATCATACTTCTCACCATGTCCTTTAGTGTCCGATTTCGTCTCTCAGCTACACCATTCATAGTAGGACTGCCTGGCATAGCGTACTGAGGAACGATCCCGCACTCATCTAGGAATTTGGCAAATGGCCCTGGACGTTGTTCACCTGAACCATCATATCTACTATAGTATTCACCACCACGGTCAGATCTAACAGTTTTAATTCTTTTGCTTAGTTGATCTTCAACTTCGGCCTTATATGATTTGAACACGTCTATAAATTGGGACTTCTCATGAATGAGATATAGGTATCCATAACGAGAGTAAAATCTATAAATGTGATAAAGTATTGTTGACCATTTCTACAAGGTGTAGGGAACGGCCCACAAATATCCGTATGTATCAATTCTAAGACATATGAAGCTCTCTGGGCACCTAATCTCGTCTTGTTTGTTTGTTTACCCTTGATACACTCAATGCAAATATCCAAATTTGAGGAATCAAGAGAATCAAGAATTCCATCTGACACGAGTTTCTGGATTCTTTGTTTGGATATGTGACCTAAACGCTTGTGGCAGAGTGATAAGGAATTCTCATTAGATTATTTTCTTTTGATACCACTACAACTTGTATGCAAAGTTTCATAATGTGAGGTTATTATGTCAAACAAATATAGGCTATCAAATGCTGATAAAAGACCAGTACCGATAAGATCTGAACCTTGAAAAAGACTCACTTTATTGTTACCAAATGAACAAGAATAACCAGATATGTCCAATTTGGGAACAGAAATTAAATCCGTCTAAAAGACGGTACAACAAAAGTCTCATTCAAATCCAAATAAAAACCAGTCTTAAATAATAGCCTAAAATTTCCAATAGCCTCAACTTCGACCCTTTTGCCGTCACCAACATAGATGTATCTTTCACCATCACTTGGTTTCGGCAGTTCAGGCAACCCTGCATAGATACACTTATGTGAGTAGTAGCAGCAGAATCTACACACCAAGTATCTTTAGGTACCGAAATTAAATTAACTTCAGAACAAACAAGAGCAAGAGATATACCCTTTTTCGCACGCCAAGCGTGGTATTTGGTACAATCTTTCTTCTTGTGATTAGTCCCCTTACAGAAAAAGCAACCTGATTCTGTAGCTTCAACCTTATTTTCCTTGTGTTGCTTCTTCTGGGGCCTTGAGACCGCAACTTCCTTATTTTTCCTTTTATTGTTGTCTCTAGAAGATGATGCCAAATGAGCACTTTCTGTCTTATCTTGCTTTATTCTCTCTTCCTCTTGCACACAGTGTGAAATGAGTTCATTAAGAGTCCATTTCTCCTTTAGGCAGTTGTAACTGACCTTACACTGATTAAATTGTGCAGGGAGAGAGATCAAAACTAAGTACACAACTTGAGTGACTTTAGTTTTGAAGCAATATGAGACATTCTAAAATGTACTCCCTTATGTTTCCTTTGCCTTTATGCCTCATGGAAACAAGTTTACTCAAAAGAGTACTAGTTTCCGCCTTTTCGTTTTGTGCAAAACGCTTTTCAAGGTCCTCAAGGAAAACATTGCCATTATTTTCTTCAATCATAGTGCCCATAAAAGATTCTGGAATTGCACGTTTCATGATCATAAGACTCGTGCGATTTGAGCGTTCCCACTTCTCGATCTCCTTCTTGTCATCAGAAGAAGATGTATCCTCAAGAGAAGCAGGTTTCTCAATCCGAAGTGCAAGGTCAAGATCCATGCAACCGAGACTATCATAATGTTTTATTTTCATTCCTTAAAATTTATGCCGTTAAGCACAGGGATGCTGTTAATGTTCGCAGATATTGTAGCAGCTGAAGAATTCACTGAAAATAGAACAAGGACAACTTAAAACATGCTTACAATTATTTGAATTTTAACTTTAGTATACAGATTCAAAATAGGCAAATCCCATTACAAGATACCTAGCACAACATTGATTTTGTACTTTGGACAGAAAATCAACTTGTAATCGGTACTCTTGGAGTAGTAATCAAATATTGACAATAAACTCCTGTCAAATATCAAGCCTTCCTTTGGGCCGACTTAATATTCACATGGAAAACTTAATAATTGTCACATATTTATCACAACAAGCATGCTCGAATCCCTGCCAAATAACAACCTTCCTTTGGGCCGGTCTTAAGCGCATGGAATACGAACATACACAGTCATCTTATATCTTAAAACCAATCAATCTTCACAAAAGAGGTTACTTTGGTAATATAATGTTTCAATTGATTAATTTAAAATATTAGATGCAAAATGAATTAGTTCTTTAAGCCATATATTGAATCTTGACTGAAAATTACATGTTTATAAGGTAAAATCTGAATAATAATGGACAAAACATAATGTTATAATATTAATCTTGCATTATGTCTCCATTAATGTCCCCAGAAAAAAAAACGTTTGTGTTAATAAATTGCCAGATAATCGATTATCACGACCTGATAATCGATTATCTTGTCTTTCTGGAATTTCCAATTCTGCTGGAAATTCAAGGATAGTTGATTATCCTAAAGGGATAATCGATTATTCTGGCTTTCTGGAATTTCCAATTTTGCTGGAAATTCCAGGATAATCGATTATCACTTGTTGATAATCGATTATGCTGGTTCTCTGGAATTTCCAATTTTGCTGGAAATTCCAGGATAATCAATATCCTTAAGGATAATCGATTATGCTGGCTTTCTGGAATTTCCAATTTGCTGGAAATTCCATGATAATCGATTATCACTTGGTGATAATCGATTATCTTGGCCTTCTGTCCAACTTTATGGGGCTTTCAACAAAAGGCTTAAAAAAGGAATCATATTCAACAATCGAAGTTTATGCAAATAATTTCAACATTTCAATTCATCTGGTGATAGCAAGGTATTGAAATACTGAAGTTTGTCATCAACAAATCACTTATCAAAGCATACAGATTCGATATTTCAAAAAATTCCTTACAAAATTATATATCAACAGCAAGATTCAATCTAAATTCATAATAGCATATTGGCCACAATATTGTACTAGATAAATACCGTAGCATACGAAATTCTTGAATTGCAGTTTTGAATTACGTAGCTATAAAATTTCCAAATAACCCAATACGAATGAGGCACTGATACCAATTGTTGGAATAAATCCGACTATAAATTGTAGCCTTCATATCGAATTATTTGGAACAATAACATAAGCGGAAGCGTACCTGAATCCATAAGAGGAAGCTCCTTGATCCGGCTTGAAGATCATCCGAGGTTGGGTTTTCCACTTGATGTACAAGACAAGGTTTTGCTCTCTCTCTCTCAATGGGAAAAGGAAGAGAAATGTTCTTGCATCAAAATGGGAACCATAACCCCCCTAATTATAAGCATGTAATATCAAAGGTCACATGTAACCTACATGTAACCCAAGAGTCTCATGCACGTAACCTTAGTTAGCCCATCATTAACTAAGGTTACTCTTTATGGGTATCTACACAAGAAATTATACCCTATACTTTATATGACAATGTATTGGCCTACTTAATAATAATATCCCAAAAGCCCACTAATTTAGGCCAAACCAAAAGATAGCACATAACATATAATTAATCCACATATTGTCCATATGTATGTAGTATAAGTCCATATATCTAACAGTAACAACTCTGAATTCTCCATTTAACCACCCGAATATACCCCGAGGCCCCCGGGACCTCAACCAAAAGAACATACATGATCTATTACCTTATTCAAACTTGCTCGAACCATCAAAACACTATCGTTTACATCAAGATCCTCAATTATCATCAAATCAAAGCCTATGTTTCTTACAAACTTCTGAATTTCACATTCAATTGAAAACCCGACCTAACCACCTTCGAATGGCCTGAAACTTTGCACACATATCCAAAATCACCTAACAAAGCTACTGCAAATCTTGGAATTCTATTCCGATCCTCAGATCAAAGTCTCACCTATCAACCGGATTTCACCAAAATGCTAACTTTGCTCTTTCAAGCCTAATTGTATATTGGACCTCCAAAATGAATTTCTATCGCAGTACTAAGTCACAAATCATCCCCCGAAGCTAACTGAATAATCAGAATTTACATCCGAGCCCTCTAACTAAAAAGCCAACGTCCAGTTGACTTTTCCAAGCAAGCTTTCCTTTAAGAGACTTAGTGTCTCATTTCCATCTAAAACCAATCCAATTCTACTCGACCACCTCAAATACCAATAATGAAGCATTGAAAAACATAATATGAGAAAAACGGTGTGGTAACTCACGTGATAACGAGCCTGGTCGTCACAGTAGAGGATAAGTAGGCACATATGATTAGGAGTGGTAAACGGCGGATCAGGTCAGATATAGTTCTGGTCGAAAACAAATAATGAAAAAGGGATCAATTATCCGACCTCACCCATATTTTATACGGATAAAAAATAAATTAACCAGCAGATAATATGTGTTATCCATATTATTCATGACTTCTTGTATATGATCACTTTTGGGAGAATTCTTAGTCTCCCTAACTTGAGGGACCCCTAATTTGAAGCTTTACCAATGTAAAAGTTAGACTCATTGGTTATCCATTTTCTAAATGGATAATATGGTTCTTATCCATATTTGACCCGTTTTTAAAAATGTAATTATCCAACCCATTTTTAATGGATAATATAGGTGGTTAACTGTTTTCTTTGAACCATTTTGCCACCCTTGCCCATGATGTTTCAACGTTAAGAGTAAAAGAAATAATACTTCCATGTTTTCTGAGTAAAGGAACATAAAGTTTTAAAAAGTTTTTTTTTTGGAGCTAATCATCTTAAAAATGCTACGAAACATTTGTGTTAACATGTTATTAATGATAAAGTAAAATATTTAAAATAATTAGATAATTTTAGAAATATTACATTTTTAATTAGAGGCGGAGCCAGTATTCCAATATTATAATTTTTTTATTTTATAATGCCAATTTCAAGTGTTAATAAGTGAGTTTTAAATTGTATTTAATGAATATTTTAAAACAGATATACTATTTAAGTAAAAATTATTGGATTCTACCGAACTTGTATTCCGATCTCTAGCTTCACCCCTCACGTTTCTCTCTCAATGACCTCGTGGTTTATGATGTCGCACTTAATTACCTCTCTTATTTTAATTTTTTAACAATTCTTTTTATTTACTTTACATCAATATAAAAAATTGCAATATCACAAATTTACCTCTTCCTGATATTAAAATCTTTTAGTTAATAATTTCTATCAAAATATTATATTTAACAAATTCTGTTATGAAATAATATAAGAACAAGAACAATAATACAAGAACAAGAACAATATAGAGAAAAGTAGAGAGAGGAGTATTCTTATTGATACTTTGGGATGGTTTACAATGGAATAGAACCCCTTTATTTATAGGGAGGTGGTGACTTAGCCACCAAGAAGTAAACCCTAGAGTCTCTCTAAATATGGACATTCACCTAAAATAGAATATTTTATAACACTCCCCCTTGAATGTCTATTCAATGATGTGCCTCGTTAAAACCTTAACTAAAATAAAACCCAATGGGAAAAAATTATAGAAAAGAAAAAAGAGTACACATGTTTGAATATGCGCCTATTGGTTGCCTCGTTAAAATCCTTGCAAGGAAAACCCAGTGGGACAAAACCTTGTAAGGAAAAAAGAGTGCAACGCGCATTAACTCCCCCTGTAAAGAGCATCAATTCACATCCTTGAGCATTTGCATTCCAATCTTGTGCACCATCTTCAAAACGATCTTTTGTAGAGATTTGATAAATAAATCAGCCATATTGATTTGAATAAATATTCCGCACCTTGAAATTATCATTCTTGATAGATATGAACATCTTCATATAATGTCGTGGAATGACTCTTCAATATCTCCATAGAGGTATTCTCGATGCCATCATGCTTATAGTTATAGCAAGATACATATGTACACAAGTTGCACTTAGGATGTGGTACTTCAGGACCAAGAATTGTATATGCTTCAAGCAACTTCAATCTTTCATGGATTGACATATATGTTAAGCCATATAAGCCATATAATAGACTTTAGATGCATATCAAGTTTTCATGTCATGCTAAACAAATAAGATATCGAAAACTGATTACACATACCATTGACTTTATACTTTCAAGTATTTGAACTACATGTCCAAAACTACATGTCCAAAACTACATGTCTTTCATATGGAATCAATTCTGCTTGAATTGTATCTCTTCCATTTATCCAATATTTTTGTTTGTATTCGACAAACATAAGATCCTCATCGATATTTAGCGCTATCATAGATGTCGTCGACGAACATTTTATATCGGTTCCAGTAAATTTTCATAAAGACATAACATGGAGATCTCTTTATTCATATATTCAGGTACCTGAATCTCTCATGAGATTTTATGAAGTGTTACATCATGTGATCTTCTAGATCACTTGCCTCCCCATTATGATCACTTTAATCATTTGCTCATCTTCTTTATTAAGAAGTTATTTTGAAACCGATTTGTCTATACGCTTTAAGCGTATCAAAGACTTTGTCCTTCTGGGACTTAATATGAGCATTTGCAGTGAGAATATAGTTACTTTCTTTGGGTCAGCAAATGCGTATAGCATGCTTTGCAATATGTTGCAATTGAATTATCCTTTTATGAACTTCAGGTTCATATTATGATATTCGAGGATCTATATATACAAATGATAATTCATCCCATGTAACCTTTTCTCAAGTGTTTATCACGTCTCCCCCTCATGTTAGAAAAGCTAACTTGTTTCCTAAACTTTGAGAGTCCATCTTTGTGCATTATGGTGTTAATGAAAATATACACCGCACATCAATAATAATAGGATGAAATTATTTGGTTCCTGACCCTGAACCACTTGTGAGGAGAGAATATAATATACTCTCGTATACAACGTATATCAAACTGATATATATAACTTTGTTCTCGTAAGAAACAGTTTAGCTATTAAGTGGAGGCACTCAATAATTATCTTGCTAAACCAACTATGATATAAACCAACTTATCAAGATGAACTATCTTGAATAGAAAATCTGTAAATTATGCTCGAAGTTATATTACTGAGCAATTTACCTCGCAAGCACCGGCCAGGCTGCGGGTTAATAACAATCGCACATGTAACCATATCATAGATTCATCATATGTGGTATACATGGCAGGTGAATGGGCCCATTCACCTTTGATATTTCCAGAATTTATGGGATTCAACCCGAACTCTTTAGTTGGTCAATTAATTAATGAGAACAAGTAATACAAGAGAATTCGTAAAGAACTTTCTAGTTCTTTAATATTTACCCATGTGAATTTTCTATTACTGCACATCATACTTAAAATGATATGGCTAACCCGAATGCCAACTGAATAAATTATCAATATAGATAATTCAAATTTACACCATGACATGTGCAATTATCAATAAACTTCAAGTTTATTATGATATGGATTTTTATATCAATAAACGTCCACTTTATTGTGGTATTCTTGTGTAGTACAAACTGGAGAATAAAGCGGGTAGTTTTTCACATACAGATTATCCCGCTACAAGTTGTAGTAATAGAAGATATCAAATCTTTCCTTTATTCATAGTCTCAATATAATCAATCGCTTTCGCATATACTTTGGAAACTGAATAAGTTTCTTTGAGACTTACTACAACACAATACCTTATTGGTAATCAATTATGTTTCTCCAACATAGTAATAATTGGCTCTTCTAGAGCTCTCAATTAATTTTGTACTACCACAAATTCATCAACATCCATGTGGTGAATATTGTTAGAAACACGTTTTCAATGCAATATACTAAACGTGTACTCTTTTGTAGGTTTTGATGAATGACAAACGAAGCAAAAATTGATATATGACGGAATTCAAGTACAAGCGCACAATGGTTGCGAATAAGATTGAAGTTCAAGATATAGCTTTTAATTGTTATTGAGTTGTTCTAAATTGTAATCTCGATCCTATAACTTAACTCATAGTATGGCCTCTCTCATAAAACTATTTTCCAAAATCATGCATATTTAATTCTGTGTCAAAAAGATTTTAAAACATGCATATTTACATTAGACAAAATGTTTTCTAAACATGCCTCAAAAATCTGGGCTAAAATAATCGATTATGTACTTATGATAATCGATTGTTTCTGAGCCAAGACTGCATGACAATCGATTATGAATTAATGGTAATCGATTGTGAGTAAGACAGTGAACAGGTTTTTTCAAATCTGCATGATAATCGATTGTGAACAAATGACAATCGATTGTTGTTGAGGTAAAGCTTTTCAATACTCAAAATAATCGATTATGAACTAATGGTGATCGATTGTGTTGAGTTGATGTCTTCCAGTGATTTTAAATTTAATTAAGTAATCGATTATGTCTTTAGATAATCGATTATCACTGAGACAGTAAGTTTTATGATTTTCAGAAAATAACAAGTAATCGATTATGTCTTTAGATAATCGATTATCACTGAGACAGTAAGTTTTATGATTTTCAGAAAATAACAAGTAATCGATTGTTGCAAAGGACAATCGATTGTTGAAGCTGACCGTTGTCAAATGATTTTCAAATACCATAAGGTAATCGATTATAGATTTTATATAATCGATGTTTTGCTTAAAATCTGGAAATGATTTTTAGAACGTTGCTGAAGTAATCGATTATAGATTTTGTATAATCGATGTTTTGCTTAAAATCCGGAAATGATTTTTAGAACGTTGCTAAAGTAATCGATTATGAACTTAGTGTAATCGATTATCTGATTTTGAATATTGCCAGTAATCGATAATAGATTGTATATAATCGATTGTGAAGCGTTAAATCTGGGATTGAATTTTAAACTGACTGGCAGATAATCGATTGTTTGGTCTTAATAATCGATTATCACTGAGTAATTTCAGCAACTCTTAATTGGCAATTAGACAACGGTTGAACCAACTTTTTCAACTATAAATACAGCTTCATTTCAGTGTTTTAATAACAACAACATACACAAACTGATCATTACATTGCTATAAGCTTTCATTCAATTGTTCATCATTTTCTACTCATTTCATAAAGCTTTTGAGAGCCATATTATTGCTTAAAGTTGTTGTGATCTTGAACATATTCTTTTACTCATATCTACTCAATAAGGAGTACTCTAGTTAAGTGAGTGTCCAAGTATTTGATATACTTGTAAGAGAATTGCGATTCTCTTGTTTCAAGGAACTTGCGTTTCCTTGGGTGAAGTCTTTGAGATTGCGATCTCCGAGCAACTGTTTGAGGCTTGTGTCCTCAAGTGTGTAACGGTTTGTTGAGCACCCGTAAGCTTAACAAGATAGTGAAAAATCTCGAGAGAGTCTCTCGGGGACTGGACTAACCACGTTGGTGGCCAACCAGTATACATCTTTGTGTAAGTTTATTATTCTGCATTTATTTTACTTCCTGCAAAGTTTAAATTCCGCAAGAAAATGCTAAATTCTATTAAAACGCTATTCACCCCCCCTCTAGCGTAAAGCGTAGTTTCTAACAATTGGTATCAGAGCCAAACTCTCTGAAAACTTAACTGTTTGGGAGAACCATCCATGGCTTCTACTCTTGACTCTTTTGCAGGAATTGAAGAAGGACAATGCTCTACACGACCTCCTCTATTCAACGGCACAAACTACTCATATTGGAAGGAGAGGATGCAAATCTTTGTGCAATTAAATAGCTTTCATTTGTGGAAAGTATTCACCAATGGAAACCAAATTCCAACCAAGAAGGTGGAGGACGAATGGGTTCCAAAGACCGAAGAGGAATATACCGCGGAGGATATTCGTAAGGTTCAAAATAATGCCAAAGCTATAAATTTATTATATTGTGCTGTTAATGCTAACGACTACAGGAAGATATCATGTTGCAAAACAGCAAAAGAAATGTGGGATAAGCTTGAAGTGACATACGAAGGAACCGACCAGGTACGAGAAGCTAAAATTGATTTCTTAACTCACTCTTATGAACTATTCCACATGAAGGAAGAAGAGAAAATAGACGAAATGTTTGAGCGATTCACAATGATCGTGAATGATCTACACGCCCTCAAAAAGACGTTTACGGATAGAGAACTTGTCCGGAAGATCCTCAGAAGTCTCACTCCGGCATGGCGATCAAAGGCCGATGCAATCCAAGAATCCATTGACATCACAGATGTCACAATTGACGCATTAAGAGGTAATCTCAAAACCTATGAATCAACTATACTTAACCCGTTTGTTGATGATCAAAGAAGGCAAAGGATTGCTCTAAAGGCTAGCCAATCACAAATTGATGAGGAAGGTGACAACGAGTTTGGACTCGTTATCAAAAGGTTTCAAAAATTCATGCGCAAAGAGTATGAACGCAAGAACAAAAAGCAAGGCGATCAACTAAAATGCTATGAATGCGGAGAAACCGGGCACATAAAATCAAATTGCCCTAACATCAAAAAGGAGAAGAAACCCTTCAAAAAGCAACGTGCATACATCTCTTGGGGAGGAGATTCCGGAGATGAAGCAAGCGAAGAAGAAGACGATGAAGCAGCAAATTTATGTCTAATGGCTCAAGAAGACGGTAAAGACGAGGTAAGTCAAATCTCTTCTCAAAACTTCTTTACTCTTGATGAAATGAGAAATGCTTTTGATGAACTATATGCTGAATTTATCAAAGCTTCAAAAACTGTCAAAAGTGTTAAAGAAAGCGCTTCTCTAAAAGAAAAAGATTTTCAAACACAGCTTTCATTAAAAGAAAAAGAATTAGAAAAACTGGTTTTCGAAAATGAGAAGCTAAAAGAGGAAAACAAGTTTTATGGAAAAAGAAGTGCTGATAAACCTGAAGGTTCTACTAGAAACTGTTCTTCTTGTGTGCTTCTTAAGAATGAAGTAGCTAGACTTAAAGGCACATTAGATAAGTTTAATTCTTCGCATAAAAACTTGAATGATGTGCTTGTTAATCTAAAATCAACTAAACATGGAATAGGATTCAAGAATGAAGAAAAGGTTGGTGCTAAACCACAACAACCTAGAGCTCAACCTAGGACTAATAACCAAAATGCTTATCCTAGAAGTAGAAATCCTAGAAATAACTTGCATGTTAGACCAAATAGTGAAAATGCTAGAAGACCTAGAAATGATGCATATTTTAGGCCAAACCTTGAACAATTTAGAAGACCAAGAAATGACCCTCCACCTAGAAATAGATATTCTAGAAATGATGCATATTTTAGACAAACTTGTGAACCTCCTAGAGCTCATAGTAGGAGAAACAATGGTGTTCAAAGTAGAGTAAGCAACCTTCATTCATCTAGTTACTATGTACTTAGAAAAATGCATAATCCCAACGTGACTTGTCATTATTGTAGACGTATTGGTCATATTGCTCCCACTTGCTTTACTCGTCATAGACATATAAATCAATTGCATCATTATAACATGCCTAACCCTCAAGGACCCAAGATGGCATGGGTACCTAAAGAACATTAATTTGTTTTGTAGGTGTGCTTGAAGGGATCAAGTGTACTATGGTACCTTGATAGTGGATGCTCCAAACACATGACGGGAGATGAATCCAAATTCCTTCAACTAAAGCACAAAGAAGGAGGAAGTGTCATATTTGGTGATAACAATAAAGGAAAAATCATCGGCATTGGTTCAGTCGGTAAGGACAAAAACTCCTCTATTAAACATATACTACTTGTGAAAGGTTTGAAGCATAATCTCTTGAGCATAAGTCAATTATGTGACAAGGGAAATCTTGCTCTATTTGATTCGGATGATTGTCTTGTATTTAGACGTAGTGATTTCAAGATCATACTTCGTGGTTTTAGAATTGATAATATCTATATGGTTGATCTTGCAAACTCCTCACCCGAATATGTTGATTGTTTATTAAGCAAAGAGGATAACTCTTGGCTATGGCATCGTAGAGTAGCACACATGAACATGCATCTTTTGAACAAGCTTCTTTCTCAAAACTTAGTAGTTGGTCTTCCCAGTTTAAAGTTTGAAAATGATTCTATTTGCGATTCTTGTCAAAAAGGGAAGCAAACCAAAGCATCTTTTAAATCCAAGAATATTGTTTCAACGTCTAGACCTTTGCAATTACTTCACATGGATTTATTTGGTCCCTCTCGTATTGAAAGTCTTGGTAAAAATAAATATGTTTTTGTAATTGTTGATGACTTTTCTAGATTTACTTGGACTCTATTTCTTGCAAATAAAAGTGATGCTTTTCAAAATTTCAAGTATTTCCTTAAGCGTGTTCAAAACGAAAAGGAATCGACCGTCACTTCGGTTAGAAGTGATCATGGGGGAGAGTTTGATCACAATCTCTTTGCGGATTTTTGTGACGAACTCGGAATCGAACACACCTTTTCCGCTCCACGGACACCACAACAAAATGGGGTGGTGGAAAGGAAAAATAGGTGTCTCGAAGAGATGGCAAGAACCATGCTCGACGAAGCTAAGATTCCCAAATATTTTTGGGCGGACGCCGTGAGTACCGCTTGCTATGTTTTAAATAGAGTAGCAATTCGGCCGATACTCATGAAAACCCCATATGAACTTTATAAGGGTAGAAAACCCAACATTTCTCATTTACGTGTTTTTGGTTGTAAATGTTTTGTTCATAATAATGGCAAAGACCAATTGGGTAAGTTTGATGCTAAATCGGATGAAGGTATTTTCATTGGTTATTCCTCACGTAGCAAAGCATATAGGATCTTTAACAAAAGAACCCAAATTGTGGAGGAATCCCCTCATGTTGTGTTTTCCGAAGATAATACTCGCTTGGCGAGAAAGGAATCCGGTTTTGATCTTGCAGGTATCTTGGATAGCTTGAAAGATAAAATCCAAGAAGAACCTTCAAAGGAAAACAAAAATGAAATTGGGGAACAACCAACGGAAGAAGCGCCACAATTAGAAAAAGGAATAAATACGCCTAACGAGTGGAGAACGATCAAGGATCATCCTCTCGAACAGGTAATCGGCGATGTTGGAGAAAAGGTAAGTACCCGAAACTCCCTCAAAAACACTTTAGAACTTACTGCTTTTGTTTCTCAAATTGAACCTAAAACCATCTCCGAAGCAATTGGGGATGAATTTTGGACCTTGGCAATGCAAGAGGAGCTTAACCAATTCGAACGCAATAACGTTTGGGATTTGGTGCCAAGACCCGAAGGTCATTCTATAATTGGTACGAAATGGGTTTTTCGCAATAAACTAGATGAAAATGGTATAATCACTAGAAACAAAGCTAGGCTTGTGGCAAAAGGCTATAGTCAAGAAGAAGGTATTGATTATGAGGAAACCTATGCTCCCGTAGCTAGATTAGAAGCTATTCGTCTATTACTTGCTTTCGCCTCTTCAATGAATTTTATTCTATATCAAATGGATGTGAAAAGTGCTTTTCTAAATGGTTTTATTGAAGAAGAAGTTTATGTCAAACAACCCCCCGGTTTTGAAGATTTTAAATATCCCGATCATGTTTTCAAACTCAAAAAGGCTCTTTATGGTTTAAAGCAAGCTCCTCGAGCTTGGTATGAAAGGTTGAGTAAATTTTTTTTGGAAAATGATTTCATTAGGGGAAAAGTTGACACAAACCTCTTTGTCAAGCACAAAAACAATGATATCTTATTAGTTCAAATATATGTAGACGATATTATATTTGGTGCTACTAACAATGGTTTATGCAAGGAATTTTCCGATCTAATGACTAGCGAATTTGAAATGTCTATGATGGGCGAGTTAACATTCTTTTTGGGGCTACAAGTGAAACAAATGAAAGAAGGTACATTCATATGCCAAGCCAAATATTGCAAAGAACTACTAAAACGCTTTGAGATGAACAATGCAAAAGAAATGGCTACTCCCATGAGCACATCCGATCATCTAGACAAAGATGAAAAAGGTAAGGAAGTCGACACTAAAAAGTATCGAGGTATGATTGGCTCTCTTCTTTATCTTACCGCTAGTCGTCCGGACATCATGTTTAGCGTGTGTTTATGTGCTCGCTATCAGTCATGTCCGAAGGAGTCTCACCTTACTGCGGTGAAACGGATATTAAGGTATCTCATTGGTACTACAAATGTGGGTCTATGGTACCCCAAAGGCTCTTCATGCCAACTTATTGGATACTCCGATTCCGATTTTGCTGGATGCAAATTGGACCGCAAGAGCACAAGTGGCACTTGCCATTTGCTCGGTAGCTCTCTTGTCTCTTGGTTTAGTAAGAAACAAGTAAGTGTTGTGTTGTCTACCACCGAGGCTGAATATGTAGCCGCGGGGAGTTGCTGTGCTCAAATCCTATGGATGAAACAACAACTATTGGACTATGGCCTAAGTCTTGATCACATTCCTCTTAGATGTGATAACACTAGCGCCATATGCTTGACGAAGAACCCCGTTCTTCATTCGCGAACAAACCACATCGAAATTAGACATCATTTTATTAGAGATCATGTACTCAAAGGCGATGTCGAAATTGAATTTGTTGAAACCAAAAGCCAATTGGCAGACATCTTTACCAAGCCTTTAGAGAAAGAGTCCTTCTTCCGAATTCGCAGTGAACTCGGGATCCTTGACTCCACTTTGATCTAAGTCAAGCATTGCATTTTCTTTCCTACATGATTTCTAACTTGAGCGTCGGAGGCGTCTAACTTCTTTTTGCAGGTAGCACCCTAGAGCTAAGAGCAATTCTTAAGCAAACCACGAATCTGCAGCAATGTCCCTATAAAAATCGATTATCCCGTATCAATAATCGACTACCTTTCCTTTTCTTTTCAATAAATAAACCTTGTTTATTTCATCTTTTTGCCTCTTTCCTTACTATTTTTTTTTTGCTAATGGCAAAAGGGGGAAGAAAACGGGATATCGGGTATGCACCACCTCTTAATTCATTGATTGCTTATTAGCTAAAATTGAGGGGGAACTCTTAAATTGAGGGGGAACAAGAACAAAATTGCATAATTGTTACTTATCTTGAATTGTCAATATCTTTTGTCTAAATTGCATATCCCGCTTAATGTTTGCCATTATCAAAAAGGGGGAAATTGTTAGAAACGCGTTCTCAATGCAATATACTAAACGTGTACTCTTTTGTAGGTTTTGATGAATGACAAACGAAGCAAAAATTGATATATGATGGAATTCAAGTACAAGCGCACAATGGTTGCGAATAAGATTGAAGTTCAAGATATAGCTTTTAATTGTTATTGAGTTGTTCTAAATTGTAATCTCGATCCTATAACTTAACTCATAGTATGGCCTCTCTCATAAAACTATTTTCCAAAATCATGCATATTTAATTCTGTGTCAAAAAGATTTTAAAACATGCATATTTACATTAGACAAAATGTTTTCTAAACATGCCTCAAAAATCTGGGCTAGAATAATCGATTATGTACTTATGATAATCGATTGTTTCTGAGCCAAGACTGCATGACAATCGATTATGAATTAATGGTAATCGATTGTGAGTAAGACAGTGAACAGGTTTTTTCAAATCTGCATGATAATCGATTGTGAACAAATGACAATCGATTGTTGTTGAGGTAAAGCTTTTCAATACTCAAAATAATCGATTATGAACTAATGGTGATCGATTGTGTTGAGTTGATGTCTTCCAGTGATTTTAAATTTAATTAAGTAATCGATTATGTCTTTAGATAATCGATTATCACTGAGACAGTAAGTTTTATGATTTTCAGAAAATAACAAGTAATCGATTATGTCTTTGGATAATCGATTATCACTGAGACAGTAAGTTTTATGATTTTCAGAAAATAACAAGTAATCGATTGTTGCAAAGGACAATCGATTGTTGAAGCTGACCGTTGTCAAATGATTTTCAAATACCATAAGGTAATCGATTATAGATTTTATATAATCGATGTTTTGCTTAAAATCTGGAAATGATTTTTAGAACGTTGCTGAAGTAATCGATTATAGATTTTGTATAATCGATGTTTTGCTTAAAATCCGGAAATGATTTTTAGAACGTTGCTAAAGTAATCGATTATGAACTTAGTGTAATCGATTATCTGATTTTGAATATTGCCAGTAATCGATAATAGATTGTATATAATCGATTGTGAAGCGTTAAATCTGGGATTGAATTTTAAACTGACTGGCAGATAATCGATTGTTTGGTCTTAATAATCGATTATCACTGAGTAATTTCAGCAACTCTTAATTGGCAATTAGACAACGGTTGAACCAACTTTTTCAACTATAAATACAGCTTCATTTCAGTGTTTTAATAACAACAACATACACAAACTGATCATTACATTGCTATAAGCTTTCATTCAATTGTTCATCATTTTCTACTCATTTCATAAAGCTTTTGAGAGCCATATTATTGCTTAAAGTTGTTGTGATCTTGAACATATTCTTTTACTCATATCTACTCAATAAGGAGTACTCTAGTTAAGTGAGTGTCCAAGTATTTGATATACTTGTAAGAGAATTGCGATTCTCTTGTTTCAAGGAACTTGCGTTTCCTTGGGTGAAGTCTTTGAGATTGCGATCTCCGAGCAACTGTTTGAGGCTTGTGTCCTCAAGTGTGTAACGGTTTGTTGAGCACCCGTAAGCTTAACAAGATAGTGAAAAATCTCGAGAGAGTCTCTCGGGGACTGGACTAACCACGTTGGTGGCCAACCAGTATACATCTTTGTGTAAGTTTATTATTCTGCATTTATTTTACTTCCTGCAAAGTTTAAATTCCGCAAGAAAACGCTAAATTCTATTAAAACGCTATTCACCCCCACTCTAGCGTAAAGCGTAGTTTCTAACAATCTCTTTTAAAGAGAAAGTTATACCATTATGGTCATGTCAAAGTTATATGCAAGATATGTTTCTTGCATTATTATTGTCCTTTGATAATCACATTGACAAATTATTTTGGCGTACAATAGGTACGTGACTAATGACTATTCATGCCATAACAATGACATTATTTTCATATATCATCTCAAACCTCCTTGTAAGGGTGAGTGTGGTATATTCAATACCAATTTCATGTTCATATTCTTCAAATAATGAATATGTATTCGTGAATCAGATGTTGTCACATTCACTGCGGGGATATGTGATTTTGTTATCCTTTTCAAATCTGTAAATGCGTCTGGCATTCTATTTGCTATTCTTTGCAAATGGATAATATTTTGCACCTCTTTTTCACAAATAGAGGTATGTGGATCAAGATGAGATAATGATGCATTTTTCCACAAAATTTCCCGTTTGGTTTCACCAACTTCTCCCCCTAATTTTGGGAAAAGTTTCTCATCGAATTGACAGTCTGCAAATCGTGCAGTGAACAAATCCCCTATCAATGTTTCGAGGTAGCGAATAATGGAGGGCGATTCAAACTCAACATATATTCCTAACCTTCTTTGCAGACCCATTTTGGTGCAATATGGCGGTGCTACAGGCACATATACTGCACATCCAAAAATTCTTAAGTGGGATATATTAGGTTCATGACCCAAAACTCATTGCAACGGGGAATATTTATGATAATTCGTCGTTCTGAGACGAACTAGCATTGCTGCATGCAAAATGGCGTGACCCCAAACCGAAGTGGGCAGCCTCGTTTTCATGAGTAAATGAGGAATTCAAGATTATTCTCATCTATTGTCTCAATATGATATCCATTTTGAATGATATCTTTAAAACTCAACAAGTTCCTTTTAGACTTGGAGGAGAACATTGCATTCTCTAAAATGTTGTTCCTTTAGGCAGAGTTATAGTTGCTCTTCCAGAGCCTTTAATCAATTTACTACTACCAGAAATTGTAGTAACATCTGCCTTACACATACTTAAATGTGAGTAATATTTCTTCTCTTTGAATATCGTATGTGTGGTACATAAATCAATTACTCAAAAGAGATATACGAACATGAGAATAAACAAATTTAATCCGTTGCTTCATAATTAAACAATATTTTCAAAATCTGTTGAGGTTAGTCGATTAACTTAGTTAATAGTCGACTAACTTGGGAAGCAGTCATTAGGTTAGTCGACTAACTAAATCAGATAGTCGACTATCTTGCCTTGCGGAAAAGTCCAGTTTTAATGTGAAATATTAGTTAGTCGACTAACTAAGTTGATAGTCGACTAACTTAGTAAACAGTCATCAGGTTAGTCGACTATCTAAATCAGATAGTCGACTAACTTAGCTTGCGGAAAAATCCAGTTTTAATGCGAAATATTAGATAATCGACTAACTGTTAGGTTAGTCGATTAACTCTACTGGAAAATAAAAATATCTTTGAAATTTAAGCATATTGAAACATTCTAAAGAACTAATACTAACATTATATCATAAGCTAACTAATACGAGCTGATACTAATGACTATTAGTTTATTCACTAACTAATACAAATAAGTAAAATAAAATCAAACGATTCCATCTTCCTTCATCACAGATCCGTCACCCAATTAAGTGGTTTATTATTCTCATTATCACAATGATGACGATTATAATTCCGTCTATTGCCACGTCCACATCCATTGATACCTTCACGGTAATAATTTTGTCTTCTTTCAGACTTATCACATACTGCTATCACATTCTCTAAAGGGAATGAGAATGAAGCAAATTCAATGGGACGGATTTTTAATTCTTTGCCCACAATCATACATGAATTTAATCATGGCAAGACATAGAACTTTTACCACTTCACGTGGTTATAATTCCTTACAAACTCCATTAGAGTTATAATCAAACTTTGTTGTCTATGTTTGTATATGAAATCAAATCGTAGAATTTCAAGATTTTGAAAGGGAAAAGTAAATTACTTACCTTTAAGGTATATCAATAAATGTTGTGATATTAAATATACTTCTTGAGTTTCCTTCCCGTTGTATTACTTTATGATGATACCATCTCTTCTATTTTTCCGTATAGAAATTCTGGAAGAAGGAAGAAATCAAATTCAATTGGTTAGAGACTCGTGCTGATAACGTGTTATGAATAATATAAGAACAAGAACAATAATACAAGAACAAGAACAATATAGAGAAAAGTAAAGAGAGGAGTATTCTTATTGATACTTTGGGATGGTTTACAATAGAATAGAACCCCTTTATTTATAGGGAGGTGGTGACTTAGCCACCAAGAAGTAAACCCTAGAATCTCTCTAAATATGGACATTCACCTAAAATAGAATATTTTATAACAAATTCTTTATAATAAAAAAAATAAAAAAAGTTATTCCGGCGTTCGAAAATCTTTTCCCTAATACGCATCCGTCAATGGCTGGCTGTTATCGAAAGCATTCAATTGTGAGTGTGACGAAACGACTTCAAAGAAATTTGCACTTCTGACAGTGACCAGTGATCAGCTTCCTTCTTATGGGTGAAGCGAAGCCACGCCAGAGAAGTTTGCTTGTGACACTCACATACAAGTAGTTATAGCAAGAAATGACCATTTTAAAAAAAATTTAATAAATCTGATTTCAAGTGTAGTAAATGGTATTTTGATAGAAATGATCAACTCATATTTACATCAACGAAAAATAGGTAAAAAGAATTCTTACAAAAAACTTAAGTTTAAGTGTTGGCTGTGAAAATAAAGTCCTATATTGTTAGCTAAAAAGATTTTGAACCTACATATAAACTATATATAGGGATCACTTAATGATGTTAGGCCATTCGAAAAAAACATACAAATCGGACAATATCACACCATATTATGGATATTTTTATGCTGGTTGAGCCCCACATTAATAAGGAGTGTAAGCGTCATAATGGAAGTTACTGTAATGGAAAACATGAAGGCTAAGTCTATGAAATTATCGGATCAATTGGTTTTGCGGCTCTTTACAAACATATTTTTTATCCTTTTAAATTATCAAACATATAACTCTTTTAAATGTATTAATAAGAAATAATATAATCAAATCAGCAAGAATGAAAATTATGAAGTCATTTAGTAGATTTGTCTTCCACTAAACAAGTTTCAGCCGATATTTGACTTTATGACCATTTATCTCCAACTTTCACATTTATTTCCCAATATACATGCTGACATGCATGGTAAACTTTTCCGATAGTAGAGTCACAATTTGTCTGTTACTGAAAGCCGACAATTTTTAATCTGTTTATCTTAAAACTTATCTTTTACTTCGAATATGCATCTCAATGTGGAGTGTTTATGTTTTGGAAAATCTGAAATAATCTAAAAATGGCAAATAGAGTATTTATCTTTATTTCACATATACTCCTATTATTCGACGTTTCTCTTAGCTGCTTTAGTTTCGCTTTAATTTCTTTTGCCTTTTTGCTGGGTTAAATCTTTTCTTCTCATATTTGTTGGATTACATTGTAATCTTTGTACAAGTGTAACAAAATGATCGGCCGCTAATGTTGTTAAAATAGTATGAATAATTAGTCCATTTCATGTTCAAAGCCAATCGTCAGAGATCGGTCAATGGTCCACTAATGGCCACTACAAGAACTTTCTCGTGCTTATTTTTACATCAACTCAATAAACACAAGTCATATTTGTACGTAAATTGTATTCATTTAGTTATAATTAATAAGTATATGATTTTGTCCAACGGCGGATCTAGAATTTTAAAGTTATGGGTGCTCGCCCATAAAAACTTCAAAAGAAGAGGAAAAATATATTTGCTTGTGGGTGCTCACTCAATTTTTATCTAAATATTTGTATAATTATTTATATAAATTTATTAATATGGTTAAAGTTAATGGGTGCTTAAGCACCCAGTGGTGCCCATGTGCATCCGCCACTGATTTTGCCTGAATATTATCACAAATTAATATAGTTTGATGCAACCATTATAAGTTTTTCTTGTCCGTTGCTTAGACAGTGTTCAATGCAAAATATAGTTACAGTAATAGGTCCCTGCTATTAGTCTTTCGCTGGTTATATTAAAGGTGAAATACATAAAGCGTTCATTTAAGTTGTTCTCAACGATCAATTGACCACCTCAACTGATTCCTTTATCATTTAGACAATTCAAGTGTCTACTAAGTAGATCAAGTAAATATCCGAGTGCAACAGATTATACACTACTAAATTTCCAGAAAAAAGCGACAAAATTTGGCTATCAAAATTGATATATCAAGAAAAGCGACCAACGTTGGTCGCTAAATTGAAAAAACTAATTGAATAATTATTATAAATACATTACCGACCAAAGTTAGCCGCTTTTTGGTCAATAATTTGGTCAAAGTATTGACCGGATTAGTCAGACATGCTTGGTCAAAAAAATACTGAAATTAGAGACCAACTTTGGTCTCTAAAGTGGGACCCACTTATAAAATTTTAATAATTATATTATTATTTAAAAATATTTAAAATATAAACAAATATAATTTAAAATGAGCGACAAAAGTTGGTCGCTCACGAAAGGCAAAGCAGATAGAGACCAACTTTGGCCACTACTCTGGGACCCAGTTCTAAAATTTTAATAATTATATTATTATTTAAAAATATTATAAAATATGAATAAATATAATTCAAAGTTATAGACCATAGTTGGTCGCTTACTATAGAGGAAGCAGATAGAGACCAACTTTGATCGCTAATCTGGGACTCAGTTCAAATGTTTAATAATTATATTATTATTTTAAATATTATATAAAATATAAATAAATCTGATTTAAATTTAGGGATCAACTTAGGTGACTAATTTTAATTTTCTACTTAATTATGGACCAACTTTCGTTGCTAATTTGAAATTTTGGATAATTAGCGACTAAAGTTGGTCTTTTTCAGGTTAACATTGGTTAAAATTAAAAATAACTTTTGTATTTACAATCTAAATAATACAAATGTAATCCGTTAATACTTTTGTAATACAAGGAATAAATACACTAAAAAATATAATAACATACTATATACAACAACAACAACAACAACAACAACAACTACCCAGTATAGTCCGACAAAGTGGGGTCTGGGGAGGTAATATGTAGGCGGGCCTTACCCCAACCCGAAAGGGCAAAGAGGCTGTTTCCAATTATAACATGCTATATATGTAGTTAATTATATATATATATATATATGTGTGTGTGTGTGTGTGTGTGTGTGTGTGTGTCTGTGTGCGTGTGACGATCCAAAGGGTCATCACTTGCTTTAATTGAATTTTGTATCTCTGATGCCTTGAAAAACTCATTTATCATTACCTCAATTTGCATGCGCAGTCCGAGCACGTAGCTGGAAAGCTTAATTATGAAAATCTATGAAAAATGCTAAGTGTTGATTACAAAATGAGTAAATTTGACTTCGGACAATATTTTGGGTAAACGGACACGTACCAATGATTCGACGGTTCCGGAAGGATCGTAGGAAAATATGGGACTTGGGCGTATGTCCGGAAACGAATTTCGAGATCCCAAGCCTGAGAAATGAATTTTTAAGGAAAATTATTCTATGAAATTGTTTATGAAATTTTGAAAAGAAATCTGATTAGAACATGGTGGTAGTATTTTGGTTCCAGCGTCCGATACTGGTCTTATATATGGTTTAAGTCATTTTTGTAAAATTTTTTTCAAAGTGAAGTTCGTTTGACATGATTCGGACCTAAATTGCAAAAGTTGATGTTTATGAAGTTAGAGAAAAATCCTTTGATTTTGAGGTTTAATACGTTGTTATTGAGGTTATTTTGGCGATTTGATTACAGGGATAAGTTCATATGATGTTGTTAAGTTAGTATGTATGTTTGGTTAGGAGCCCCGAGGGCTCGAGTTTGTTTCGGAAACTTTCGGACGTAAGAAAAATTGCTGGTTTTCAGCAGTTAGGTTTCTGGTATATCCTTCATCGCGTTCAAGGGAGTACCCACGCGAACGCGATGGGTTAATTGTTGTTAAAGGGAAATCCTTCAACGCGAACGCGTAGCTTAGGCCGCGAATACAAGGCAATGGGGGTTTATACCTTTGCAACCGCGGACTTGGCAACGCGAACGGGAAGGCCACTGGGCAGGGGATGGGATAGTTGCCTTATGCGAACGCGACCCTTGGACGCAAACACGAGGGCTCGAGGGGATAATTCTTCGCGAACGCAAGCCCACGTACACGAACGCGAAGGCTTAAGTAGCCTGACCCATCGCGAACACGAAGGCAAAAGTAGCCTGACCCATCGCGAGCGCGAAGGGTGTGTCGCGATCACGAAGGATATTTTCGCCTAGTGATTTTTTAAAGCCAAAAACATAACACTTTCGAGATTTCATGAAAATTTCACAAACTTATTCTTGTCCAAAGCTCCTAGGCGTCTTTTGAAGCATTTCTTCACCATAATCTCTTAGGCATGTTATCTTTAACTTGTTTTCTTCCAATTCTTATCAACACCCACTAGAATTACACGCCTAAACATGTGATTAAGGATAGAAAACTAGAGATTTTGGATAGAACTAGGGCTTTTTGATTATTCATGATTTAGACCATTTGGGGTCGGATTTGAAAAGAAATTATATATTCGGGCTCGCTTGTGAATGGATGATTTGATTTTGGTCCGAACCTCATGGTTTGACCAAGCGAGCCCAGGGTAGATTATTGGATTTTTGAGAAGAGTAATAGAAAAGCTATAATTAGGCATTGGTTCGATTGTTTAGCAGTTATTGATGTTATGAAGTCATCTATGTATAAATACAATTGATTTGGATTCGAATTCGAGAGGAAAGGCGGTAGTTGAGGATTGATTTGGCCATGAAAGTTTGAGGTAAGTGTTCGGTCTAACCTTAGCTTGAGGGACTAGGATTTGAGTCTTATTTGTTATTTGTTTCTTGTTGAATACGACTTATAGGCATGGTGACGAATATCTATACGTTGATATCGAGCATGATCTTGAGTCTTAGATTGATACTTGTTGTACTCTTTAAAGATACTATGGTTGCAATAGTCATAAATCCTTGGTATTGAGTAAAGACACAGTTTATTTCGAAGAATCTACTTATGCTTTAGAAATGGTGATAACTGAGATAAGTAGGAGTTGAGTTGAGATTAGTTATAGCTGATTCTCCCTTGCTGAGACGTATATACTCGTACTTTTGAGTTCCCTTGCCGGGATAGTGTAGCTTATTGTTGATCCCTTACCGGGGCGGTTATTATGATTATTGTTGACTATATATTTGAAATGGGTTGCGTGCCACAATATTATTATATATGGATCGGGTTGTATGTTTCAACAAATGATATGTTGGATCGGGTTGCACGCCGCAACAAATATAACAATGGTTCGGATTGCACATCGCAATAGTTATATTATATCGGATCGGGTTGCATGCCACAATAATTTTGTATGTATGTATATATATATATATATATGTATATATATATATATATATACATATATATATATATATACATACATACATGTATCGAGTTGCACGGCACAACAATATTAAATGATAAGGGATCGGGTTGCGCGCCACAACAGTAGAATTTATTGTGTTGTTATAGATATTGCACTGTCTTTTCATACTTCGATTCAGTTTTCTGTTAGATTGATATGTTCCCCGAAGCATGCTTCCCCCTCCCTTTTAAACTGCTCCTGTTTACTTTTCCGCCGAATAGTATATAACTGTGCAGATTTTATTTGAAGTCTGGTCCTAGCCTCGTTGCTACCTCACCGGGGTTAAGCCAAACACTTACCAGTGCATAGGGTCGGTTGTGCTGATGCTACACTCTACACATATATGCATATACCAGAGCAGGATTTGGTCAGCAGCAGTAGCTAGAGAGCAAGCATTTAGTACACCGAGACACCGAGTTAGCCTTGCAGGCATCCGCAGGCCAAGCATCTCCTCTATCTTATTTTATATTAGGTTATCTTATGTATTCGAGGTGAAACAGTGTTATCTTTCCATTAATCTTTTGTATGTAGTACTCTTAGTAGTCCGTGAATGTTGTGACACCAAATTCTGGTTAGAGGCATGTGTTGGTCATCAAAATATATTGGATTATATTTATATAAGACTTCCGCTAAATTTCATATCCACAGTTATTTAAAAGCTTATTCCTTGTTAATGTGATTTCTAAAAAGGTTAAAACAAAAGTGTTAAAGGATTTCAAAATTTGTGGCTTGCCTAGCTTCTACGACTAGCCGCCATTACGACTCACGAGGGTGAAAATTTCGGGTTGTTACACACACACACACACACACACACATATATATATATGTGTGTGTGTGTGTGTGTGTGTGTGTGTGTGCGTGTGTGCGTATGTATGTATGTAAATTAAACCATCGACTTATAACCTACTCAGATGCATCGTTGAATATTAAAAATAAAATGTCTCGACTTCTATCAATTAATCTGTTATAATTGATTCATCGACTAATAACCCAGAGATGAATAAAGGTAATTCATTAACTCTGTTACAACACAAATAGTAAATATAATATCATGTACTATAACATGATATATATGTAGTTAAAGTGCACGAATTATATGAGTTATAAATATATACACACACACTAACATATCAACTCTAAGTCTTCCAAAAACATTCGAAACACGCTTTTGATCAAAAATCCAACCAAACCACATATAAATGACCTGAAAATTTGCATACACATCCCTAATAACATAACGAAGCAATATCAACTCTCGGAATTCTATTTCGACCCTCAGATCAAAATATTGCCTATCAACTAAAAATCGCCAAAATACTAACTTCGCCAGTTGAAGCCTAGTTCTTCATCAGACCTCCAAGACAAATTCTGATCGCACTCTTAAGTCACAAATCACCTCCCAAAACTAACTGAACCATCAGAACTCATATATGAGGCTTCTAACACATAAGTCAACATCCAGACTTTTTCAACCTTAAACCTTCGTAAAAGAGACTAAGTGTCTCATTTCTTACCAAATCCACTTCGAAAGCCAACCAAC
Source organism: Nicotiana benthamiana (assembly GCA_034376525.1). Lineage (NCBI taxonomy): Eukaryota > Viridiplantae > Streptophyta > Magnoliopsida > Solanales > Solanaceae > Nicotiana > Nicotiana benthamiana. The sequence continues at coordinate 24,132,537 of CM067333.1, read as the reverse complement.
CAACTCGATCACATAAAACACGGATAACAAAGCTTAAAGAAGCATAAATGGGGGAAATGGAGCGCTAAGTCAAGAGATGACTTGCCAGGTCGTCACATACTCCCAAACATAAGCAAACATTCAACCTCGAATGAGTCATACCTGAAGCCTCAAATAGGTGAGGATCTCTGCTCTGCATCTCTCGCTCAGTCTCTTAGGTAGCCTGCTCCACCAGCTGACCTCTCCACTGTACCTTCACTGAAGCTATATCCTTTGAGTGCAACTTCCTAACCTGAGGACCCAAAATAGCTATTGGCTCCACACAATGGTCAAATCATCATCCAACTGAATCATGCTGATGTCCAAGACATGAGAAGGATTCCCAACATACTTCTGGAGCACAGAAACATGAAATACCGGATGCACGCTCCACAAAATGAGTGGAAAAGCAAGCATATAACAAACTTTATTTCCTTTCCAAAAATATAATTGCGGACTCAATTTTCCCTTCTTTCAAAATCCCATAACACCCTTCATGGGCGAAACCTTCAGCAAGACCTTCCTGCCAACCATGTAGGACACATCTCGAACCTTCCGGTCTACATAATTCTTCTGTCGCGACAACATTGTACGAAGCCTCTGCTGAATCACCTTCACCTTCTCGAAAGCATCCTATGCCAAATTTGTCCCCAATAGCCTAGCCTCACCGAGCTCGAACCAACCGACTGGTGATCCACCCATCTCCCGTACAAATCTTCATATGGAGCCATTTCTATACTTGACTGGTAACTATTGTTGTAAGAAAACTTTGCAAACGGAAAAAACTCATCTCATGAACCTCTAAAATCAACAACGCAAGCAAGAAACATGTCCTCCAATATCTAAATGGTACGATCAGGCTGCCCGTCTGTCTGAGGATGAAATATTGTGCTCGACTCCACCTGATTTCCAAACTCTCTCTACACGGCTCTTCAAAGATGCGAAGTAAACCAATTACCTCTATCTCAGATGATAGAAACCAGAACACAATGCAACCGAACAATCTCATGGATATAAGTTCCTGCCAACCTCTCTGAAGAATAGGCAGTACACACTGGAATAAAGTGCGCGAACTTGGTCAGCCAATCCACAATAACCCAAATATCATCGAACATCTTCAAAGTCCATCCAACCACAAAGTACATAGTAATCCTCTCCCACATTTACTCGGGAATAACCAACGGCTAAAGCAAGCCACCTAATCTCTGATGCTTATATTTCACATGCTAACAATTGAGATACTGAGCTACAATCCCACAATATCTTTCTTCATTCCTCTCCACCAGTAGTGCTGCCTCAAATCCTGATACATATTCGTGCCACCTGGATGAATAAAATTTCGCGAGCTATGGGCCTCCTCCAATATCAACTCTCTAAGTCCATCCACGGTGGGCACACAAATCCAGCCCTACATCCTCAACACCTCATCATCACCGATGGTCACATCTCAGGCATCATCATGCTGAACCCGGTCCTTAAAGACATGCAAATGCGGATCATCATATGGGCACTCTTTGATGCGATTATACAATGAAGACCGAGAAACCAGACAAGCAAATATCCGGCTGGACTCCGAAATATCTAATCTCACAAAATGATTTGCTAAGGCCTAAACATCAACCGCAAGGGGTCTCTCCCAAATTTGAATGTACGCCAAACTTCCCATACTCACTGCCTTCAGGCTCAAAGCATCAACCCATACATTGGTCTTCCCCAGATGATACAATATGGTGATGTCATAATCTTTAAGTAATTCCAACCATCACCATGGCCTCAAATTATGATCCTTTTGCTTGAAGAAATTCTAAAGAATGGGATGATCAATGAATACCTTACAAGACACGTCATACAAATAGTTCCTCCAAATCTTCAATGCATGAACTATGGCCGCCATCTCCAAATCATAAACATGGAAGTTCTTCTCATGAGACTTCAGCTGATGAGAAGCACAAGCAATAAATCTACACTCCTGCATCAATACACGACTAATCCCAACTCTCGAAGTATCACAATACACGATATATGAACCTAAAGCTGATGGCAAAACCAATATTAGAGCTGTGGTCAAAGCTCTCTTGAGCTTCTAAAAGCTCTCCTCACACTCGTCCGACCATACAAATGGAGCACCCTTCTGATTCAACTTGGTCAAGTGCAATGGATGAGAATCCCTATACAAACTTGCAATAATGGCCTGCTAATCTAAGAAAACTATGAATCTCTGCGGCTGAGGACGGTCTAGGACAATTCACCTCTATCTTCTTCAGATAAACCTGAATACCCTTGCTGGACACTATGTGTCCCAAGAAAGCCACTAAACTGAGCAAAAACTCACACTTGGAGAACTTTGCATAAAGCTTCTTCTCTTTAAATCTCTCCAATACAACTCTTAAATGCTCGCGTGCTCCTCCTGACTATGCGAGTACACTAGAATATCATCAATTAATACAATAACAAACGAGTCCAAATAAGGCCGAAATACACTGTTCATCAAATGCATGAACGTTGTTGGGCCATTGATCATCCCGAAAGACATTACAAAAACTCATAATCACCATATCTAGTCCTGAAAGCAGTCTTAAGAATATCTAAATCCCTGATCTTCAACTGGTGTTAGCCCGAACGAAGATCAATCTTGGAAAACACTGTCTCTCCCTGAAGCCAGTCAAATGGATCATCAATGCGAGATTATTGTCTGTTTTTGTTTATTTTAATCCTTCTTTTCGACATTTTTGTTCTCCGAGTTTTATTGCATGGTCTGTATAAATTCGTTTGTTAATAGCTTACTTAATTTCGGCATTCTTTTTTTGTTTGGCTTTTTAGTATAAGTTTAGCCCTTTAATTTAGCTTGGTTGGTGAAATAGTGTGTTGTTTGGGCAATGAATTCGTTTCATAATTCTTTCCATAGAAATCAGGACCCATTTTTGAGCCCATGCTTGGTTTAACTATTGGGTCATTTGACCCATGACCCACTTAGTTTCCTAGAATAAAAACAGAGTTAGCAATGGCTAATTTGGGTAGTCCTGATTAGGGAATTTTTGTTTAACAAATTTAGAAGCTTCTAGTGGGGGTTCTTAATTAAATTTTAGTACTGTAGTAGGTTAACTTGATCAACAAGTCAGTAAATGAAGGACTAACTAGCAAAAATAAAAATTCATAAAGGTCTAATTGGAAATATCTAAACCATTAAGGCTGCCCTAGTAACTTGCCAATAAAGGGATTGCTACTTGCAGCTCAAGTCAAATTCCAAAAGCTAAAAAAATCCTTAAAATACAAAGTGGCTACAAACTAGAAAAAGTACTATTTCATTGAGTTTTCTCGTGATTTCTAAAGTTTCCTTAGTGATCAAACAATTTATGGGTAGCTGATAGTGGAAATGAGTTAAAATCAAGTCAGGTTAAGGCCTTCTGGTTCATTTGCTTGGATTGAAACTATTTTCCCGGACTATTTATTTCATTTTTGGGTTTGAAATAGTTTGAAAACTTCTGTTGATTGCTATTCTTTGGGCTTCTGATTCCTCACTTTTCTTCCTCTATTTTTCTACATCCAGGTACACATGCTTGAGTTTGAGCATGTAAATGAAGTGCTTTGTTGAAAAGAAAAATGGGAATTGTTCCTTTTTTATCAGATGTTTTCCTCGTAGGTTTCCATTTCCTTTAGTTTGTTTTCTGCTGTTTTTTTTCTTCTTAGTTTATCGTGAAGTTTATACAAAAACTGTAGTAGGACAATTATGCAATACATGTTTATTTACCTATTTAATTCTTAAGTTCTTCTTGTTGTTACAAATGAATGTCAATTCTAAAATTTATGCATATTTGTACAAATTGTTGAATGGTTTGTTAAGCATAAAATTCTTATAGTTAAGCTTGAAGGTTGATGTCATGTAGTCTTCTTTCTATGGTGCGTTTAATTCTATTTGAGAATGGCCAAAGGAGGTGTTGTATTAGCAATATTATTGAATTTTATGTTACTTTGGATGTTTTTATACGACTAAATGTGCAGTAGAATTCAACATGTTTAGCTATACTTAGTGTAAAGTTTGAAAAAGGTTTAATTTCAATAGACTACAAATTTTCTTTTCAAGAGCTTCAGAGATTTGTGCACTCCATGTCTCGAATAGCTTAACTCATTTCCAGTTATAAAAAATGGAATGTTGTATTCATGGATATTAGTATGCCTTACTCTTGATTTGGGAGGTTAAATGGCATTTCTGGTCCGCACGGATTCGATCCCCGGGCAAGACACATTGATGTTTTCACTTTTGCCTAAACTTGGCCTAATATAGGCCCAAAACTTTGAAAGCCTTTGCTTTGTTCGTTGTTTTTCTTTAGATTAATAGCTTAAAGTAAACATTTAAGACTGGCCTCCATGTTGGAGTTGCAGATTTGAACTAAGGACCTTTTCATTGTTTGAAACCGTCCTTGTTTGAGTTTGGGCTCGACCTTGGTTTCAGGCGTGACTGTCCTTTTCAATGGGGCTTAAGTCTTTCCTCTCGTTGGGTTGTTGTTCCAATTAGTATGGGTCGAAATCCCATTGTTTAAAATAATTAATTTTTTTGTTTCTCTTGCATAAACTTTGGTGGTGTTGAGTAACACATTTAATTCCACTTAGCATCTAATAAACAAAGTCCATTAATTAGAACGGAGGTGAGCCATAATAGATAATAATAATTTATGACCCTCCGAGCTTTAGTTTGAATATACTTTAAAAATTAAATTATGGTGCACCACGACAAATGAAACTTCAAATGCGTGGCCCTAATTTAATTGTTTCTACTAATATACTTAGAATTTGAGGAGTGCCATTTAGAAAATTTCTATGGATCTGACAAAGTTAAAATGCGTAGTTTCTTTAGGCGCGTATTTTATTAATATTATCTTCTTAAACTCGAGTGTGCATTGTATGTGACCCAAATAAAATCTTAAAAAATTGAATAAAATGTGTTTAGGATTGCAGGTGGATTTCATGCGACACTATTCAAAGATATGTTTTAAACGATGTTCAATCTTCTTTAAAACGAAAATAAGTGTTTGAAAGTTAAAATTTGCACATAGGTTCAAAATGTTGGTAAAATCATATAACTAACCCAATTATAATAGTTGAGAGACCGTGCTAGAACCACGAAACTCGAGAATGCCTAACACCTTATCCCGGGTTAACAGAATTCCTTACTCGGATTTCTGGCTCGCGGACTATTAAACAGAGTCATTCTTTTCCCTATTTGGGATTTTATATCACTGACTTAGGACACCATAAATCTCCCAAGTGGAGACTCCGAATCTATTAATAATAAATCCTATTTCGATTGTCCTTTAATTGGAAAAACTCATTATACCCTTCTAGGGGTGTAGGAAAAAAAAAGGTGTGACTGCTCTAGCAACTCTGCTGGGGATCGAAACCAGATTCTCTGGTTCAGGGTTGAGAATTTGAGCTTAGATGAATTGTGATATTTGTCTTTATTTATATTATGATTTTGTTACATGTTTGGGCCTAATGTGCTAAGTACTGCTTTTACCGCTTTGATATTCTGTGAACTGTATATGAACTTATACGAAACCCTTCCTCTCTCTAAATCTTCTAAATCATGTAGAAGGGCGCACTTTGTATGATTTCTCTTATGTGTAGAGTCTTATCCCATTTTAGAACGAGGTTCGGACATGTTGCTAAGCCGGCAAATCTTCTGTATTCTCGGTATGCTGCCCCCTCGGCTCGAGTTGTCTGCTCGGGTAATCCAGGTCTAGAACAACAAACCCAGGTTTTAAACTTTGTATAGGAAAGCCTCATGCCGGATCTCTAGTAGGAACATTAGTTTGGATGACATGTATTTGACTTTGGAGACTCAACACAGGGAGTTGGGTCTGTCTAGGACACGTGTACCTGAATGGAAAAGACCATCCTGATGCATTCTACTTACTACTTGTGCATTTATTTGCTATAGATTTGCATGTTGACATACTTGTGATTAATGGGAGAGAGTTAGAAAGAGAATAGCAGTGTTAGGGTTAAGTGAGTTAATCACCTGTTTTGAAATACCAATACCCCAAATGGAACTGAAACATTGCCGAATTTTTGAGATAAATGAAAGAAAAAAAAGAAAGTTTTGTTTTTAAATTTGTTGGTATTGCCAAATCTGCCTGAACTATGACAGTTTGATTCTAACTGGATATGGGATACATAGGCAACCCTCATCGGGTCCAACTTCCCTTTTTGCAAAAATAGACCAAAGAAACAACGATATTTAAATTTTTGTCACAAATAAGTTGGGTGATACCATTCTTGTTTAACATAATCCGAATGTTACTAAAAGGGCGCCGGAAGGAAATTTTTTAAAGAATAACCACCTTGGGTTATTTTTAGCGGTGAGCAAGTACAACCCTAAAATCTTCTCCCCCGAAGTGTTGAAATGCCATATTTGCAAATCCAAGTTTTTATTTGAAATGAAAAATTTTAAAAAGTGGTTGTACTTTTAGGTCAAAATGAGTTAATAAATAATCTTAATAAATATGCGGGATGACCACAAACGAAATTGAACCCTTTACAGTCCTCAGTGAGATCCCCTTAAAGATCCACAAATGGTGGAACGATCTAGGAGAAGGCAGTAGAGAAACCGTGGTGAATGTTCTGGGAGGCCTCATCGAGCTATTGAACGTCAAGCCAAGGTTGGACATAATTGAAGAGTTAATACCTTTTTAGGACCCATCTCGCAATGTGTTCCGTTTCACTAACTTTGAGCTCACACCTACATTGGAGGAGGTTGCGGGTTATGCGGGCCTTAACGAAAACCTTAGAAGTCGATATCCATTGTCACCAAGATCGATAACTCCCCATAGATTTCTAAATTTGTTGATTATTAGTCGAGATATTCAGGACGGTTATTTATCTGAATGGTTTTACACGCTCCAGTTCTTGTATCATCGATATGGTGACACTCGAGGTTTTGAAGAGCCGAACACTGGTCTAACCCATGCTTGAAATAAATACAAATGAGATGCAAGGCAAGGTTTAGCTTTTATGGTAACCTTCTTAGGTATTTTGGTTTGTCTGCGAAAAGAGGTTAATATAGAGATAGGTCTCGTTGGAATTATCGATGTTTCAATCAAGAAAGCCGAACACTGGTCTAACCCATGCTTGAAATAAATACAAATGAGATGCAAGGCAAGGTTTAGCTTTTATGGTAACCTTCTTAGGTCTTTTGGTTTGTCTGCGAAAAGAGGTTAATATAGAGATAGGTCTCGTTGGAATTTTCGATGTTTCAATCAAGAAAGCCAACAACACTGTGGTTCCTCTGATCTTATCTGAAATCTACTAAGCCTTGACTTTCATTCGGGAAGGGGGAAAGTTCTTCCAAGGGTGCAATTTGTTGCTACAATTCTAGATGCAGGAACATCTCTGCCACCAGGTTGGGTACATGAATTATGGTTTTACTAGTTTGAGCTGCATTGAAAAATTCGGAAGCAGAGTTGGCAAGTATTGAACTCCCTGAGGGTAATGAATTTTGGCTTACAAATTTGAGATCCTTGACTACTGATAAGATTGAGTGGACATTCGGATGGCTTCCTGTCACCGAAGAAGTATACACGTCAGTTGAAGTGTGTTATATCCTCTTGATGGGCATTCAGAGCATATAGTCTTAGGCTCTCTAATGGGTTCTGTGCTAGTTATGAAGATTTTAATCGTCCCCAATGATGAAGATTTGAGTAAACATGTCATTGAACTGGGCCCAAAATCTGCATTTCCAGAAGGGATCATTTTCCAGATATGGAATGAACCCAAGTTTTTTGAACCTAAGACCGTGGTGCGAGATCGATCTAGAGGTTAAGTGGACCCTAAGTACATTGTCTGGTTTGGCAAAAGATTCATGATTCCAGAAAGACCCACAAAGAGACCTATGTCCAACAGTTCACCGACGGGTCACAGGTGCAATGAGACTGGTTAACCAAAGAAAATGAGTACAGGGCCAAAATAAGTCAGTTGGAAAGGCGAGTTATGGAGCTTCTTATTTAAAATGGTGTTCAAGCCACTATAGACGAGGGAGAAAAGAAAAAACTAACTCAGGAAAATAAGGCCCTCAAAGTTCAGATCCGGAAGATGAAAATAGCTGCCAGAAACCCGAAAAGAGGCCGAGCTGATAAAAGACTTATGAGCGGTTTGAAAAAGAAAGCCATCGAGTGTCAAGAAGACCTGGATAAATCACAAGCTAGTCTAGCAAAAATCGGGGCACAATGGACAAAGATGGAAGAAGAACGGGCACAGTTTGTAACACAAATGAAGAGGAACTATGAAGGGACAATCACTAGCCTAAGAAGAAATGCAACCACTCTTGAGAATGAGTCAGCCAAACAGGCTAAGGATTTCAATGCTGCTAGGGAGCACTGTTATGGTCTGATTGCTCAAATGGAAAAAGGAATGAAGTAGTTGCAAAACCAGCACCTTCATGGCTATCAAGTATTAGAATCCCGGAATTAGCATGTAGGGCGGTTACTTCAGGAAAAAGGAAAAATTAGAGGGAGGATTAGAACTATCGGTGACTACATTACCATGAAGTTCTAAGCGTGCGAGGACATGACTCGTAAAACTTTTTTGTGGCAGTGATGACTTTTGTCCGCCAAGTTATGATAGATTTGGAGCGGCTGCAAATGTATCTTGCATTTAGGCCCGCAGCGAGACCTAATGATGTCCCACGGGTACCGGGAGCATTAATGTAGTCATGATTTTCATTTGAGTCTATATTTCCTTTTCCGATAGAGGTTGTAAGTTGTTTTGAGTTTGTATTTTTCTTTCCGCTGGAGTTCATCAGTTGTTTTCGATTCTGTATTTTATTTTGTTGGAGAATGATAGTTTATTATTGGAGTCTATATTTCATCTTTCCATCAATGTCTGTTAGTTTCTTTTTGAGTCTGTTAGTTTTGAGTTTTTGTAATCAAAGCATAGCTTTTTATGAAAACTGAAAATTCCAAAACATTTTTTATTTATTTTACACTTATTTCTCCAAGAACTACGCTTGGTCTGATTCATGCGGGGTCTTGATATATAGGAAATCTCCATAGGATTCGACCGTAACCCTAAGAGCAAAAGAAAAGAGAGAAAATAAAAGAGGAAAAAACAATAGAAAAAGGAAAAGAAGCGAAAATAAGAAACCCAAAAGAAAGAAACAATGGAGAGACAAGAGGGAAATGAGATACAACTATTTAGATTTCCTATCGGGCTCTCCAATCTAATTCAAGGTCTAGTCATTATACAATGCATTATTAATAGAAAATTTTGATTTGTAGTAGAAGGTAATCGCGAAGTCTTGATAGCCCCTCTAGCATTCAAATATTTCCTTGAAGCATAAATATGCAATGCAAAGATATTTACAATTTTTTAGAAAAACCACCAGACTAGATGTCTAGAATCAAACAAGTATCAACAGTCTGCTTTCTCTGCTTTTGCTGGGAAATCATTCGGCGGGTTATATCAACAGAACAGAAGCAAAAAAGAGATTTCAAGTTTTTGATTGATCAGGCGACACCCGGATTTGAACTGAGGGAAAAAATAAAAAGAACAAAAAGAAAAAAAGAAAAAAAAAGGGAAAAAATAAGGAAAATCGGGATGACGCAAGCAGTCGAGGAAATGCATAATACAAACCGTTAGCTTATTAAGGTGCATTCATTCCCCAAACATGCGGTTATAATGTCTGTTAAGGCCTTAACAACGAACAAAGTTGTTGTTTATGTATTGAGTCTAGGCAGGTGGTTAGTTGATTGGCATTATGGCAACCCACTCCTACAACACCTTGTCAAAAGACAAGTTGAACATGAAAAACCAAGAACTGGACGCAAGTATTGTTGACCCCTCAAAAGAAGTGGAAGAATTGGATGTTACTGCGATAAAGGAAGAGATGCACAAAATAAAGCAGCAAATGACTGAAATGTTCTAGGCTTGGTCAAAGGGGTATCCACCACTGGTTAATTCCGCCAACCTTACATATATCTCACCGTTGTCCCAACCTACAGAACCTCCCATTGTTATTTCGTCTCCAGCTTTTCCCCTTTTACCAACAATGCTGTGCCACCACTTCCCATACTTCCCAAGCTCCACCACCTAAACAAATCCCATATCCTCCTCTACCAGCCACTCCCGTGTTTGTGGCAATTCCACCCACTGCATTACAACGGTCTTCCAGTGAGCCTCTGTTCCACACTTATGATAATAGTACTACCCTTCCGAGCCTACCTTCATAGTTCCAAAACCATATTCTTACACTCCCCATCTTGATTTCCCTGCAAAAACCGAATAGCCACCCGAAAATTCTGAACATGAGGAAATGATTAGTAAGGTGAAAAGCTTAGAACAATTGTTCAGAGATATGAGAGGGTTGGGAGGTCAAGTAAGTGAGGCATATAAGGATTTATGTCTATTCCCAAATGTTCAGTTACCAGCAAGGTTCAAGATGCCCAAGTTTGATATGTACGACGGATATGGGGACCTAGTAGCACACTTAAGAGGGTTTTGTAACAAGATGAGATGAGTGGACTGAAGAGATGAATTACTGATGGAAAATTTTAGCCAAAGTCTGTGCGGATCAGTATTGGAATGGTATACCAGACAAGATCACAACAGGTCATACACATGGGACGATCTAGCCCAAGCCTTTGCCTGCCATTAGTACAATCTTGAAATTATTCCAGACCATCTATCATTGACGAAGAATTAGAAGAACCCCGGTGAGAGTTTCAGAGAGTATGGATTCCGTTGGAGGGAACAAGCTGCAAGGGTTGACCTCTCAATGAAAGAAAGTGAGATGGTTGATTATTTCGTGCAAGCATTGGAGCCTACCTATTTTGGTCAGTTGGTGTCAGCAATAGGCAAGTCCTTTATTGAGGTTCTAAAAATGGGAGGAATGCTTGAGGAGGGACTCAAGTTCAATAAGATCATGAGTTATTCAGCAATCAAAGCGACTACCCAGGCCATTCAAAACGTTACTGGGGTGTACTTGGGAAAAAGAAGAAAGAGGATGTTTTGATAGTTGAGTTAAGAGCTTGGGTCGGATCTAGGGGCCCTTCACGTTATTACAACCAGCATGGACCCTATCACCAAACTTACCCTCACAATCCATATAGCCTACCACAACACTACTAACAAACCGTCAGATCCCCATTTTTTCATCCATCACGCACAAACTATACCCTACCTCCTGCTCATGCATAATGGCATGCGCCAGCTTCAAAAAATCCTTACCCAGCTCCACGAAACACCTATCCACCCCCAAGAGCCTACAGAAATCCCCCTGGAATAGGTTTTTGACCAAATCAAGCCTTCAAGAATAAGAGGTTACTATAGCATAATACTTTCACTCCATTGGAAGAATCATATACTAGTCTATTCCACAGATCGAGACAGTTGGGTATGTTGAATCCAATTAAGCCTAAAATGCCAGATCCCCATCCAAGAAATCTTGACCACTCGGTAAGTTGTGAGTATTGTTCAGGGGCCCCGGGGCATGACATAGAGAAATGTTGGAAATTGAAAACAAGTATTCAAGATCTCATCGATACCAATCGGATCGAGGTCCAAGCCCCAGAGGCACCTAATATCAATCAAAATCCTTTTTTGGACCATTATGAGACCCATATGATCAAATTGATACACAAAGGAGGTGAGCCTAAGAAACCCTCACAAACGGTAATGGTGATTCATTCTATCTAATTCAAACATAGCAAAGAGTCAACCGGTGGCAAATCAGTGATCCAGTTAAAAGGGACAGACAATAAACCATCTGTGGTAGTCGATAAGGGGTCGTCAGGTATTGTTGCAGTGAAACCAGAAAATGCTAAAGTGGTGGTACCAGGGGTAGTGCGTAAACCTACTATTGTCGTGAAGGGCACTCATATAGACCCTATTATTATAAAACCGGTGATTTAGCTACCAGTAATCAACATCAAGGATGTTCCTTCGAATTATGAACAAGTGATAGCGATGTATAAAAGGGAAGAAGTTTCTGAAGCAAATGGTACGACACGTTCGGGGAGATGTTTGGCCCACGAAGAGTTAAGAAAATCCAAAATCCTCAAGGATAACCCTTTATTGGTAAAGGAAGATATGACAGAAAACGATGAGGAAGAGTTTTTGAGGAAAATGAAAGTGCATGACTAATCTATTTTAGAGCGATTAAGGAAAATGCCTACTTGGATCTCATTTCTCTCATTTCTGATCCACTAAGATGAGCTCCATCAGGCTCTGATGCAAATTTTGAATGAGGCCCATGTTCCCGTCAAGATATCGGTAAATCACTTAGAAAAAATAGCAAACAAAATATTTGAGGTGAACCGAGTTACTTTCTCCAACAATGAGTTTCTCGTGGAGGGCACTAAGCATAATAGGGTCGTTTATTTGATGATGAACTGCGAAGATTTCGTGGTCAACCAACTTCTAGTTGACAATGGGTCTAGTGCTAACATTTTTCCTCTCTCCAAGTTGAACAAGCTGAGAGTGGATGATGATAGGATTCACAAGAACACATTTGTGTTCGGGGGTTCGACGGCATGGAAAAGATTCAGTGGATGATATGATACTAGAGTGACAATAGGTCATGTTGAGTTTACGATGGAATTATACGTGTTGGATGTGGCAGTCTCTTATAATATTTTGCTGGGGCGACCTTGGATTCATGCCGCTAAGGCAGTTCCATCTACCTTACACCAGATGGTTAAAATTGAATGGGACAAACAAGAAATTATGGTGCAGGGAGAAGATAATATGCGTGCCCAGAATGATGTTGTTGTGACTTTCATCGAAATTGAAGACGACAAGGACCATGCGTGTATCTGGTTCTTGACACAACATTAGTTGAGAAATTTTCAGAAGGGAAAAACATTCTGGTTTCTACAGTGGTGGCTGCATCAGCCATGGTGGCTTCCGAGATACTGAAGAAAGGTTTTGTACCCAGCAAAAGGTTTGGTGCTTCTCTGCAAGGCATCATACAACCAGTGGCCCTGTCTAAAAACATAGATACCTTTGGATTGGGGTTTAAGCCTACTGCTGCAGAAGTAAGATGAGCTTGAAAATGAAAAAGAGGGAATGTGCCCTTTCAAAGCCCGTCCTCCATTTGTCCAGGTCATTTGTCAAGCAAAGTGCCAAGACGTACCCAACAACAATGGTTCCCGGTTCATTGATTGATGTTGATAGAGAATTGGATAAGTGGGTCGAGAGGTTGTTCAATGATGTTAACATGGTGAAAACTACAGAAGGATCAAGCCAAGCGGATGTGAAATACATTGGGCCACGTGCAAAGATCAACAATTGGAAAGATGTTCCTCTTCCTACTCGGAGGGAGGTTTAGTAATGCTCATTGATTTTCTTTAGTTGTCTGGATTATTCTAGGGTTGTAAATTAGATACTATGTTCCGCCTATTTGGATGTGTTATACCTTGTTATCTTCGAATTTCAACAAAATGCAATTTCCTTTTCTTCTTCATTCTTAATAATTTTATTTTTTATTTTTTTGTCTTTCTTCTACAGTTCTTTTTATGCTTGTATCAATGACATGACATGCATGAGGAATTCTCGGTCTAGTATTAAAATCCAATTTAATTTTGAATTAATAATAGAAGAAATTGAGTGTGATATTTGTTTGAAACACGTTCTCAAAGCATTATAGTAAAACGTGTGTTCATATGTGTAGGTTTTGATGAATGACAAACGATGCGCAAATTGATATATGACGAAGTTCAAGTACAAGCGCACAATTGATATACAACGAGATTCAAGCTCAAGACCAAGTTTTATAGTTTTACATGAGTCGTTCTTAACAGTGATCTTGATCCGACAACTTGACTCATGACATGGCTTCTCTCGTAAAATTATTTTTACCAAAATCATGCATATTATATTTAATGCTAAGTGATTTTAAATCATGCATATTTACTTTAGTCAAAATGATTTTTAAACATGCCTCAAAAATCTGGACTAAGAAAATCGATTATGTACTTATGATAATCGATTATGTTAAGCCAAGACTGCATGACAATTGATTGTGAACTAATGTCAATCGATTGTGTTAAGGCAGTGAGCGTCAGGTTTTTCAAACCTGCATGACAATTGATTGTGAACCTTATGACAATCGATTGTGATGAGGCAGTGTCCAAAGTTTTTCAACGCTCAAAATAATCGATTGTGAAGTTAATGACAATCGATTGTAATGAGGCAGTGTCCATCAAAGTTTTTCAACGCTCAAAATAATCGATTGTGAAGTTAATGACAATCGATTGTGAAGAGACAGTGTCCATCAGTTTTTTCAAAGTCACAAAATAATCGATTGTGAACATATGACAATCGATTATGTTGAGACAGTGTCTTCCAGACTTTTTCAAAGTTATTAAATAATCGATTGTGAGTACATAACAATCGATTGTCACGAGGCAGTGTCTAAATTATTTTTTTTCAAGACTGATAGATAATTGATTGTTAACATTGCACAATCGATTGTGAAGCTGACCGTTGTGGTAAAGTTTTCAAATACCGTCAGGTAATCGATTGTTGATCTTCTATAATCGATTGTTGAAATTAAAATCTGTAAAGGATTTTTTGAACGTTGCTGAATAATCGATTATTGATTTTGTATAATCGATTGTTTTACGTAAAATCTGGAAATGATTTTTTGAACGTTGCCAATAATCGATCGTTGATCTTGAATAATCGATTGTTAAGCGTAAAATCTGGGATTGATTTTTGGAACGATTGTCAAACAATCGATTGTGGATTATTGACAATCGATTGTCACACAGTAAAATCAGCAACTCTTAATTGGCAATTAGGCAACGGTAATGCCAAGTTTTTCAACTATAAATACAGCTTCATTTAAGTGTTTTGAACACAATAACACACAACAACTGATCATATAATTGCTATAAGCTTGCATGCTCTATTGCTTATCATTTTATATTCATTACATAAGTTTTTGAGAGCCAAACTCTTGTCGAAAGTTGTTGCGATCTTGAGCGTATTCTTTTACTCATATCTACTCATTAAGGAGTGTCTTGTTTGAGTGCTTAGTGTTTTGTACACTTGAAGAGAATTGTTATTCTCTTGTTGTAAGAAGGAACTTGTGTTTCCTTGGTTGAAGTCTTGGAGTGTTGTATCTCCGAGCAAAGGTAGTTGAGGCTTGTGTCCTCAAGTTGTGAAGGAACTTGTGTTTCCTTTGGTTGAAGTCTTGGAGTGTTGTATCTCCGAGCAAAGGTGTCGAGGCTTGTGTCCTCAAGTTTTAAAGGTTTGTTAAGCACCCGGAAGCTTGACAAGTTAGTGGATATCTCGAGAGAGTCTCTCGGGGACTGGACTAGCCACGGGTTGTGGAACCAGAATACTTCGGTGTGTCCTTTCTTATTTATCGCACTTATTTATTTCCTGCAAATTTTAAATTCCGCAAGTTTACGCTAATTTTTATTATAACGCTATTCACCCCCCCTCTAGCGTTAAGCGTATTATCTAACAATTGGTATCAGAGCCCAACTCTCTAAAGACTTAACAGTTTGAGAGAAACTTCCATGGCTTCTACTCGTGACTCTTTCGCAGGAATAGGTGAAGGTCACTTTAACTTGTTGCCGCCAATATTTGATGGAAGCAATTACACATATTGGAAAGATCGGATGAGAATTTTCATCATAGCCAACAACTTTTATCTATGGCAAATCATCAAGCATGGTGAACAAATGACGACAAAAGTTGGGAAAGCGGTAAGTGAATTCAACACTAAGGCAATAATATGTTGTATATCGCCTTGAATCAGGAAGATTATCAGAAAATTTCCCACTACAAATCTGCCAAAGAAATGTGGGATAAGCTTGAGGAAATGTATGAAAGCACACCTCAAAAAGCGGACAGCTCATGTGATGAATCGACTGGCCGATGTCTCATGGCAAACGAAGAAGAAGAGGTAAGTACGTCTAACTCTCACTCACTTGAAGAAATGCAAAATGCTTATAATAAATTATATAGTGAGTTTGTTAATGCTTCCAAGACCATTAAAGATTTGCAGAAAACTCTTTCATTGCAAGAAACAGATTTTCAAAAACAACTCTCATTGAAAGAAAAGGATTTGGAAAAACTTGCTTTAGAAAATGAGAAGTTGAAAGAGGAAAACATGTTTTTCGGAAAAAGAAGCGCCGACAAGCCCGAAAGCTCTATTAGAAATTGTACTTCTTGCATGCATCTCAAAAATGAAGTAGAAAGGCTAAAGGGCACCTTAGATAAGTTTAATTCTTCTCACAAAAATTTGAATGAGGTCCTTGTTAGTTTGAAATCAACCAAGCATGGCATAGGTTTTAAGAATGAGCCTAAAGAAAAGGTTGAAGCCAAACCCCAACAGCCTAAGGCTCAACCTAGGATTAATAAAACAAATACTCATTCTAGAAATAACAACCCTAGAACCAATATGCATGCTAGACCAAATGTTGAACACTTTAGAAGACCTAGAAATGACTTACCACCTAGAAATAACAACTCTAGAAATGATGCATATTCTAGGCCACACACTAGAAGGAAGTTTGAACCTTTTCGAACACCTAGAAATGGCCCTCAACCTAGAAACAATTATTCTAGAAATGCTGCTCATAATAGTAGGAATGACTTTCATGAAATGCGCAATAGCAATAGTGTCGAAAATAGAGTGAACAATTTTCGTCCGTCTAATTACTATGAACCTAAAAGGATGCATAATCCCAACGTGACTTGTCATTATTGTAGACGAATTGGTCATATTGCTCCTGCATGTTTTACACGACATAGACATATCACTCAATCGCATCATTATGATATGCCTAACCCTCAAGGACCCAAAATGGCATGGGTACCTAAAACGCATTAATTTGTTTTGTAGGTGTGTTTGAAGGGATCAAGTGTACTATGGTACCTTGATAGTGGATGCTCCAAGCACATGACGGGAGACAAATCCAAATTCCTTCAACTAGAACACAAAGAAGGAGGAAGTGTTATTTTTGGTGACAACAATAAAGGAAAGATTATCGGCATCGGATCGGTCGGTAAGGATGAAAATTCTTCTATTAAGAATATATTACTTGTTAAAGGTTTAAAGCATAATCTCTTGAGCATAAGTCAATTATGTGACAAGGGAAATCTTGCCTTATTTGATTCGGATGAATGCTTAGTATTTAGACGTAGTGATTTGAAAATTATCCTTCGTGGTTTTAGAGTGGATAATATTTATATGGTTGATCTTGCTAATTCTTCATCCGAATATGTGGATTGTCTTATGAGCAAAGAGGATGATACTTGGCTATGGCATCGTAGAGTAGCACATATAAACATGCATCTTTTGAACAAATTGATTTCGCAAAACTTAGTTATTGGTCTTCCCAATTTGAGATTTGAAAACGACTCTATTTGTGATTCTTGCCAAAAAGGGAAGCAAACAAAAGCATCTTTCAAATCGAAAAACATTGTTTCAACTACTAGACCATTGCAATTGCTTCACATGGATTTATTTGGACCATCTCGCATTGAAAGTCTAGGAAGAAATCGTTATGCTTTTGTGATTGTTGATGATTATTCTAGATTCACTTGGACTTTATTTCTTGTCCATAAAAGTGATGCTTTTCAGAATTTTAAATATTTCCTTAAACGTGTTCAAAACGAAAAGGAAACAACCGTCACTTCAATTAGAAGTGATCATGGGGGAGTGTTTGATCACAATCTCTTTGTGGACTTTTGTGACGAACTCGGTATCGAGCATACCTTTTCCGCTCCACGAACACCACAACAAAATGGGGTGGTGGAAAGGAAAAATAGGTGTCTCGAAGAGATGGCTAGAACCATGCTCGAAGAGGCTAAGATTCCCAAACATTTTTGCGCGGATGCCGTGAGTACCGCATGCTACATCTTAAATAGAGTAGTCATAAGGCCAATACTCATGAAGACCCCTTATGAACTCTACAAGGGAAGGAAACC
Source organism: Nicotiana benthamiana (assembly GCA_034376525.1). Taxonomy (NCBI): domain Eukaryota; kingdom Viridiplantae; phylum Streptophyta; class Magnoliopsida; order Solanales; family Solanaceae; genus Nicotiana; species Nicotiana benthamiana. The sequence goes on along the minus strand of CM067333.1, from coordinate 24,114,582 downwards.
AAATATCTCCCATTTTAGAGTATTCGGTTGTAAAGTTTTTATTCATAACAATGGAAAAGATCAATTGGAAAAATTTGATGCTAAGTCCGATGAGGGAATTTTCATTGGTTATTCTTCACGTAGCAAAGCATATAGGGTTTTTAATAAAAGAGCCGAAACTGTGGAGGAATCCCCTCATGTTGTATTTTCCGAAAATAATGCTCGCTTGGCGAGAAAGGATTCCGGTTTTGATCTTGCAGGTATTTTAGATAGCTTGAAAGACAAAATACAAGAGGAAACGCCTAAGGAATATCAAGACGAATTTTTGAAACAACCAACGGAGGAAGCGCCACAATTGGAGAAAGAAACTAAAATGCCTAACGAATGGAGGACAATCAAAGATCACCCTCTCGAACAGGTAATTGGCAACGTCGGAGAAAAGGTAAGTACCCGAAACTTCCTTAAGAACACCTTAGGACATACTGCGTTTGTTTCTCAAATTGAACCAACAACCATCTCCGAAGCAATTGGGGATGAATTTTGGACCTTGGCAATGTAAGAGGAGCTTAACCAATTCAAATGGAATGACGTTTGGGATTTGGTGCCAAGACCCGAAAATCATACCATAATTGGTACGAAATGGGTTTTTCGAAACAAACTAGATGAAAATGGTGTAATCACTAGAAACAAAGCTAGGCTCGTAGCAAAAGGCTATTGACTATGAACAAACATATGCTCCCGTAGCTAGATTAGAAGCTATTCGTCTATTGCTCGCATTTGCCTCTTCTATGAATTTCAATTTATATCAAATGGATGTGAAAAGTGCTTTTCTAAATGGTGTTATTCAAGAAGAAGTTTATGTTGAACAACCCCCCGTTTTTGAAGATTTTTAATCTCCCGATCATGTTTTCAAACTCAAAAAGGCTCTTTATGGTTTAAAACAAGCTCCCCGAGCTTGGTATGAAAGATTGAGTAAATTTTTTTGGAAAATGATTTCATTAGGAAGAAAGTTGACACCACCCTTTTTGTTAAGCATAAAAAAATGATATTTTATTAGTTCAAATATATGTGGATGATATCATATTTGGTGCTACTAACAATGTCTTATGCAAGGAATTTTCCGATTTAATGACAAGCGAATTTGAGATGTCTATGATGGGTGAGTTAACATTCTTTTTGGGATTACAAGTAAAGCAAATGAATGAAGGTACGTTCATTTGCCAAGCCAAATATTGCAAAGAATTGCTGAAACGATTTGAAATGAACAATGCAAAAGCAATGGCGACTCCCATGAGCACATCCGATCATCTAGACAAAGATGAGAAAGGTAAGGAAGTCGACACTAAGAAGTATCGAGGTATGATTGGCTCTCTTCTTTATCTTACTGCTAGTCGTCCGGACATCATGTTTAGCGTGTGCTTATGCGCCCGTTATCAATCGTGTCCGAAGGAGTCTCACCTTACTGCGGTAAAACGGATTTTGAAGTACCTTGTTGGTACTACAAATGTGGGTCTACGGTACCCCAAAGGCTCTTCATGCCAACTCGTTGGCTACTCCGACTCCGATTTTGCTGGATGCAAATTGGACCGCAAGAGCACTAGTGGCACTTGTCACTTGCTCGGTAGCTCTCTCGTTTCTTGGTTTAGCAAGAAACAAGTAAGTGTTGCGTTGTCCACAACTGAGGCTGAATATGTAGCCGCGGGGAGTTGTTGCTCTCAAATCCTTTGGATGAAACAACAACTTTTGGACTATGGCCTAAGTCTTGATCATATCTCTCTTAGATGTGATAATACTAGTGCCATATGCTTGACGAAGAAGCCCGTTCTTCATTCGCGAACAAAACACATTGAAATTAGACATCATTTTATAAGATATCACGTTCTCAAGGGCGATGTCGAAATCGAATTTGTTGAAACCAAAGATCAATTGGCCGACATCTTTACAAAGCCCTTAGAGAAAGAGTCCTTCTTCTAAATTCGTAGTGAACTCGGGATTCTTGACTCCACGTTGATCTAAGTCATGCATTGCATTTTTTTTATATACATGATTTCTAACTTGAGCGTCGGAGACGTCTAACGATTTTTTGCAGGTATCACCCTAAAGGTAGGGGGAATTATAAAGCATGACGCGCAATAATCGAGTCTTCATCAGAAAAATCGGTTTCTGTCGTCTAATAATCGATTATCTTGTATCAATAATCGATTGTACTGCTTTTATTTGAGTTATTGTCCTTTCTTTAAGAAATCACGCTTTATTTTCAATAAATAAACAAGTTTTTTTAATCCTTGCCATCTTATTACTTTTTTTTGCTAATGGCAAAAGGGGGAAGATAACGGGTATGCACTCTCAACACTTATCGGCATAAATTAAGGGGGAATTCATATATTGAGGGGGAACAAATTGCATATCCATATACTTATTGCATATCTTTACTTGTCTTGAATCATCATTATGAATTGTTTAATTTGCATATCCCGCTTAAAGTTTGCCATTATCAAAAAGAGGAAAATTGTTGGAAACACGTTCTCAAAGCATTATACTAAAACGTGTGTTCATATGTGTAGGTTTTGATGAATGACAAATGATGCGCAAATTGATATATGACGAAGTTCAAGTACAAGCGCACAATTGATATACAATGAGATTCAAGCTCAAGACCAAGTTTTATAGTTTTACATGAGTCGTTCTTAACTGTGATCTTGATCCGACAACTTGACTCATGACATGGCTTCTCTCGTAAAATTATTGTCACAAAATCATGCATGTTTTATTTAATGCTAAATGATTTTAAATCATGCATATTTACTTTAGTCAAAATGATTTTTAAACATGCCTCAAAAATCTGGACTAAGATAATCGATTATGTACTTATGATAATCGATTATGTTAAGCCAAGACTGCATGACAATCGATTGTGAACTAATGACAATCGATTGTGTTAAGGCAGTGAGCATCAGGTTTTTCAAACCTGCATGACAATCGATTGTGAACCTTATGACAATCGATTGTGATGAGGCAGTGTCCATCAAAGATTTTCAACGCTCAAAATAATCGATTGTGAAGTTAATGATAATCGATTGTGATGAGGCAGTGTCCATCAAAGTTTTTCAACGCTCAAAATAATGAATTGTGAAGTTAATGACAATCGATTGTGAAGAGACAGTGTCCATCAGTTTTTTCAAAGTCACAAAATAATCGATTGTGAACATATGACAATCGATTATGTTGAGACAGTGTCTTCCAGACTTTTTCTAAGTTATTAAATAATCGATTGTGAGTATATAACAATCGATTGTCACGAGGCAGTGTCTAAATTGTTTTTTTTTCAAGACTGATAAATAATCGATTGTTAACATTGCACAATTGATTGTGAAGCTAACCGTTGTCGTAAAGTTTTCAAATACCGTCAGGTAATCGATTGTTGATCTTCTATAATCGATTGTTGAAATTAAAATCTGGAAAGGATTTTTTGAACGTTGCTGAATAATCGATTATTGATTTTGTATAATCGATTGTTTTACGTAAAATCTGGAAATGATTTTTTGAACGTTGCTAATAATCGATTGTTGATCTTGAATAATCGATTGTTAAGCGTAAAATCTGTGATTGATTTTTGGAACGATTGGCAAACAATCGATTGTGGATTATTGACAATGGATTGTCACACAGTAAAATCAGCAACGCTTAATTGGCAATTAGGCAACGGTAATGCCAAGTTTTTCAACTATAAATATAGCTTCATTTCAGTGTTTTGAACACAATAACACACAACAACTGATCATATAATTGCTATAAGCTTGCATGCTCTATTGCTTATCATTTTATATTCATTACATAAGTTTGTGAGAGCCAAACTCTTGTCGAAAGTTGTTGCGATCTTGAGCGTATTCTTTTACTCATATCTACTCATTAAGGAGTGTCTTGTTTGAGTGCTTAGTGTTTTGTACACTTGAAGAGAATTGTTATTCTCTTGTTGTAAGAAGGAACTTGTGTTTCCTTGGTTGAAGTCTTGGAGTGTTGTATCTCCGAGCAAAGGTAGTTGAGGCTTGTGTCCTCAAGTTGTGAAGGAACTTGTGTTTCCTTTGGTTGAAGTCTTGGAGTGTTGTATCTTCGAGCAAAGGTGTTGAGGCTTGTGTCCTCAAGTTGTAAAGGTTTGTTAAGCACCCGGAAGATTGACAAGTTAGTGGAAATCTCGAGAGAGTCTCTCGGGGAATGGACTAGCCACGGGTTGTGGTGAACCAGAATACTTCGGTGTGTTCTTTCTTATTTATCGCACTTATTTATTTCCTGCAAATTTTAAATTCCACAAGTTTACGCTAATTTTTATTATAACGCTATTCACTCCCCCTCTAGCGTTAAGCGTATTATCTAGCAATGTTGAATTGGGATCTAATAATGATGTGGCTTTTGAAGAGATTAGTAAAGAACTAAGCCATTTCGAAGAAAAACCCAAGACTAACCTGAATGATACAGAAGCAATAAATTTAGGGGACAAAGATAATGTCCGAGAAATTAAAATAAGTGTCCATCTTGAACAACGGCTCAGAAAGGAGATAGTTAAAGCCCTGTTCGAATGCAAAGAAGCCCTGTTCGAATACAAAGATGTTTTGCGTACTCATATTATGTTATGCCGGGTCTGAGCACTGACTTGGTGGTTCACAAATTGCCCACTCACCCGGCATCCCCCCCGTCAAGCAGAAGCTGAGAAAATTTAAAACTGATATGAGTATAAATATCAAAGAAGAGATCACCAAACAATTTGATGCAAAAGTCATTCAGGTCACGCGGTATCCCACTTGGTTAGCCAACGGTGTGCCTGTGCCAAAGAAGGATGGAAAGACCAGGGTATGCATTGATTACCGAGATATCAACAAGACGAATCCAAAGGATAATTTCCCATTTCCAAACATCCATATATTGATTGATAATTGTGCCAAAAATGAGATGTGTTCTTTTATGGATTGTTATGCAGGCTATCATCACATCTTAGTGGATGAAAAAGACACATAAAAGATAACATTCATCACACCATGGGGAACGTACTGCTATCGGGTCATTCCATTTGTTAGACAAATGTTGGGGCAACTTATATGAGGGCAATGGCAACAATATTCCATGACATGATACATAGGTAGATCGAGGTTTATGTGGATGATGTAATTGTAATGTCCAGGAAGTAGTCAGACCATGTAAGATATCTGAGAAAATTCTTACAAAGGCTTCGCAGGTACAATCTTAAGCTCAATCCTGTAAAGTTCGCATGCGGTGTGCCATCTGGGAAGTTGTTTGGATTCATAGTCAGATGCCGATCTATTGAATAAGACCCGTCCAAGATCAAGGCTATCCAGGAATTTTCGCCTCCAAGGAACAAGACAAAGGTAATGAGTCTATTGGGAAGATTAAATTGCATCAGCAGGTTTATTGCTCAGCTCACGACAACTTGTGGGCCTATCTTCAAGTTGTTAAAGAAAGATGCTACGGTTAAGTGTATAGAAGACTGTCAAGAAGCATTTGGTAAGATAAAAGGGTATTTGTCAAACCCACATGTGCTGGTGCCACAGAACCGGGAGGCTTTTGATTCTGTATTTGACGGATTTGGACAATTTGTTCAGTTGTGTGCTAGGGCAGCATGACATCACCGTCAGAAAAGAGCAGGCCATATATTATCTTAGCAAGAAGTTCAAATCCTACGAGGTTAAGTACACTTAACTCTAAAGGACATGTTGTTCCCTAACATGGGTAGCACATAAGTCGAAACATTATTTGTCATCTTATACTATTTATCTCATCTCTCACTTCGATCCAATGAAGTATATCTTCCGGATGCCTATGCTCATGGGGCGGCTCGCAAAATGGAAGATCTTGCTCACAGAATTTGACATTGTCTACGTGACTCCGACTGCATTAAAAGCACAAGCATTGGCGGACCATTTGGCTTAAAATCCAGTGGATAAAGAATATGAACCTTTGAAGACTTATTTCCATGATGAGGAGATAATGCACATTGATGAGTTGGAATAGGTTGAGAAGCCAGGATGGGAACTTTTATTTGATGGAGCTGCTAACATGAAAGGCATGGGGATATGAGCGATACGTATTTCTAATGTATGGCATCATTACCCTATTACGGCTCAACTTCGGTTCTACTGTACAAACAACATGGCTGAGTACGAAGCATGCATTCTGGGTTAGAGGATGGCTACAGATATGGGTGTACAGGAAGTCTTGGTCTTGGGTGACTCGGACTTTTTCGTACACCAGATTCAAGGGTAATGGGAAACAAGGGATTTGAAGCTCATACCGTACCATCAATATTTGCATGATCTTTGTCAACGGTTCCAATCAGTAAAGTTCAAGCATATTCCAAGGATACATAATGAGATTGTCGATGCTTTAGCTACGTTGGCGTCAATGTTACATCATCTAGATAAGGCTTATATGGACCCTTTGCAAATTTACGTCCGCGATCAACATGCTTATTGTACTATGGTGGAAGAAGAGCTTGATGGGGAGCATTGGTTTCATGGTATCAGCAAATATATCAGGATGAGAGTGCATCTAGTACAAGATACAAGTGATCAAAAGAGAACAATTAGATTGTTGGCAAGCGTCTTTTTCTTCAGCGGAGGGGTGTTGTACAAAAGGACTCAAGATCTTGGGCTGTTAAGATGCATAGATGCTAGACATGCCACAACTATTATGACCGAAGTACACTGTGGAGTTTGCGGGCCGCACATGAGTGGGTACGTGCTGGAAAAGAAGATTCTCCAAGTAGGTTATTATTGGCTCACTATGGAGCGGGATTGCATCAGTTTCTTGCACAAATGTCATCAGTGCCAATTGCATGGAGATTTGATTCATTCTCCACCATCAGAATTGCACAAAATTATCTGCGTCATGGCCTTTTGTTGCGTGGGGCATGGATATCGTTAGGACAATTGAGCCAACAACATCAAATGGGCACAAGTTCATTTTGTTAGCCATAGACTATTTCACCAAGTGGGTAGAGGCTAAAATATTCAAGTCCGTAACAAAGAAATTTGTGGTCGATTTTGTGCATTCAAACATCATTTATCGGTTCGGGATACCAAAGGTGATCATTATAGATTATGGAGCTAATCTCAATTTTCATTTGATAAAAGGGGTATGTGAGCAGTTCAAGATTACACATCGCAATCTACCCCGTATCGTCCTATGACAAACAGAGTAGTTGAGGCGGCTAACAAGAATATAAATAATATACTTCGAAAAATCGTGGAGGGTTCTAGACAGTGGCATGAAAAGCTACCTTTTACATTACTGGGTTACCGCACCACTGTTCGTACTTCAGTAGGGGCGACTCCTTTTTTGCTGGTGTATGGCACCGAAGTAGTGATACCCGTAGAACTGGAAATTACATCCTTCGAATTGTCGCGGAGGTTGAGATCGATGATGATGAATGGGTAAAAACCCACCCGGAACAATTTAGTTTGATCAATGAGAAATGATTGGAAAAATCCATGGCCAATTATAGCAACAAAGAATGGGGAGAGAATATAGTAAGAAGGTGCATCCATGGAAGTTTGAAGTGGGTCAGCAAGTGTTGAGATGTATCCTTTCACATCAGGCTGAGGCTAAAGGCAAGTTCGCTCCAAACTAGCTAGGGCCGTTCATCGTAACTAGAGTGTTGTCAAATGGCGCTTTGTATTTAACATATATAGAAGGCAAGTGTGTGGAAATGGCCATCTATTCTGATGCGATCAAGAGATACTATGTATGATTTTCTTGGTTTAATTTGTATTTGTTTCTACTTTGCATATTTTGAAGATTGGAATGACGAAGGCATTTTGTTCTGCTATCTAAACTATTTATCATTTGTCACCCTCTTTTGAGCCTTATTTATTTTGTGTCATATCGCTATTTCAGAATCAGTAACATAGATCAGAAACACAAGCGCATGAGTTAAGTAAAGGAAAAAGAGGAGAGAAAAAATGAAAAAAGAGAGAAAAATGAGCAACAAAAACAACGAAATGGAAAAAGATAGAAAGGAAAAGAAAAAAAAGAGAAGCGTAAACCACAACAACAGAGTAACTTTTATGTCATAAACTACGTTCGACCTGATTCCTTTTAAGGATACATAGGCAGCTTCACGATTCGATCCCATTGAAATAAAATTAGAAACTACCCAAGCAAGAATTTGGTTCAAAAGTTGTGGTCGTTGTGAGAAATCTCATTCTGAAAGGTGTAATTTTTAACCCATTTGAATTTTTTGAGCCTTCTATATCCTTTATTTCTAACCCTATCTAAAAGCCTATGTCACGGTCCAAAGAAAGACCTTCTGGCCAATCTTCGAGAAATGCCAAGTTACGCAGGTAGAGGTGATTCATATCAGCGGCAACACTCTAGTCCAAGCAGAAAAATAATAAAAATGAGATAGTCTTATTTGTGAAAAACCTCACGGGCACCATATGGCGACGGGAGCTCAAAGAAATCAAAATAAGAGAGACTTATTGGTAAAAAGCTTCACGGGAACCTTGAGGAGAAAGTAAGTTGAGAGATGAACAAATGAGAATCGTCTGTTGGTAGAAAACCTTTAAAGGCACCTCAGGATGAACAAGTCAAAGTTTGGGTGAAGAAATCAGGTTATGGAAATTTTGGGGCAACAAAGTATGTCAACTGAAAGTTGATTAGTTGGACAGATTGGGCTGATTAATCCGGAATGCATGTTATAATCATCAGTACTAGCTGTTTCACTCAGATAAGTTTTTTTTTCTTGCTCCCTTTTAGCATTCATCATGTTTTGGATTCTTCTTATCCTTAACTCGCAAAGTCATTGCGTTTCATTTTATTTTGGGTTTTATTTCTCATAGAATTTTCAATATTAATTTTATTTGAGCAAAACGAAAGGAATTCAAAGCTCACTACCAACTTCCAAAATTTCAAAGCACACTTTGGTCAGAGCATACCAATGATAGCATGGTGTAAAGAGGGATACAATGAATAATCGGAAGTTTAATAGATTGAATGAGTTGGTAATGACATGAGCGATGCAAAGTGTCAGATAAAGGGACCACAAGTATAAACAACAGTATGGGTATTGAACATTCGGGTCGTCAAAGGTTATGGGGTTTGAAAGTAAGAAAAAAAAATCAAGTTGTTCAGGGCCAATTCGGGAAGACGATCAAAACAAAACATGGTAATGGAGAGAACTTCAGCAAGAATGCCATAAACTAACCACCACATTAAACTGACAAGATTTTCCTTTAATTGAAATAGTGGTAGAAAATTTTGTTTGTTTTGGAGGAACTCTCCGTAAGGGAAAAGCAAGCACTAATCAGGTTTGACCATAAACTCTCATGACCTTCTTGGAAAATGTGGCTTAGTTAAAATTCAAAACAATGATGAATAGCATAGAGGAAGGTAAGTTGGTTTCAAAGTTTTCATGTTTAAGATAGGATTCAATTAGAGTTTTCTGGACCCCCCACCCCCCCTAAATAATGGGACCTAGTTTTAAGATCTCCATTAGATCACAAGATGTAGTGAACATTCTGTCGTGGGGTAGTATAATTCAGTCATAGAAGTGTCATTTTTTTAGGACAAGACTTGACTTTGATTTTCAAGTCCTTCCTTGATAATAGGATATAGTTTAAGACCCTGTTAGATAACAAGACTTAGCGGAAGTAATACTTTTATAAGATACAACATAGATCTACAATTGTCGTTCAATCAAGAGTTGCCGTGACCCTTCTGGATAATTGGACTTAGCTTTCAAATTCTTAAATAATTGGTAGAATGATTCAATTTAATACTCAACTATGTGCCCATCTACAAAAATGGGCAGAAATTTCCTTTGTTTTGTCTATTTTATCGCAATCAAGTACCCGCTGGGAGAACATGGAGAAAATGTTCAAAGTCAGCAGTCAGGAGCCTGCACGGAGAGTAGGGAATACATTTCAAGTCATTAGTCGGGAGCTCGTCTGGAGAGCAGGGAAAACATTTCAAGTCTCTCCAGGGAATACATTTCAACTCAGCAGTCAAGAGCCCCCCTGAAGAGCAGGGAATACAATTCAAGTCAGCATTCAGGAGCCCGCTGGAGAGTAGGGAATACATTTCAAGAGCAGCAGTCACGAGCACGCTTGGAGAGCAGGAAATACATTTCAAGTCAGCAGTTAGGATCCCTCCAGGAGAGTAGGGAATACATTTCAAGTTTAGCAGTCAGGAGCCCCCTGGAGAGAAAGGAATACATTCAAGTCCAGTAGCAGGAGATTGCCTGGAGAGCATGGAATGCATTCAAGTCAGCAGTTGCGAGCCCACCCGAAGAGCAAGGAATATAGTTCAAGTCAGCAATCATGAGCCTATCGGGAGAACATGGAGTAAAATTTAATTTTTAGCTTTCAAGTTCTTATTGATATTTGGTAATGTGATTAATTTTCCACTTACATATGTGCCCAGATACCAAAATGGGGCAGAAAACTATCTTTATCGTCTATTTTGTCGAAGTCAGTAGCCCGCCTGGAGAGCAGGGAGTACATTTCAAGTCCAACAATTAGGAGCCTGTATGGAGAGCGTAGGAATACATTTCAAGTTCAACAATCGGGAGCCCTCCTGGAGAACATGGGAAAACATTCAAGTTCAGCAGTCAGTGTCAACCTGGAAAAGGGGTAACATCTCAAAATACAATTCAGTAGTCAGGCGTCGACCTGGAGAATGGAAAAACATCTCAAACTGTAGTTAGTAGTCAGGAATCCACCTGAATATATGGGAAATATCTCATATTATAATTCAAGGCGACAACAAAGAGATATCACCAGGAGAATTCCAGTCAACAAGGCAATTATGCAATACATGCTGATTTACCTCTTTAATTCTTAAGTTCTGCTTGTTGTTAGAAACAAATGTCAGTTTTGAAAGTTATGCATATTTTTTCAGATTGTTAAATGGTTTGTTAAGCATAAATTTTTTATAGTTAAGCTTGAAGGTTGATGTCATGTAGTCTACTTTCTATGATGGGTTTATTTCTGTTTGAGAATGGCTAAATGAGGTCTTTGATTAGTAGTATTATTGAATTTTATGTTTGTTTGGATGTTTGTTATACGGCTAAACATGTAGTAGAATTAAACATGTTTAGCTATACTTATTGTAATGTTTGAACAAGGTTTAATTTCAACACACTTCAAATTTACGTTTAAAGAGCTTCAAAGATTTTGTGCATTGTATATCTCGAATACCTTAAGTTATTTTCGGTCATAAAAAAGGGAATGTTGTATTCATGGATATTATGATTCCTTACTCCTGCTTTTGGAGGTTATATGGCATTTCTGGTCCGCGTGGATTCGATCCCTGGGAAAGACTCTTTGCTATTTTCACCTATGCCTGAATTAGGCCTAATACAAGCCCAAAACTTTGAAACCCTTTTCTTTGTTCGTTGCTTTTATTTAGTTTAATAGTTTAAAGTAAACATTAAATACCGGCCTCCATGTTTGAGTTGCAGATTTGAACTAAGAACCTCTTCCTTGTTTAATACTGTCCTTTTTTGAGTTCGGGCTCGACCTTGGGTTCAGGAGTGACTGTCCTTCTGAATGAGGTTAGGGTCTTTCCTCTCATTGGGTTGGTGGTCCATTTGGGCTACGTCAAAATCCCATTGTTTAAAATAATTAATTCTTTTATCTCTTGCATAAACTTTTTGTGGTTTTGAGTAACACATTTAATTCCACTTAGAATCTAATAAACTAAGTCCATTAATTAGAACAGAGGCGCGCCATAATAGATAATAATAGCCTATGACCCTCCGAGCTTTAGTTTGAATATCTTTTAAAAATTGAGTTGAGGTGTGCCACGCCAAATAAAAATTCAAATGCATGACCCTCAATTAATTGTTTCTACTAAAATACTTAGAATTCGAGGTGTGCCATTTAGAAAATTTTCATGGCCCTCGCAAAGTTACAATGTGTAGTTACTTTAGGCGTATATTTTAATAATATTACCTTCTTCTACTCGGGTGTGCATTTCACGTGAATCGAATCAAAATCATTAAACGTTGAATAAAATGGGTTTGGGATTGAGGATGCATTTCATGCGGGCCGATCCGAAGACGTGATTTAAACGACGTTCAATCTTTTTTAAAATGAATAAAAGCAGTTGAAAGTTATAATTTGCACATAGGTTCAAAATGTTCTAAAATTAGATAACCAAGCCAATTATAACAATTGAGAGACCGTGCTAGAACCACGAAACTCAGGAATGCCGAACACCTTCTCCCGGCTTAGCAGAATTCCTTACTCGAATTTCTAGTTCACAGACTATTAAACAGAGTAATTCATTTTCTCGATCGAGATTTTAAATCGGTGACTAGAGGCGCCATAAATCTCCCAAGTGGCGACTCTGAATCATTTAATAATAAATCCTATTTCGATTGTCCTTTAATTGGAAAACTCCTTATACCCTTCTACGGGTGTAGGAAAAAGGAGGTGTAACTATAAGAATACAGAGATGGTAGTTGATGCCTTCAACAAAACCTCCTAATCCTCTCACAATCTGTTAGAACCATACATAAGGCATGACGAGCCAACTCAAAATACCTCACCTCGTACTATGACACAGTCATATCCCCTTGCTTCAGCCACTCAAACTGTCTATGCAGCTCCTCTCTTCGGGACTGTGGTAGATACTTCTCCAAGAAGAGAGTGGAGAACTCTTCCAAAGTGAGGGGCGCTGCACCAACAAGCCTATGCCTCTCATACGCCTCCCACCAAGTGAAAGCAGCCCCAGTAAACTAAAAGGTGGTAAATCTCACACCACTAAACTCAAGAATCCCTGTTGTACAAAGCATCCGGTGACACATGTCGAGAAAACTCTAAGCATCCTCACTCTCAGCACCACTGAATGACAGAGGTTGGAGTCTACCAAAACTCTCAAGACGATGATGTTTATCCTCTGGCATAACTGGTACAATAAACTCCTGAGCCGGAGGAACAGGCCGGGCTGTAGGTGCTCATGTGTAGTTCCTGCACTACCTGTTCAGGTATGCAAGCGGCGGGGGTATGATTGTTTCCTCCCTCGGCTTGTGAAGTAGCTGCTGTTGTTGTGGCTAAAACTGCCTGAGACAGTCCTTTGCAAACTATCAAGATTTGTGCCATGGCCTCCTATAGACCCGGGATTACGATGGGCACAACTGGTGGTGCTGGAGCTTGATCTGGAGTTGGGCAGCTGGTGGATCAACAGGTGTTGCCTTCATTGCTTTGCCTTTGCCACGACCACGACCGAGTCCACGGCCTCTGGTGGTCTCATTGGGTGGCACTGGTGGTCTCAGTGGGTGGCACTGGTGGTCGTCCACCTCGTCCGGTAGCGCGAGTCCTCGCCATAAGCGAGAGAATAGAATAACAGAAGTTTAGTTCTCGAATTAACAAGGTCGCACAACAACAATTTCAAGAACATGAAGTTTTTCCTAAAAGGTTCTATAGCCTCTCGAGGAATTCGGATGTCTCTGTACCAATCTGCGAGACTTTAATAAACCTGCTCAAGACTCGTGAGACCTATGTAACCTAGGGCATGATACCAACTTATCACGATCCAATTCCGAACTCGGTCATGATGGTGCCTCTTGTAAAGACAAGGCCAGCCAATCCAAAATGAAAAACCTCTTTTAAATAGTTAAATATCATAAACAGTTATAAACATGATCTAATAGCCATAATTTGCGGAAATAACAATAAGAAAAGAAGGGAAACATCCCGACACAGCCCAAATCGGGGTGTCACAAGTCATGAGCAACAAATAAGTTCCAACACAAGCCTACTAAACATTGAATCCGATACAATAGTTCTAAAACATTAGATGATAAGATAAAGAAGGCACGAGGCTGAAGGTGCCAATAACAGCCTCGTAGTCTCCAAATCGTTGCTTGGACTACGAAAGATCAGCACTCAGTAGTAGACTCTGCGATGATTGAATTTGCACAAATGGTGCAGCGTGCAATGTCAGTACTCCGGCCTGTGAGTACTAATCATAAATAATTGCTGAAAGCATGAAAACACATACAGGCACAAAGCAATTCTATATCAAAAAGTAAATTACTTAAAGCAGTAAAATCAGTGAAGGTGTCAAGTAAAAATCTCTTTAAACTAAGTAAAATAGTTAATTTAGAAATAAAATAACAAGTAGAAATCCGCCCCTCAGGCACAATATCAGTTACCCAGAATAGTATCAGCCCCTCGGGCTCACTTTTAGATCAAATAGGTACCTGCACTCACTACGGGTGTGCAGACTTCAGAGGGCCCCTTGCGGCCCAAGCGTTATATCAAGCCACCTTGTGGCATCATCACTCGGCACTCGGCCTCATATAGCTCAAGCCCCCTCTTGGCATATAAATTATCTCAGGCCCTCGCCTCATATCACTCAGCATATCCTCACATATGGCCCTCGGCCTAACGCAGTCCGAAAATCCTCTCAAGCCCCTCGGACATTAGTAAAATAGTAGTTCTCAGCCCAAAACATCATTTAGAAATATCATTTATGTTGAAATATGAGTAAAAGTGGTTGTGTTTGTAAAACAGTAGATATCAACAGGACTGAGTTCAAGTAATATATCAAAATAGTAAGGAAACAATGATAAAAATGTGCGAAAGGTTCAAATAATTGGCATGAAGCCCAAATATGGCAATCCCAAAATATGATGATAGAAAATAAGTTTCAGTCAAATACACGTTAAATCATCAATCGGGACGGACCAGGTCACACTTCCTAGTAGAAAATGACCCCGCGCTCATCATCCAGTGCGTGTCTTGCCTCAATATAACACTACGATGTGAAAGCAGGGATTTCAATCCCTTTGGATATTATTTAAAATTATTACACACCTCGAACCGGTTACAACTCTGGCTCGTGATGCCTTTGCCCCTCGAATCAGCCTCCGCACACGTCGAATCTATTTAAAATCAGACTGAATACATCATGATATGCTAAGGGAACAAAACCCAAGCAAAAACAATTGGAAGATATCAAAAGTCCCAAAATTAGAAAAACCGGAGCCGTGGTCCCACTTCTCAAAACTTAGAAATTTTTACATTATTAGATTCCCTATCTCCACACGAGTTCATATATATCATAAACACAAGAATCGGAGTTCAATTAACCCATCAAATCCTTAATCTATACACTCTTAAACTCAAGCCATAAATCTCCATTTTTAGTCCATTAATTTCTTAATTTTCAGCGCCAATCCATGAAATATGTCATGACCCAAAATCCAATAAGGGTTGTGATTTCGCCGGACACCGCTGTCAGGAAAGCGAACAAAAAATACTTAATTAAATTCTTATTTTAACAATTTTGAAAATTAAGATTTTCCTTCCATTTTTACTGGTAAAAGACAATATTTACAATGTAAATAAAAGAATGATGGGAAATAAATACAAGATACCCAGTAATCGTCCAAGAATCTGGTGCTACAAGTGCATGAGCGTTTACTACGAAGGAAATAAATGCAACAACTGTCTGGAATACAATATTGGACAGGAAATAAATACACATAACTGAAAGAGACTTCTCTGGCTATGGATTGCCTCGAAAAGTGCAGCTCAGCTAAGTCTCTGTATCGACCATGTTGCAATGCCTAGTAGGCCACTTGAAATACACGTGCATGTGCAACAAAACTGCACAACAAGTGTAGAATGACTACAAAAATAACGTGTAGTCAGCAAATATCTCGTCTAATCTAGAAGAAGTAAAGACGAGAGGTCGTCTTCAACACTTGCTAACGGTATAATAATAATATAATTAAAATATGAGGAACGTATGTATTTATTTAGTAGTCATAACTCACAAAGTCGGAAAATAGAGAAACGCCTTAAACAAATCATAAAGAATTTCCAAGATTTACTTCCATTATCTTTATCAATTTATATCAGGCCATGAAAGGCAATATGAACATTTAAATATCTCAAGCAAGCAATATAAGAATGTGCATGTCATGCTGAGGTCGTAGGACCCGCTCCAACAAAAATGTAAAATGTGCACTACCGAGGGTTGAACGGCTTGAACCATAGATACATCTATTACCCCGCTCGCAAACTATCGTGCGATTCGGTCAACATAAAATAAACAAATAACCTGCTCGCAGATCATATATTTGATGCGGGTACATAGAAATACATGCTCAAACAACTAGTTAAGGATTTATCGCGGAACATTTATCCAAATAAAAGCCAATCCTCTTTTAACAATTTATGAAAATAAAGTATAATCCTTTTAGAAATTCATTTACTAATTCAATGTGATTTAAGCAATTCGAGTTGTCAATAAGTTTACGATTAATCCAAGTATAGTATACTTTTGGGTCCTAGACTAATGAAACAATAACGTAATAGTAGCTACGCAGAGACTCTCATCACCTCGTGCATACGTAGCCCCTACAAATAGAAGAACATAACCAATTAACTCACCTATGGGGACAATTCCCTCATACAAGTTTACAAAGTAGACTCACCTCGCTCTGAAGATCCATAACCGGCATTCAACGCCTTTCGAAGACCCGAATCGATGCTAAATGCTCTAAAAATAGCCAAATAACATGCAAACGAATGAAAATACACCCTAATGCTTATAATTATTCAATTTATGTGAAATCTCAACTTCACTAGAAAGGTTGATAAAATCTCCCTCGGGCCCACGTGTTCGGATTCTAAAAATTTTTGAAGATGAAGTTTACCCACAACCTTACGAACTCAAATATATAATTGGCTCGCGATTTCATGTCCAAAAATATGGTCAAAATTCAAGAATATAAATTTCCTAGGTTTTCTTCAAAATAACTAAATTCCTACTAATTTACATGATTTTCCATGTTAAAATCCTAATTTAATCCAAGAAATTAACTTGCAATAGGTGGGAGTCACTTACCATGATATGGATGATGAAAATGAGCTCCAAAATCTCTCCTAGGTCTGCTCCCATGGAGGAAATAAGAAGAAATAATCCAAACCCATTTATTTACACTTATACACTGCCTAGAAGAGTCTTCTTTGCGTTCGCGAGATCCCCATCGGGTTCGCGAAGAAGAAAATTCCAAAAAATTATTTTCCAAATTCTTCTCAGATCACCTCTAGTATAATAATCATAGCATTTTGTACAAAACTCCAAATAATAAATTGTTTAATGTTTTGAAAATTAGAAATCAATATCCACAACTTTCACGTTTTGTTTATCTCCTAATTCCTTATATATTTTGAGATATAAACTGTCAAAATCAGCCTTGTGCAACAGAAACTTCTTTTTTATCTTCCCCAATAGCCTTAGTATACTAACCATAACTTTTTGTATGAAGATTTAAATACTTAATCGTTTATATATCTGAAAACAAGATACAAAGAGCTATAATATTTATTTTTGGATCCTCTCCAAATTCTTTATAAGTTGCGAGATATAAGCCTCCGAAGTCAGGCCTATGCAACAGAGATTTCCTTCTTCCCGAACGCGAGAACCTCTTCGCGAACGCGAAGAACATAGTCCCTGAGGCCAAATCCTTCTTCGCGAACGTGAGAGGATCCTCACGAGCCAAAATAGCCCAAAATGATCCGAAATCGCCCTGAAGCACACCCGAGGCCCACAGGGCCCGTCCAGTCACACAAACCAGTCCCATAACATAACACGGACTTGATCGAGGTCTCAAATCACATCGAACAACATCGAAATTATCATACCTGTTGGATTATGGTTCATGGGTCGCTCCATATGGGCTGACCCGACTCGGTTAGGAGAGATAAGGGACAGAGGTTAAGGAAAGTTACCACTAGACCACAAACTCCACTAAACTGAACGCGAAAAAAAGGGGTGAGTGATGGCTTATCTTCCTTCGCTACTACTCTCTCTATTTTTCTGAAGGATAAAAATATAGAACAAAGCACTGTATGAATTTTCTCTAACTCAAGAATTTTCCCCTAACAAAAAACACATACAAGTAAGGGCATCTAATGGGTGAAAGATTAACTTTATTTCGTAGTGATTCAATGTTCTATCTGGGGAAATTATTTCGGTGATGACTTCAACAATTCTTCCGCTGCATTGACAGGTAAACTAATATTATTCTCGCTCCGTAATTATTATTTTAATATTGGTATCAAAGCATGGTCGTATCCGCACTTCGTGTTACGCTACAATTTTTATAAAAGACGGTTGTTCTTGGTGCCATGAAAAAAAACAAAAAACAAAAAACAACTGATTGCTTGTTTGCGCGTGTTGCTATTTGCAAAGAAACTTAAACGAAGGTTTCTAAGAAAAAAATTGAACTGAAAATATGTGAAATCTATGCGTCTCGATAGCTATGATATCTTTCGCATGTGTAATGGTTTTTCTTTGCCACATGGATGGCATTATGTATCTGCTTATTTTCCAAAGTTTAATGGGTGTTGTAAGGTACTATGAAAGTAGTTTTCATGGTAATTGTAATTTCTACAATTTTCCATTCCTTATCTAGTTGAGGAATAATATAAGACTTCTGTCATATGTAAATCTGGTTGACAAAATCATTTATCAACGTTAACTAGTAGCTTGACTCTAGTTAATGGTAAGAGCCTTACTACTAATTGATGTTAAAGCCTTACTGTTAATGATATCTTGATATCAAGTGATAAGAGAAGTATTTCATTAAATTGGTACCAACGTTTCTGTTTGGAGGAAACAGATTGTATGCCAATATTTAATAGAAACAATATTGGAGTCAACTTCTTTAATTGTTGTTCCCAATTTTAATTTCTATTCGACAGTAAAATGTGAATATAGAATCGGTGACATGAAATTAACTTCAATAGAGTTTTTTTCCCCTTGGTCTTTAATATATTAAGAATTGTCCTATGTATAACTCCTGATTTCTCAACTAATTCTATTTCTCAAATAATTCTACTAAAATCGTGACATATATTTTCACATTGAGTGGTTCCAGCAATTCTTATTATTTCCTTGCAACTACTTTAGACATGGCTAAATAGGGACATGCTCGACTTGCTCCAAGTAGGAGTGGCATTGAAAATCGAGCAAGAGGACAACGTAGCAGAGTATGCCACCGTATGGAATATTCCTGAGGACGTGAAGTCATAAGAAATGATGTTTCCAGGGCAATGCAAAATGTGCTAACGGATGCAAGGGCTATATGAAGGGAAAGGGAAAAGAAATTTAGAGAGCTTAGGGCTTCACTAGCTGAACATATTGGAAATTATCAGTTTACCCGATATGCACTAATTAATGCTATTGATGATATTGAACTATCTGATTAGGAAGCCTTAGCAATTTTAGTGTATTCACTTGGAGAACCTTTATGTAGTATTTTAACTGAAGTTTATCACAAGGTTTGGCCAAATGAACCTTTTTGGGTTTATGTTCTTGAATTTGAAGCTGAGTAGGAGAACCGTCTCTACAACTACTTGTAATTTATTTAATTAATTAAACTTTGTTATTTATTTGCAACATTACATGTCATTTTATATGTTTGTTTTTAATGTGTGGCAATTGAAACAAGCATGACATGATATTTAAATCCTGACAAGATACACACAATGAGAAGTAATTTTATAAAATATTAGTTGAACATTAATTTAGTTGTAAATGATGAATGGAAACGTTGTAACATTTCGATTATATACTGTGTGTAAAATTAGTATTTTATTTAATTTATTTTCCTAAGTGCGCATATCACATGCCAGAATGATGAGTAATAAATACACTTGCATTACTGTTTAATTTAATAGACTATGACATAAAAAACTATCATTGCTGACTTAAACAAGGGTAACAAACTGAACGGTAAAAATTATGATATTTGGAGTCGTGAGATGTGGTATGTGCTGGAAGAGCAAGATGCTCTTGAAGCCAATAACCATGTCATGGTTTGTCGAAAGGAGGGTAACACTGCCCAACACAGGAGGGATCTGGAAATCTAAAATGTTTGGAAAAAGAAAGATTCCATTGCACGTGAAATTATTGTAAGTTTGGTTGCCGATGATCTCATCCACGAATGTGAGCAGTATCCTACTGCTCCAGCCATGTTGGCAAATTTAAGGAAGGCATATGGGGGTACAACTGTGACTCACCTCCGTCAACCGACAATCAAGTTTGACACTTACAAAAAGTGTCATGATCACGGTGTCAAGCAACATCTAAGGGTGATTTCAAATATGATTGCTCAACATAAAAGTGTTGGCTATGTTCTCTCTTATGAGCAGTAAGTTCAGGCAGTGATATGCTCTCATCCCAATAATTGGGAACATTTGAAGGTTAACTTGACCCACAATGATAGCATCAAAACTTTTGTTTATGTTTCTCATCATGTAAAGCTTGAAGATGAGCGGCTTGGTGCTGCAAAAGCTGTACCTAATGCCTTTGCGGTAGAATCATGTGCTACAAAGATATCAAGCTTCAAGCGCAAGAGAAACTTGAAAAATGACAGAAAGGGTAAGGAGACCGGAGAAGGACCCTATAATAAAAGAAACAAGCCAAATTCGAAGAAAGGAAAACAGTTGTTCAAAAAGAAAGACAAGAGCAAAATGAAGTGTTAAAATTGCTAAGTTCTAGGGCATTTTTCTCGTGAGTGCACTGAGCCGAAACAGGTAGCATTTCAAAACGCATCTCTTAGTGCTATATATGTTTCTAGCACTGTTTTACTAACTGAATCTTATCCTGAATGGATTGTAGACTCAGGGGCCACCGATCATGTAAGCCGCGATAGAGAAGCGATTATAGAGTTTCGTCGAGTTCCACCAGAATCAAAGCATGTATATGTGGGAAATAATGCAAAGCTTGAAGTCAAAGGGATAGACACTTGCAGAATCGACATGTGCGGTGGCCGATCTTTGATATTGCATGACGTCCTATATGTTCCAGAGATTTAATGAAACTTAGTATCTGTGTCTGTTCTAATAGATTTAGATTTCAATTTGAACTTGTCGCGGTGGTCTTAGAATTACTCAAGACAATATTTTTATTGTTTTGGACATCGTTATGATGGTTTGATTGTGTTAGATTGTAATCCTTATAATGTAACTATTATGTTGACGGTTGCATTATGCCATGTTATTCAAGTTACAATGATATTGAGGTTATTACATGGCATGCAAGATTAGGTCGCATAGGGCAGGAATGAATGAATAGATTGGCTAAGGAAGGACATCTAGGGTTTTTTAAATTGAAATGCCAATCTGTGAAAACTCTCTTGTTGGAAAGATTACACGTAAAACATTTGAAAAGGCTAAGTTAGCTGATTTTCCATTGGAATTAATCCATTATGATATCTGTGGTACAATGAATGTGAGGGCTAGGTCCGGTGCTTTATATTTCATTATGTTCATTGATGATTTTACATGCTTTGGTTTTGAAATTTTACATCTCTTTATGATCGCAGGTCGCACCAACTATTTGCCAGTATGAAACGTGTGTGAAAGACATCGGTCTAGCCCACTATGAGCGAAGTGGAGATGTTGGATTGTGGGTCATGGGTCATTCCATGTGGGTTGACTTGACCCGATTAAGAAAGATAAGGGAGACCATTTTACTCTTAGGACCATGATAACAATATTTGGTAAATTTAGTCGAAATTCCATGACTCTAATGCTCCAATTGAACCTCATGACCTATATAGGTCTTGCTCGAACTCTGCCAATACCTCCACAATGGAAGAGATGTGTAGAGATCCATAACCAACTGCAGAATCAACAATTCATTGGCTCTATACCCCTAACAGGAGCCATCACCTAATTATGTAAACAAATAATGGTCTTTGCTCATTACTATACTTCATATAATCTGACTGCACTGTTCCTACTCAGTACGAACAACTCAGGCAATAATCCACACCGAACATGATCAAAACCTCAAATGATGCCGCACTGTGCCGATAGGCCACCAATTCGAACGTGATACAAAGAAAAAAACCTCGGGACGGTACTACCCAACTCAGGCACTAATTCAGACTTTCCTTAGAAAATAAGAGGGAAGACATACAAAAATAGCATATAGAAAACTATACTCTACCTCGCACTGTTGCGGCGTGCCATCCGATCCACAAATATGATTTATATAAGGAAACATACATCGAGAAAAAATTGCTCATTATAACAAAATACCAAATATCGGTTACAAGCACGCTAAGTCCGTAATACCATCCTTGGGGGAACAAATAGTGCTATAGACTACAAAACTCAAGCACAACTAAGGTGAGATATACGATCTAAATCTTGAGATCCATCCTGCTCATTTGACATCATCTCTACATTGAACATCAACACATCAGAAAATCATCGAGCCATTCACAACTCACACGGCACAATATAACATTACATGAAATGACTGGCATTGAAATAATACCCCGACTACACTTCCATAAGAAGAGCATTAGTGAAATGAACACATCCAGCCTGATAGAAAGTCCATACTCACATTTAGATCTATCCGCAGACCTCAAGTTGATTCTGATCACACTAAACTAAACTAATAACCTTTCAGAGGTGCATAATAACTCTTTTTTTCTCATAATAAGTAAGAACAACCATCATAACTGGACTTATCCTCCGCAGTCCACAACCCAATAATCCGTGTGCCCTCCAGGCATCAACTCTCAATTTAACGGCATCCCTACAATTTTCATATTTGATTTAACTCTTTAATCAATCAAGTGGATACATGCCACACTATTATAACCTTCCCGTGGAGCACACTCCCACAACCTTCCGTCACAAATAACAGGTCTGTACATCCAAACCACCGGTCATACTAACACTGAAAACGATGACGAATCTTTAACCAGGATGCAAAGCCTTTTTCACAAAGCACCAATCTCGGGTGACACTGAGGACAATACCAACTTACTTTAAACACCCTTCCACCTAATTCGACCTCATGACATCCTTATCAACACTGAACTACAACCTTGATCCTTATTTCAACTTCCATAACACTTACAGCACCAATCATGCCAATACGCGATAGGACATGACTTTCATCATAATTCCGGAACCACTAATAGGCGAACACTACATCATACCAAATATTTTCACTTAACTCACTTTAGGAGAACCATAGCAACACGCATGTGAATTTTTGCAATCCTATAATATGCAAATCTCTAGGTAGTGGTCTAAGACACCATAGCCCTTTCGAGATCCGCCTACACATATTAGGCCATAATAATAGAATGTTTCTAAATAAAATCAATTACGGCAGCCGACAAGCCTCACACTTTCCGTCACAATCACTTGCATAACTTTATCACACTGAAGGAACTGATCACTAGCAGTATTATGCCAATTCAACTATGGATAACCAACCTATCTTCTTTCCAATTTATCCTTGATTGCTTTGGAAATAATAATAACTCCATTCAACACGTACCACACTACATCCACACTAATCCTGAGTGACGTTGAATCACGAGACCATGTTGTCACCAATCCAATGAACCATTTCATATCTCTCAAATGCAACACTGCAAGTCAAAATATCATAGAACAGTATGGGCACCTTCCCATAAGCTGCTACAAAGCTTGATTCCTAACTGTACTTATACGCTCGAAATCATTAGGCACCCAACTTTATTCCGTTGAATCTATTATGACCATTGCTGAGAGTCACCCACACTGACTTTGTCCTAAATATAATCAACTCGATGAATTATCTTGCACATGAATACCCTCTCGATGAAGCACCTGGCAGAATCACTCCCCTTTAAACCTCTATACAAGGCATAAATTCTGAATCCTTTCCCTAAGTCTGAACATGAAAACAAGGCCAACCATAGCACAGCATTAACAATACCTTTGCTCAGATTACCACTTATGTTCTTCTCCCACAGCTGAAATAACCCATCAACAAACTAATAACCAGAAACTGCGCAAGTAGTTAACCATGCAACCCAACCATCAGCTGTGGGACTCTCTCACTTAGCTCGAAGCCACTATTACACAACTCTGGAATTCATTAGGATTCTTAATCTCTTATTGACATAACCTTGCAGAATCAACTACCAGAATTCTCGAAATCCTTCTATGAAACCCCTTTTTGATACTCTAAATCATCAATCTCATTCACACGACCGATCTCTTTGTTGTCTAACTAATAGAATTCTTCGTAGAGGCTTCACCAATCACGGGACCGCTAACCTGCTCGCCAGGAATAACCCACCTGTGTAAATCACTTCCCAATATCTTCCAATGTTGTTGCATGGGGTACAATCGCTACGACATCAATAACCCCTCCTTAGTCTGAGGTCACTCTCTAGTTGCACAAGTCCATTCCTCCCTCGTGGATATTTCTTTAATGTGCGGAAACAACCTTCCAATTAGAAGTTATGTTGTATCCTTCTTCATTCAAGCAGCTCTTTCCCGTAATATCAAATCTCCCGCCACATAATGGCCCACACTTTAAATTAAATATGTATGCCCCAATCACAAATATATGACATTCCCAAATCGTTCCAAACTCTCCTTAAATTCCAGAGTCATGCTACCACAATTCCCTAATATAACTCTGCCACTATCCTACTTTGGTGGAACTCATCCCTTTAATCGACTACTCAACCTTTGCTTCTAATACATGGCCTTCTAGAAATTTTAGCCACCGCCTGACACTTCCCACATGTCTTTTTTCACACTTTAATGGTCAGTTGTTGCTTTAAATTAAATCCATCTTTGCAGAACTTGAAGCCACAAATTGCTACTAACTTTTAAACCTTTATGAAGACCTAAATCGATGCAAAATGCTCTAGAACTAGACAAATAATGGGAAAAACAATGAAAATCCACCCTAATGCTTATAACAATTCATTTTACGTAAAATCTCAACCCCGCTCGAAAGGTTGACAAAATCTCCCTCAGGCCCACATACTCGAATTCCGAAAATTTTCAAAGATAAAGTATACCCACAACCTTACGTTCTCAAATATATAATTGGCTCTCAATTTCATGTCCAAAAATGTGATCAAAATAAAAAAATATAATTTCCTAGGTTTTCATCAAAATCCCAAAATTTCTACTAATTTACATGATTTGCCATGTTAAAATCTAGATATAATCCAAGAAATTAACTTGCAATAGGTGGCAATCACTTACCGTCACATGGATGATGAAAATGGAGCTCCAAAATCGCTCCTAGGTCGGCTCCCATGGAGGAAATAAGATGAAATGAACCAAACTCATTCCCTTACACTTATACATTGCCCTATACGAGTCTTCTTCGCATTCACGAGATCCCCACCGCGTTCGCGAAGAAGAAAATTCCCAAAAATCATTTTCCCAACTCTTTTCAGATAGCTTCTAGTATAATAATCATAGCTTTTTGTACAATGTTTGGAAACTAGAATCCAAGATCCACAACTTTCATTTTTTGGTCATCTCCTAATTCATTATAAATTTAGAGATATAAGCTACCAAAGTCAGCCATGTGCAATATAAATTTCTTCTTCATCTTCCCTGACAGCCTGTAGTATAACAGCCATAACATTTTGTATAAAATCCAAATTCTATATGGTTTACATATCTGAAATCTAAACACAAAGAGCTACAATTTTAATTTCGTGATTATGTCCAAATTCCTCAAATGACCCTCCAAAATCAGGCCCACGCAGTAGAGATTTCCTTCTTCGCGAACGTGCAGAACAGAGACCCTGAGGAAAAATCCTTCTTCGCGAACGCGAGAGGATCCTTGCGAACGCGAAGAACAACACCAGATACCAGCATCAGCTATTTCAAAACATCCTGAAATGATCCAAACCCATCACGAAACACACCCGAGGCCCCCGGGCCCCCGTCCAGTCACACACACTAATCACGTAACATAATACGGACATGTTCGAGGCCTCAAATCACATCAAACAACATGGAAATCATGAATCGCACCCCAATTAAAACTTAATGAACTTTAAAACTTCAAACTTCTACATTCGATGTCGAAACCTATCAAATCAAGTCAGATTATTCTCAAATTTTGCACACAACCAACATTCGACATTACGGACCTACTCCAACTTCTGGAATTAGATTCATACCCCGATATCAAAAAGTCCACTTCCGATCAAACTCCTCAAAACCCTTCAAATTTCTATCTTAAGCCAAATGAGTCCAACCTCTGAATTCACTTCCGATCATGCTCCAAATGCTAGAATCACCATATAGAGCTATTCCCAGACATGAAATCCCAAAACGAACATCGATAACACTGAAATGCACTTCAAGATAAACTTAGGAAATTTTTTCCAAAATGCTAACTTTCACAATATGTGCCAAAACGCTCCCGAGTTATCCAAAACCCGATCCAGGCATACGCACAAGTTCGAAATCATCATACAAACCAGCTAGAACCTTTAGATCCCGATTCCGAGGTTGTTAACTCAAAAATACAATCCTAGATAATTCTTTCAACTTTAAGCTACTAATATGAGAATTCTCTTTCCAAATCAACTATGGACTTCCCGAAATTAAATTCCGACAATGTGTACAAGTCATAATGCATAAAATGAAGCTGCTCATTGCCTCAAACCATTGAACGATGTGCTAGAGCTCAAAATGATCGGTCGAGTCGTTACAAATATTACCATTAAAGTGTGTTTTAGGCCCAAAATCCTTACCTTGTCGAAGTTCCCTTGAAAATCCCTTAAAAAATCGCTAAGTAGAAACATATATACATTCTGCCTAGTCAAAACCGCGGTCCAATACCTGCTTCTGCGGTACAACTTCTGTGGTTATTTCTCCCCATCTGCAGAAACTCATTAAATCCAGCCTAACCGCATCTGCGAAAACTCTTTAAATCCAGCGTAATTACATTTGCGGTCAAATAGCCGCATATGCGGTTCTACAGGTGCGGCCCCTTTTCCGCATATGCGGTTCCAGGTCTCCCTCAACCTTTCCGCTTGTGCGACCCAATATAATGCATATGCAATACCGCACCTACGGTCCCCAAACCACTGGTGCGAAAACACCAGAAGCAGCAAAAAAATTGCAATCACTCAAGTTTCAAAACTTCCCGTTAGCCATCCGAAATCGCTCCGAGGCCCCCGGGACCTCAACCAAAAGGTCCAACACATCCTAAAACCTCATTCAAAATTGTTTCAATCATGAAAACACCTCAAACAAGACCAAATCCATCAATTCACATCGAATTCAACACTTCCTAAGTGTTCCAAAAACTTTAAAAACACGCTTTTGATCCAAAATCCAATCAAACCACATCCAAATAACCTGAAATCTTGCACACAAATCCCAAATGATATAGCGAAGCTACAAAACCTCTCGAAATTCCATTCCGACCCTCACATTCAAATCTTGCCAGTCAACTGGAAATTGCCAAAACACTAACTTCGCCAATTCAAGCCTAATTACACCGGACCTCCAAGACCAATTCCGATCACACTCCTAAACTCAAATCACCTCCCAAAGCTAATTGAAACATCGAAACTTAAATCCGAGCCCCTTAACAGATAAGTCTATATCAGGTTGACTTTTTCTAACTTATCCCTTTTTGAAAGAGACTAAGTGTCTTATTTCTTACGAAATCCACTCCGAACACCAAACAACAAATTCGATCACATAAAACACGGATAACGAAGCATAAAGAAGCAGAAATGGGGAAAACAGAGTAGTAACTCATGAGATGATTGGTGTGTGTATATAGAGCTTATATACTATGTATATCGAATGTGTGTGTGTGTATATATATATATATATTGCTTATATACTATACTATATATACAGCTTATATATTATATACTATACTACACAATATATATCGAACATAGCTTGTATACTTTGCACTTAGTATATATAATACACTATACTATATATGTATATATATATATTAACTCTTTAACAATACAAATAATGAATACAATATATATATATATATATATATATATATATATATATATATATATATATATAGAGAGAGAGAGAGAGGGAGAGAAAGAGAGACTGAGAGAGAGAGAGAGAGAGACTCTATAATATATATTTACATAATTTTAAATTGAATTAAAATTTATATATACACATATATATTTAAAAAATAAAATAGAAATAAAGTTATTTTTTAAAATAGCGAACAACTTCGGTCGCTATTTTTGTCAAAACAGTCAAAAAATAGAGACCAACTTTGGTCATTATTTCGGTCAAAAAGTCAAAACTTAATTTTCTACCAAAATAGCGACCAACGTTGGTCACTTTTTGTAAATCCAGAGTCAAAAAACGGGTTTCCCCTCCCATTCTCTTATTTTCTTCCCAAATTCTCTCTCAAAAATTTCCCCTTACATTCTCTATGTTGCTCATACAAATCATTCCACCCACCTTGTGCCACCACTATGACCGCGCCACTACTTTCTGTGTCACGACCCCAGTTCGCCCTCTGTGAATTGTCGTGACGGCACCTAGTCTATATGACTAGGTAGGCATAACAAGTCTGGAATATAAATAGAAAACTTGCGGAAATGTAAACTAAATCAAAGAATACCCAAAGAAAAATGATTTATAAGATGCCACTCGGGATATATAGCTCAACATCTCAAAAATCTTACAACACTATCCCAAAACACAGAAATTCACGGGAACACAAGCTGAGGGAAATATAGTAAAGTTCTCTAACTCCTGAATGTCTTCATCAATCGTAAGATAGAATGGCTAACCCTACAAGATAGAATAAAGATAGAGACTCCATGGTCTGCGGACGCGGCAGATGTACCTCGAAGTCCCCGAAAGCTCTCGCTTCCTCACAGATGGTAAGTCATACGGAGGTACCTAGATCTGCACATGAAAAATATGAGCAGAAAGGGCATGAGTACACCATAGCGGTACTCAATAAGTCCCAAGTCTAACCTTGGTCGGGTAGTGACAAGGAAGGTCACGACCCTACTGATGTAATAATAATAAAATAAATAATTGACTGTATAAAATGGAAAAGAGTACAACTGTATAAGTAATACAAATTTGAAGAATAACCACAACAACAACAACAACAACGCAGGAATAATGTAAACACCGAGGGAAGATTATGGCTCAAATCCAACTATAACACTGGGGATCTAACGAGATATCTCCCTGAAATCCCAATATATATATCCAATGAGTCTTTCAGGATACCGTCCTGTAATCCAAGTATCAACGCGCAGGGGTTACCGAAAATCCCGATACGTAGTCCCAAATATAAATGCCCAGTACTGGGAAAATGTACCGGGTATATTCCTCTAGTCCCATATAACTGTGCAGGGGGATCTATCGAGATTCTAACCCGTAGTCCCAAAGTAAACAAACAAGGGGGAGCTACCGGAATCCCACATCCGTAGTTTCAATGTAAATACATAGCAATAGCAAGAAGATATTCAGAAATGGAATTTCATATCAAGGAAACAAGTAATTCTAGCCTAACATGCTTCACGTAATGCAATCAAGGATAGTTAAGCAAATAGGAAATTTAAGTAAACTAAATATTCTTTTCTAACTAACAACATGCTAAGTTTGAAAGTATTAAAAATCATGAAAAGAAACATATTAATGAATACTTTAAGAAAAAAACATATTTCTAACAATATGCACAAGAACGCGCTCGTTACCTCATGCACAAGGTAATACAGTTACCAAATATACAAATCCTAATGGGAAGGTCTCCCACAC
The DNA here is from genome assembly GCA_034376525.1 of Nicotiana benthamiana. Lineage (NCBI taxonomy): Eukaryota > Viridiplantae > Streptophyta > Magnoliopsida > Solanales > Solanaceae > Nicotiana > Nicotiana benthamiana. The sequence continues at coordinate 24,084,997 of CM067333.1, read as the reverse complement.
AAGGTTAGATAAGGTGCTCACCTCGAACCGCCTTAATTCAACTTGAAACCAAGCTTTTGCCACAGGTATCTGACTCCAAATGGCTCAAATCTATTTAAATTCAATTGCACATTGTAAATACTTCTGATACTGATTCTACCAATAAACTCTAAACTAATATGTGAAATCATTTAAAATGAACAAAACTCCCCTCAATCCCACATCTTGGAATTGGGTGAAATATGCATTTTCATAAACCCCGTACTCCCACGATTCTATTCATAAATAGAACACTAAAATCGGAGTCCAAATGACCCCTGAAATCCTCATTTTAAGACCTCTTAAATGCAAGCACTAATTCCCCATTTTTCTTAAATTTCTCATCTCTAGTTAGGTCTTTGAAACATAAAAACGAGTTATGAAGTCAAGGACGTTACCTCTAAGTGATTCCCCTTTGTTTTCCTCAAAAATCCCTCTTAGAAGCTTTAAACCTGGATGAAAATGGTGAAAGAATCCCTATAATTTTCTAAGGCAGCTATTTATATGTTCTGTCTAGCGATTACCGCATTTGCGGCCCTAGGAGCGCATCTGCCCCACTTCTGTGAAACATCTACGACTTTCATTAAATTGGCCAAAACCACATCTGCGATAACTGTTTCGTATCTGTGAAACCGCTTCTGCAGTATAACCTCCGCAACTGCAGAAACTGAAGGGAAGGTATAAATTCGCTTTTGTGGTGCCACACCTGCGGAACCCAAACCGCATGTGCAGCTATGATAGGTACGAGCTGAGCCAACAATCTCTCAAATTCAAAAATCCTTCAGTCAACCATCTGAAATCACCCCGAGACCCTGGGACCTCAACCAAAAGCACCTACGTCACTTAATAACTTATTCAAACTTGTGCCAATCCTCAAAAAACCTAAAACATAATCGAAACCTCGGATTAATCAAGAACATAAGACTAAGAACTTCAAATTTCCTCAAAATACGCTTTCGATCAAAAACCCAACCAAACCATCTCTGAATAACCTAATATTTTGCATACACATCCCAAATGACATCACAGAATTGTTGCAACTCTCGGAATTCCATTCCGCCCCTTGGATCAAAATTTCATTATTAATCCAGAAACTTCAAAAATTCAACTTTCGGCATTTCAAGCCTTATATCGCTACGGACCTCCAAAACACAATTCGAACAAGCTACCAACCCCGAAATCACTCAACGAAGCTAACGCTACCATTGGATTTCCATTCCAAGGAAGTCTTCAGACCATTCCTACTACAGTTAATTTTCCAACATTTTAGCTCTCATTTAGGGACTAAGTGTCCCAAAACTCTCTGAAACTCAAAACTGGACATCCCAGCAAATCAAATTAGTAAAATTAAACTTGGGGAAAGAAGTTAATATGATGTCGTGGCGTTAATTCTTAAGATGACTGATCGGGTCGTCTTATCCTGCTACACTTAAACATTCGTTTGTCCTCGAACGAGCATAGAAACATACATGAATTAGTGAAAAGACACGGATAATGGCTAACATATCATGCTCGGCCTCCCAGGTCGCCTCCTCGATTGGCTGACCCCGCCACTGAATCTTTATTGAAGCAATTTTCTTTAACCACAAATTTCTGATCTGCCTATCCAATATAGCCAGTGTCTCCTCGACATAGGATAGATATATGTCCAATTGGACTGAACTTAAATCCAATACATGCAACGGATCCCTATGATACCTCCGGAGCATCGAAACATGAAATATTGGATGAACTCCTACCAAGTTGGAAGGTAAGGCCAGCTCATAAACAACCTCCCCAACATGTCTCATTATCTCAAAGAGACCAATAAACCTCGAACTCAACTTCCCTTTCTTCCCAAATCTCATAACTCCCTTCATATGCGAAACCGACGCAGAACCCGCTCTCCAACCATATAGGAAACGTCACGAACCTTCTGGTCTGCGTAACTCTTCTGTCTTGACTAGGCTGTACGGAGTCCATCCTGCATCACCATAACCTTCTCCATAGTATCCTGAACAAAATTTGTGCCCAATGGTCGAGCCTCGCACGACCCAAACCAACCCATCAGAGATCTACACCACCTACCATATAAGGCCTCACACGATGCCATCTGTATGTTGGACTGATAGCTATAGTTGTATGTAAACTACGCCAATGGAAAGAACTGATCCCATGACCCTCCATACTCAATCACACACGCATGTATCATATGCTCAACAATCATAATAGTGCGCTTAGACTGTCCATCCATCTGAGGGTGAAATGATGTACTCAACTCTACCTGAGTGCCTAACTTACGTTGAAGGACCTTCTAAAATAGTGATGTAAGCTTAGTACCTCTATTTGAAATAATGGAAACTAGAATATCATACAAACGAACAATCTCCCAGATATAAATATCCGCCAACCACTCCAAAGAATAAGTAGTACACACAGGAATGAAATGAGCAAACTTGCTCAGCCGATCCACTATCACCCAAATAGTATCAAACTTTTTCAAAGTTTGTGGGAGTCCAACTACAAAGTCCATGGTGGTCCGCTCCCACTTCCACTCTGGAATCCTTATCTGCTGAAGCAACCCACCCGGACTTTGGTGCTCATACTTCACCTGTTGACAGTTAAGGCATCGAGCCACAAATCCAATTATATCTTTCTTCATTCTCCTCCACCAATAGTGTTTCCTAAAATCCTGATACATCTTCACGGCACCTGGATGGATGGAATACCGCGAACTATGGGCCTCCTCTGGAATCAACTCTCGCAGCCCATTAACATTGGGTACACAAATCTGACCATGCATACTCAATACCCCATCGTCTCCAATAGTCACATCTCTGGCATCACCGTATTGAACCTTGCCCTTGAGGACAAGCTAATGAGGGTCATCATACTGTCGTTCCCTGATATCATCAAATTAGGAAGACTGATAAACCACGCAAGCTAGAACCCGACTTAGCTCTCAAAAATCAAATCTCACGAACTCGCTAGATAATCCTGAACAATCTACCGCCATATGCCTCTAATGCTGGTAAATATACCAAACTCCCCAAACTCTCCACCCGATGACTCAAGGCATTAGCCACTACATTGGCCTTGCCCAGGTGATACAAACTGGTTATGTCATAATACTTCAGCAACTCCAACCACCTTCTCTTGCACAAATTTAGATCCTTTTGCTTGAACAATTGTTGAAAGCTCCTGTGGTCAGTATAAATCTCACAGAGAACCCCATATAAATAATGGCGCCAAATCTTTAGGGCACGAAAAATGGAAGCTAACTCAAGGTCGTGAACATGGTAGTTCTGCTCATTTATCTTTAATTGTCTGGATGCGTAGGCAATCACCTACCGTCTTGCATCAACACCGCTCTGAGGCCAACCCTCGAGGCATCACAACAGATTGTGTAAGACCCCAAACCTATCGGAAATACTAGAACTAGGGTTGTTATCAAAGCTATCTTGAGCTTTTAAAAGCTCGCCTCACACTCCTCTGTACACTGAAATGGAGCACCCTTTTAGGTCAACCTACTCATAGGGTCTCCAATCAATGAAAACCCTTCCACAAAACGACGGTAGTAGCCAGCCAAGCTAAGAAAATTGTAGATCTCTGTAGCTGAGGATGGTCTGGGCCAACTCTGCACGACCGCTATCTTCTTCAGATCCACCCTTATACCCTCACTCGATACCACTTGTCCTAAGAATGCTACTGAATCCAACAAATATTCACATTTTGAGAACTTAGGATATAACTTCTTCTCTCTCAGAGCCTGAAACACAGTCCTCAGGTTTTGCTGATGATCTTCCCTACTCCTAGAATACACTAAAATATTATCAATAAAAACAATGAGGAACGAGTCAAGATACAACCCAAACATACTATGCATCAAATACATAAAGGCTGTCGGGCATTGGTCAGCCCAAATTACATGACACTGAACTCGTAATGGCTATACCGAATCCTGAATATAGTCATCGGGATATCTAGTTCCGAATCGTTAACTAATGGTAACTTTAGCACAAATCAATATTAGAAAACAGACGTGCGCCTTGAAGCTGGTCAAATATATCATCAATACGAGGAAAAGGATAATAGCTCTTCATTGTAGCCTTGTTCAACTGGCGATAATCAATAAACATAGGCATAGAACCATCTTTTTTCTTCACAAACAAGACAGGAGCACCGCAAGGTGAAACACTAGGTCGAATAAAACCCTTATCAAACAATTTCTGTAACTTATCCTTCAACTTTTTCAACTTAGAAGGAGCCATATGATATGGAGGGATAGAAATGGGATGAGTGCCCAGCAACAAATCAATGCCAAAATTAATATCTCTATCAGGCGACATGCTCGGAAGATCAACTAGAAACACATTGGGAAAATACCTTACTACTGGACTGAATGAACTAAAGGGTATTAACACTGACATATCTCACATAAGCTAAATACGTGCCACACCCCTTCTCAACCATACGCTGAGCCTTATGGAAAGAGATAAATTTACTGGGAGTGTGTTTTAAAGTACCACTCCACTCGGCACACGGCACACCTGGCATAGTAGGTGTCACGGTTTTGGTTTGACAATCAAGAATAGCATAAGGGAGCAACACCCAGTCCATGCCCAAGACATTATCAAAATAAACCATGCTGAGTAACAATAAATCGGCTCTAGTACCAAAACCACAGATAGTAACCAAACACGACTTATAAACGCGGTCCACAATTAAGAGAATCTCCTACAGAAGTAGAAATATAAATAAGGGAGCTCAAAGAATCTTGGGGTACACCCAAATTCGGAGAAAAATAAGAAGAAACATAAGAATAAGCCGAGCTTAGATTGAATATAACTGATGCATCTCTGTGACAGACCAGTATAATACCTCTTATGACAGAAGCGGAGTTAACAGCCTCAATAGGGCAGGAATGGCATAATATCTGGATTGGCCTTCCCCTCTAGGTTGACCTCTACCTCCCCGATCTCCACCCCTAGCTGTCTGGGCAGATGGGGGAGTAGATTGAGATGTGATCATAGCCTAAGAACTTTGCGGGGCACACTATGGCTAAGAAGTCAATGGAGGTGCACCCGTCCCAAGTCTGGGGCAATCTCTAACCATATGGCATGCGTCACCAAACTTAAAAAAAATTTTGGGACAACATGGTGGCTATGACTGGATAGGACTAGGTCAGCTAGATTGGCCTATTAAAGCACCCCTGCACAGGAGGCACGAAAGAAATCGAAGTTGCATAATAAAGATACTAAATCTAGGAGGGGCTGGAGCACTGTTGGTTGCTGGAAAAGCTGGCTAAATAGAGCAACTCATATAACCCCTACCATGACGACCTGCACCTGGGGACGTGAACTAGAATAATGGCTCGACTCTCGAGACCTCTTGGCCTCCCTCTCCTCTCTCTCCTTAGCATGCATACACTCAGTCGTCCTAAAAATGATCACCACCTACTGATAAGAAATGTCCATCTCCAACTCACAAGCCATGCTAGATTTTATTGTTAGAATGAGCCCCTCAATCAATCGGCGAACCCTATCGCGGATAGTAGAAACCAAGGCTGGTGTATGCCAAGCAAATCTGGTGTAACGGATAGCATACTCTGAAACGGTTATAGCACCCTGGCGCAAATGCTTAAACTCTGCGCGCCATGTGTCTCTGAGGCTCTGAGGAACAAAATATCTAATGAACAAATCTGAGAAGTGGGTCCAAGTTAGTGAAGCATCCTCGTCTTGACTGTCTAACTCATAGGTGCGCCACCACTCATAGGTAGCTTCTCAAAAGTGGAAAGTAAAATTCGCTCGACCCTGATATACCCATAATGCAGAAAATACGGTGGCACTCCTCCAGAAATCCCAAGGCATCATTTGATGTTAGTCCACTTAATACTGGAGGATCATACTTCTTGAACGTCTCAAGTCTCCACTACTCGTTCTCTGAAGCAGTTGTCCCATCCTCGGGCTGAACTGGCACTGCAGGCGGTACAGGAATGATATCTGAGACCTTCTCCACATACACTCGTAGCTCAGGAATGCAGACGGCAAGCGGCTATGCCTCCCCTAGCCTGGGATGTGCTACAGCAAGGGAAAGCAACCCTGCCTGAGCCAAGGTGGTGTATATACCGATGAACTGTGCCAAAGTCTTCTGAAAAGCTATAATAGTAGTAGCACTAGTCATGTCAGGTGCTTGGACTCTGGATCTACTGGTGATACCTTGACGGCAGCTTGTCCTGTCGATGTACCACGTGCATGTCCTCAGCCTCCACCCCGGCCTCTGACAGGTGCAGTAGGGGGCGGGTGCATGATTATCTCGAATAGCATGTGTCCTAAACATCTATGAGAGAATAGAAGAAAAATTTTAGAATTGTGATGCCAAAATATCGCACGACAAGGAAATCAAATGAACTAAAAAATTTTCCTAACAATTACATAGCCTCTCGTAGATAAATACTGACGTCTCTGTACCGATTAGCGAGACTCTATGAAGCTAGAGCTCTAATACAAAATAGAATAAAGAATGGCTAACACTACAAGACAGAATAAAGATAGATAATCCTCGGTCTGTGGACGCGGCAGATGTACCTTGAAGTCTCTAAAAGCTCTCCGTGCCTCAAGGATGGTACGCATGTGCAGAGGTACCTGGATCTGCACATGAAAAACAACCGTAGAAAGGGCATGAGTATACCACAACGGTACTCAGTAAGTTCCAAGCCTAAACTTGGTTGGACAGCGACGAGAAGGTCAGGGCCCTACTAAGGTAATAATAATAAAAGAAATAATTGATAGTATAGAACAGAAAATAGTACAACAGTATAAGTAATACAGATGTAAAGAACAACAACTACCATGCATGAATAATGTAAAAATTGGGGAAGAATACAACTCAACTCCAACTATAACAATTGGGGATCTTACAGGATACTGTCTTGAAATTACAATATAAATATCCAATGAGTCTTTCGGGATACCGTCCAATAATCCAAGTATCAATGCGCATGGGATCTACCAAAAATCCCGATCCATAGTCCCAAATATAAATACCTAGTACCGGGAGAATCTACCGGGTACATTGTGGTAGTTCCATATAACTGTGAAAGGGATCTACCAGGAATCTAACATGTAGTCACAAAGTAAACAAATAAAGGGGAGCCACCGGAATCCCACATTCGTAGTCCCAATATAAATACACAGCAACAGTAAGAAGATATTCAGAAAAGGAATTTCTTATCAAGGCCACAAGTAATTCTATCCTAACCTACTTTACGTAATGTAATACAGGCAAGTTAAGCAAATAGCAAATTTAAGTCAACTAAACATGCTTTTCTAGCTAACAACATGCTATGTTTGCAAGTATGACAAAGCAAGAAAAGAAACATGGTAATGAATACCTTATGAAAAAATTGATTTCCAACAATATGCACAAGTACACGCTCGTCACCTCATGCATAAGGCAATTTAGTTACCAAATATACAAATCCTAAGGGGAGGGTCCCCAACACAAGGTTAGACAAGCTACTTACCGGCTTAAAATCAACTCGAAACCATGCCTTTGCCACGAGAATCCGACTCCAAATGACTCAAATCTATTTAAATTCAATTGCACATTGTAAATAACACTTTAAGCAGTGATTCTACAATTAAACTCTAAGCGAATACGAGAAATCATGTAAAATGACCAAAATGCCCTTCATGCCCATGTCTCGCAATCAAGAGAAATTTACATTTTTAGAAAACTTGTACTCTCATGAGTCTATACATAACAAGAACACGAAAATCAGAGTCCAAATGACCCCTCAAATCCTCATTTAAAGGCCTCTTAAACTCAAGCCCTAACTACCCATTTTTCTCAGATTTCTCATCTCTAATAAGGTCTCTAATCACATCAAAACGAGCTATGAAGTCCAGGACGTTACCTCCACGTGATTCCCTTTTGTTTTCCTCAAAAATACCTCTTAGAAGTTTCAAACCCGGATGAAAATGGTGAAAGAATCCCTCAAATTTTCAAAGATAATAATTTATATGTTCTGCCCAGTGATTACCTCATTTGCAGCCCTGGGAGCGCATCTGCGGTCCCACTTTTGCGGAATAATATTGCTTTTGTGACTTTCATTAAAAGGGCCAGGACTGCATCTGCAAAACTATTTCACATCTGTGGAACCGCTTCTGCGGTATAACCTCTGCATCTACGGAAACAGAAATGAAGGCATAATTCTGATTATAAGGTCTCCATGCCGCTTCTGTGGTGCTGCACCTATGGAACCCAAACCGCAGGTGCAGTTATGATAGGCACCAGTTGAACCAGTAATCTCTCAACTTCAAAAATGCTTCTGTCAACTATCTGAAATCACCCCGAGGCCCTCGGGACCTCAACCAAAAGCACCAACATCACATTATACTTTATTCAAACTTGTAGTAATCCTTAGAACACCTAAAACAACATCGAGACCTCGGTTAGTCAAGGATTTAAGCCTAAGAACACCAAAATTTCCTCAAAATACGCTTTGGATCAAAAAATCCAACCAAACCATTTCCGAATAACCTGAAATTTTGCACATACATCCCAAATGACATGATGGAACTATTACAACTCTCAGAATTCCATTCCGCTCATCGGATCAAAATTTCACTATCAAACCAGAAACTTCAAAATTTTAACTTTTAGCATGTCAAGCCTAATTTTGCTGCGGACCTTCAAAACACAATCCGAACACACTCCCAACCCTGAAATCACTAAACAAAGCAAACGGAACCATTGAATTTCCATTCCGAGGTTCACACCGTTCTTACACGGTCAATTTTCCAATACTTCAGCTCTCATTTAGGTACCAATTGTCCCAAAACTCTCTGAAACTCAAAATCGAACATCTTGACAAATCATATTAGCAAAATTAAACTTGGGAAAAGCAATTAATTAGGGATTAGAGCGTTAATTCTTAGGACGACTGGCCGGATCGCCACAGTCTGCCACCAATATCCGCGCCACCACTATTTGCCAGAGCCACTACTATCATTTCCTCCTTTGCAGCACCACCACTGCCATTTTGTTCAAGGTTAGTAATCTACCTTATTAGCTTTTTAACTTTTAATTTTTGCTATATAATTTTATGTAATTTTTTAGAGTGTTTGTCCATTTATTATTTGGGTTTTTGGTTTGAACTACATTACATTTAAAATTAAGGCATAGAACTAAAACTAATGCATTTAAAATATATAATGTATTAATTATGAACTTAACGTAGAAATTATGAACTTATCTTTCTTAATATAACTCAAATTAATGTATTGAAATTATGTAGTTTATAAATTGATTTAAGGTATAAATTATGAATTGAATTTTTTGGATATGAATTAAACTTTAGTTTAAGAATTGAACTTTTAGTGTATAAATTTTAAATTTATGATATGAATTGAAATTTTAGGATATGAATTGGACTTTTAGGATATTAATTGGACTTTTAGTTATCTAAAAAAATATTAAGATATGAATTAACTAATTTAATTTCTTCTTGTTTTGTTTTTATAGTTAGAACATCGTACTTGGATGTACAATAGAAATTATCCTAATCGGCAAGGATTGCGGGAGGATATTGTAGAAGGGGTGGATGACTTTATTAGACACACAATGTTATTTTCACCATACCTAAGTGAAGGAGTAATTATGTGCCCTTGTATTAGGTACAACTGTATGAAGTTTGGAAAACCAGCGGCAATTAAGCATCATCTTTATAGGAAGGGGTTTATAGCAAATTACTTTGTGTGGACTAATCATGGAGAGATCGATAGTAGGCATGGGATATTTTTTAATATGGTTGTAGAGAATACAAATAGTGATTCTAGAATTCATGATATGGTTGCAGATGCTTTGGGATGCACTTAGGGGGTGAGCCCAATGAAAATGTTGAACTAAATCCTAATGATGATGCAAAACATTTCTATGAACAATTAGAGGTAGCAAGTCGTCCACTACGTAATGGAAGTCTGCACTCTTAGTTGTTTGTTGATGTTGGATTACAAAGTATCAAATCTGATTGGAATATTTCTCAGGCAGCCATGGACTCATTCATTGAACTTATGAGTGAACTAGTAGACTCTAACATCAAATTACCTGGTGATTTCTATAAGGCAAATAAATTAATTTTTAAGTTTGGTTCGTCAATGAGAATTGATCGTTGTGAAGATGGTTTCATGTTATCTTATAAAGATGATGAAAATTTAAGCAGTTGTAAATTTTGCGAAAAGCCTCGTTTCAAGAGGCTTTCTAGGGGTAAATGGTCTCTATCAAGGCTATGTAATATTTACCTCATATACCTAGGTTAAAGAGGTTATATGTGTCAATGAGTTCTACTCCTCATATGAGATGGCACTTTGAAAATAGAAGACCACCTAATGTTATGTGTCACTGTGAGCACGTGATTTTTTCCCTATATGAATTACTCCAATAATTTCAAAACAAAATAATTCCTTTTCATTATTCGTAATTTTGTAAATTTTCGTGGAATTTTCTGTTAATTATTTTCATTTCGTGTGCATGTTTATTTTATTTTAATTAATAGAAAATACATATGTGGCAGGTGCATTTAGGAGTTAATTAAGTGGTTTTATAAAAAGAAAAATCACAAAATAGTCATTTTGCACCTTTTTATTTTTAATTCGGATTTTGTTTTTATAGTAGTTTTTCTTTAATCTATTAGTTGTGGTAGTTAATTTGCTAAGTAATTTTGAGTAGAAATTAATTTGGGTTTGTTTTGTAGTTTTTATTTAAAAGAAATAAAAAGGAGTTAATTTGAATAGAAAAGAACAAGAAGGATCAAGATTTTTGGGCCAAACTCCATCAATTTACCCGGGCTCAAACCAAAAGTACCCCAGAAACACGTCTGAACCACCCAAACTTTGCAAGGTAGACCTAAGACATAGAATGTAGAGAATTTATAAAACGACTAAAAGAAGATATAAAGAAAAATAGCTATTGTTCCATTGGATTTTGAGTGAATTTCTACTGCTTTTTAACCTCTGAAATACTCCTTGAATAGCCTCATAGTCGAAATGGAATAATCTCAGTGTTAGTTTGTAGGTTTTTGAAGGCATTTTAGTTTGGAGTTTTAATTGAAATCATTGTTCCATCTAGTCTTTTTGTGATATCTCTCAATGTTGATTCCTGAATTGGTTTTTGAGTTACTGCACTTCAAATGATTTAATTTTTTTATTTAAAAAGCTGGGTTGAAATTCTGGTTGTGGATTTGTGAGTGCTGGGTGAAAGTTTTTTGGTTCAAAGATGTTTCGTGATTTATTTTGTTGTTGGGATCCTATTGTGACTACTGCTAAACCTTACCTCTTTACTCTCATTTCCAGGTACACAATTTTGTAACCCTTTGGTTGCGAAGTGAAGAAATGGAATCAAATGAGAGTTTAAAGCAGTGTATTAGATTATGTTGTTTACTTTACAGTTTTTCTTCATAATGTTTGTATGTTTGATCATCTGATTTAGTATGGTGTGGTTATTTTCAGTTGGATTAGCTAGATTACTGCATTACAATTGAATTATGGACTATAAAGCAAAAACTCAGCCAAATACCGATTAATAAATAAGTTGGTATTTAGGGTATGTAGCTAAATGTATGACTATCAGGAACTTTAACATGTCATTTCATCAATATGCGACTTTATCTTTAAGATTGGTAAAAATAGGCACTTCGTTTATATGGTATTATGTATTAGAGCAAGTGCCATAATGATAGCTTATCATGTTTTAAACATGTTGTGGTATTTTTTTAAATGCAAGTTGGCCATTAGAAAGGGATTCATTCATACATTCATGATAGCCACAAGTTGATTTGTCTGCCAGGTGTTAATTTCTATACAAATTTGCTTCTTTGGTTTGTTCTACATTTAAATAATCAAATTTAGGGTCAAATTTGTTGATATTAATTAAGAAATCTCAAATCAGTAATAACAATGTTTAGTTTTCAACTTCTATAGTCGTATTAAGACTAAAAAACAAAAACCAAAGGCAAGCATTGGTAATCTCTGTTGATACCTTCTATGTGCGGTTAGCAGTTGGTTTTTGGTATGGTAGGCTAGTTAGATCACAAAACTGAGCCCAATAGATTTGGTCCAAAGTTTCTAGCTACAGGCTCCTTTCAGGCCTGGATGTCTTTTGGATTCCAGGCAAGCAGATATGTCTACATGCCAATTGGACCTTTTGATCAGTTGGGCTTCTCACGCAGCCCATTGCTGATTTCTTGGTTGTTTTGTTGATTCTCAAGGATGGTCTATTGCCCATTTCTAAATTCAAATCTGGATAGGTCTTAGTCACTCAATTAGATTTTGGTGTAGACTTGAGGGGACCATATTTAACGAGTTATAATTAAGGGCCGTTCAAAGATTATGTCTAGAAATATTTTTGAATAGTCGAGGTGCACCATGCCAAATCAAAAATGATAATTGCATGGCCCTCGCATTAATTTCATAACCTAGATATAAAATAATTAATATTAGTAGAAATGCCTTTAGGGCCATTTAAAATATAGTTTTGATTGTGTATACATCCGCGTAAGAAAATTAATATTTTCAAAAAATAAATCGGAGTATGCGTTCGCACAACTTTCGCCAAACTCTCTTAATAATTGTGGACATATTTGCGTGAGAGAAATGGGTACACGTATGCGTGACCAGTTTCAAGATAATTTTTTTAATTTAAAAACGGTAAAAGGTAAATGCACATAGGTTCTAAAAGCAGTAATTAAACAATTTGGTTAAAAAAAGTATAATCAAAGCAACTGTGCTAGAACCACGGAACTCGGGAGTGCCTAAATTGATTACCCGGATTTCAATATTCGCGGATTATAATACAGAGTCAATCTTTTCCTTGATTCGAAATTTGAACCGGTGACTTTGGAAACCATAAACTGTCCTAGTGGCGTCTCTGAACTTTAAATAAATAATCTCGTTTCGATTTTCCTTTAATTGGAAAAGAACCTACAACCGCTGGTTCAAGGTTCAAGAATTCGATATTGTTTTATGATTTTTACTTGGTTTTATTTATTGTTCATAGTGTTGTATTTTTGTGAACCTTTGTGCTAATTGCTATCTATTTACCGCTTTAATATTGTTTGAATTGTATATAATTTTCTTTTTACGCCACCCCTCTGAGACTTCTGGAAATGGGTGCACATGTTCGCATGGCTCGCTTCTTTTTGTAGAATGTGTACCAAATATAGCGAGGCTGGGCAAGCGACAAGGCCAGGCAAACTTTAGTGCTCCCAGTACATGCCCCATCATCGACCCCAGTTGTCCACTCAGGTAACCCAAGTCTAGACCAAAACCCCAATAGTTAAACCTAGAACAATACAGCTTCATACCGGATCCCTAGTAGGAACATTTGTTTGCATCATGTACATTTGACTTAGGGGACTCAACACAGGGTTTGGGTCCGTCTAGGACAAGTGTGCCCGAAATAATAGACCATGCTGATGTATTCTATGTGCTATGCGAACATTTATTTGTTTCGGCTTACATCCTAACCGTCTAGGGAAATAAAGCAAAGAGAAAAACCAAGAGTACCACAGGGAAGAAATAAAGCCCGGTTCTAAGAAAATCCTGGTATTCGAAAACGTCTCGAAACTCTGCCAAAATGTTTCAAAAAAGAGTTATTTCAGAAGTGTCAAACACTGTGTTCTTTCAAATGTGTCAAAACTAACCGAACTATGCAGGTATGGTTCTCACCAGATGTGGGATGCGTAGGCAACCTACATAAGGTTCTGCCTTTTTTTGAAAAACAAACAAGTAAAAGAGAGTCAGTGGTCATGTGAATACTGTCAGGAGTTTTGGTCAAAATAAGTTGATCCATCTTCTGCATTGTCTTAAACCATTCTTGCCGATATAGCCTTAGGGTATTTTTCAGTTGTCAAAAGGCAATTTTTATAAAAGAACGGACAAATTTGTGAAATGTGATAAAATAATCCTCCCCGCCCTCAAAATTAATGTGAAATTGGGAAGGGGCCACAATTGCAGAAACAATCATTTGGCTAAATTGGCATATACGGGAAGAACTCATGGTACTTTTATGTGTTTTTTTTTTCGGAAACCTGTTTACAACAAAGTCCACTAGAATCAACCCTAACCTTAACCTTCCATGGGAACAAATGAATACTATTCAGGATCCGCCCAAAATAGTCAGGGAACAGGCTCAGTTGCACTTGCGTATGTGGAGGAATGATCTGGATGAAGATGGTTAGAAATGGGTGAAAAACCAATTGGGTGCCCTTATAAACATTTTTGAGATTAAATCACTGGGAGATCTAATTAAGGCTTTGGCAACGTTTTGGGATCCTGTCCGCAATGTCTTTCGTTTCTAGGACTTTGAGATCACCCCTACTTTAAAAGAAATGGCCAGGTACATTGAGTTTGGGCGGGATTTGAGGAAGCAACAACTTATATTACCAAGGGCTCCATCGATGCACAAGTTTTTTGACCTCCTGAATATTACTAAAGAGATTAATAAAGACCGTGTAAACAACGGGTGTTGTGTTTTCCATTTCATATACTTCAGGTTTTGGCACTCTTCTGGTTTTGAAACGCATGAAAAACATTTGAACAACAAATAAGATAAGGGTCGTTGGCAAAATCATCGCCGGTTGCATTTATTATGGAATTCTTGGGGATTATGGTTTTTCCGAATGAGAAAGGACAGTAGATATTCGTATGGCTAGAATTGCACAAATCCTCACTACCAAGAAAGATCATACACTTGCGCCATTTGTACTGGCGGATATCTATGGAGCATTGACTTTATGCAAAGCAGGGGCTCAATTCTTTTAAGGTTGCAACATCCTTCTGCAAATGTAGTTGGTCGAGCATCTTTACCATCATACCAGATTCATGAGCTTTGGTTTGAGCCCGGATAATATCATAACCAGTTACGAGGAAAGGGTAAAGGATTACAATGCACCTGAAGGGTTTGAAGCATGGGTCTCCCACTTGAAAGCTTTCAGTTCAAGTGAAGTTGAGTGGACTATAGGATGGCTCCCTAGGACAGAATACATATACATGACTGCTACCAAAGGCTACTTGAGGTTAATAGGTGTAATGAGTATTAATCTATATGCACCATAGGGGGTCTTAAGGCAATTAGGAAGGTATCAGATTGTGCCCGAAGATGAAGATCTAAGCATCCAGGTCATAGAGTTACATCCAAAAGCTACATTGCCCGAGGTTTTAGTTCAGCATGATTAGAATAGCTACCGGTATCAGAAAATGGCACCCAGGTACCAGACATCACCAATGGGGAAGTAGATCAAAACTATGTTGTTTGGTTTGAGAAAAGAACTTGTGTAAACAACAAGCCAGAACCCGAGTCCGATAGGCCTGCCAAAAGGCACCATTTTCAAGCCTTTGATGACAAAATTTAAGAGAGGTTAGCCTGGAGCGAGAGGGAAAAGAAATGTAAGGCCACCATCCAAGATCTACGATAAAAGCTCTTAGAGCCCAGGTACGACAGTTGAAAATTGTAGCCGAGAACCTAGGTCGAAGAAAGAAAGATGAAAGGCTCATTTATAACATTACTCAAAAGGTATGTGACTATGAAGATGACCTACAAAAAACTGAGTCCGAACTAGCAAACGCATAAGCGAGGTTGGCTACAAGTTCCAAAAGGAGTGCAGCTTTCATTCAATATATGAAAGAAAGATATGAAAGAGGGGTCACAGGATTTGAAAAGGCAATTGGCAACCTCAAAGATGAAATGGCTGAAGTGACAAAAACATAGGCTGAAAGAGAACATTGTTGCGCCTTAATAGCATGGTTGGAAGAGGAATTACAACAATTTCAAAAGCAAAACCACGCTGCCACTCATGTCTTAGAGGCTAGATCCCATTTGATTAGTTTTCTGTTGCAAGAGAAGGGTATCATAAGAGAGAGAGTTCAAAGGATTGCTAACTACATTACCATGAAATGTAGTGCGTGCAAGGACATGAAAAAGTCCATGTTTTTCACCATTTTTATGATCTTCGTCCGTCAGATAATGGAAGAACTTTATCAGCTCCAAGATGACATGGCAAGTAGGCCCAGTGCTAGACCCGTTGGTGTTCCTAGGGCAGGGTTGGAGGCACTGATGTATTCGTGATTTTTGTTTGAGTCTGTATTTTCTTTCTTTTGGAGTCTTTCAGTTGTTTTTTTGTCTGTATTTTCTTTTGTTGGAGTATGATAACTTATTTTAGAGTCTGTATTTCATTTTTTTCATCAGACTCTGTTATGTTTTTCTTGAGTCTGTTAGTTTTGAGTTTTTGTGATCAAAGCATCTACTTTTTAGAAAAATCAAAAATCCCAAAATATTTTGTAATCTATTTTACATTTATTTTTCCAAGAACTACGCTTGGTCTGATTGATGCGGGGTCATGATACATAGGCGATCTCTATAGTATTCAACCGTAACCCTAAGAGAAAAGAAAAGAAAATAAAGGAAAAAGAAAAGAAAAAAAAGAAAAGAAAAAAGAGAGAAAAATAAGAAAACCCAAAGAAAGAAACAATGAAAAAACAAGAGGAAATGCGAGAATAGAAACAAAGAAAAAGAAAAGGCAAGAATGAAAAGAGGAAAAGAAAAAAAAGAAGAAATATAAAAGTCGGGATGACGCAAGCAGCTGAGAAAATACATAATAGAAACATTAACTGCTTATGGTGCATTCATTCCCCAAAACGTGCGTTACCAATCTGTTAAAGCCCTAAACACAAACAAGGTTGTTGTTGATGTATTTAGTCTAGGTAGGTGGTTAGTTGATTGGGATTCTGGCAACTCACTCTATAATGCCTGGTCAAAAAACAAGGTGAACATGGCTAACCAAGAACTTCAAGCACGTATTGTGGACCCGTCAAAAAAGGTGGCAAAATTGGATGTTACTGTGATAAAGGAAGAAATGCACAAGTTTAAACAACAAATGGATGAGATGTTCCAGGCTTGGTCAAAAAGGCATCCACCACCGATTTATCCCGCCAACTCTACTTAGATCCCACGATTGGCCCAACCTCAGGAACCTCCCACTATGATCTCATATCCAGCCTTTCCCCTCTACCAACAATGCTCTTCCCATACTTCCCAAGCTACATCATCTAAACAAATCCCATATCCTCCTCCACCAGTCACTCTCGTATTTGTGGCAGCTCCACCTACTGCATTACAACGATCTTCCAGTGAGCCTCTGCTCCAGACTCATGACAACCAGTACTATCCTCTCTAGCCTACCTTAAAAGTTCCAGAACTATATTCTTACACCCATCATCTTGATCTCCTGGCAGAAATCGAAAAGCCACCAAAAAAAAATCCCAAACATGAGGAAATAATCTGCAAGGTCAGAAGCTTAGTACAATCGCTCAAAGATATGAGGGGGTTGGGAGGTCAAGTAAGCGTGGTATATAAAGATTTATGTCTGTTCCAGATGTTCATTTACCTGTAGGGTTCAAGACTCCCATGTTTGACTTGTACGACGGGCATGGGGACCCAATATCACACTTATGAGGGTTTTGTAGCAAGATGAGAGGAGCGGGCAAAAGAGATGAATTACTGATGGCATATTTTAGCCAAAGTCTAAGCAGATCGGCATTGGAATGGTATACCAGAAAGATCACAGTAGGTGGTACACATGCGACGATTTGGTCAAGGCCTTCGCCTGCCATTTTCAGTACAATCATGAAATTAATCCTGACCACCTGCCATTGACGAAGATTGAGAAAAATCCCAATGAGAGTATCAGAGAATATGGATTCCATTGGAGAGAGCAAGTCGCAAGGGTTGACCTTCCAATGAAAGAAAGTGAGATGGCTGATTATTTCTTGCATGCTTTGGAGCTTACTTATTTTGGTCATTTACTTTCAGCAATAAGCAAGTCTATTTATGTGGTAGTGAAAATGGGAGCCATGGTTGAGGAGAGACTCAAGTCCAACAAGATCATGAATTATTCAGAAATCAAAGTAACCACCAAGGCCATTCAAAATGGTACTGGGTGCACTTGGGAAAAAGAAGAAACAGGATGTTGCGACAGTTGAGTTAGGAGCTTGGGTCGGATCCAAGGGCCCTTCATGTTACTGCAACCACCCTTTACCCTATAACCAAACTTACCCTCACACTTCATAATGCCCACCACAACAGTATTACTTGCCACCATATCCCGATTTTTCGTCTATCATGCAAAAAATACACTTAAGCTCCTGCCCACGTGTAGTGGCGGGCGCCAACCCTACATAATCCCTACCCAGCTCCACAAATACCTATCCACCCCCAAGAGCAGACTGAAATCCCCCTGGAACAAGTTTCAGGAAATTTCCTGCCACCAATAATGAGAGGGCGCAGAAGAAGAAGACATTCACTCCATTGGGAGAATCTTATACCAGTATATTCCACAAATTGACACATTTGGGTATGTTGAATTCGAGTGAGCCAAAATTGCCAAATCTTCCCCTAAGGAATCTTGATCACTCGGTATGTTGCGAATATTGTTCAGGTGCTCAGGGGCATGACACAAAGAAATGCTGGCATTTGAATATATCTATTCAAGAGCTAATCGACTCCAATCGAATCGTGGTCCAAGCCCCAGAGGCACCTAAAATCAATCAGAATCCACTGGCAGCCCATCATGAGACCCATATGATTGAGTTGATACACAAAGGAGCGGAGCCTAAGAAACCCTCACAGACGGTGATGATAATCCGCTCCAGCAAAGTCGAGCCAAGTGAAAAGTCAACAAGTGGAGAATCACTCATCCAATTGAAAGGGATAGAAAATAAACCATCTGTGGTAGTCGAAAAGGGGTCGTAAATTATTGTTGCAGCGAATCCAGAGAAAGCAAAAGTGGTGGTACCGGGGGTAGCGAGTAATCCTGTTGTAGTCATGAATGGTGCTCGCACAGAGCCTATTATTATAAAACTAGTGACTCAGCTGCCAGTAATCAACAGCAAGGTTATTCCTTGGAATTATGAGCAAGTGATAGGGACGTATAAAGGGAAAGAAGTTATAGAAGAACTTTGTGAAGATCATTGTCTGACTCATTCGGGAAGATGCTTTGCCCCCGAAGAGTTAAGAAAAATTAGAATCACCAAGGATAACCCGTTATTGGTAAAGAAAGTTGTGGCACAAGAGGAAGTGGAAGATTTTCCGAGAAAAATTCTATTGTAGAGCAGTTGAGCAAAATGCCTGCTTAGATCTCATTCCTCTCATTGGTGATCCACTCTGATGAGCACCGTCGGGCGCTGATGAAAATATTGAATGAGGCCCATGTTCCTAATAATATTTTAGTGAACCACTTGGAGAAGATAGCAAACAAAATATTTGAGGTGGACAGAGTCGCTTTCTCCGATGATGAGTTTCCCATAGAGGGTACCGAACATAATAGGGCCATGTATTTGATGGTGATATGCGAAGATTCTATGGTCACTCGAGCTATGGTCCACAATGGATCTAGCACAAATATTTTCCCTCTCTCCATGTTGAACAAGCTGAAAGTGAACGATGATAGAATTCATAAAAACAGCATTTGTATTGGGTGGTTCAACGGCGAGGGCAAAGATTCAGTGGATGATATAATACTAGAGTTGGCGATAGGGACCATTGAGTTCACTATGAAATTTTAAGTGTTGGATGTGGCATTCTCTTATAGTCTTTTGCTGGAACAACCCTGGATTCATGTCGCTAAGGCAGTTCCATCCACCTTGCATCAGATGGTTAAATTTGAATGGGACAAAAAAGAAATTGTGGTGCATGGTGAGGAAAACATGTGTGCCCAGAGTGATTCCATCATGCCTATCATCGAATTTGAGGAAGACATGGGGCCATGGGTGTATTAGGTCTTTGACCCGATATTAGTTGAGAAGTTCCCAAAGGGGAAAAACATTTTGGTTCCTACATTAGTGGTTGCATTAGTCATAGTGGCTTCTGAGATGTTAAAGAATGGTTTCGTACCTGGCAAAGGCTTGGGTGCTTCTTTGCATGGCATCATACAACCAATGTCTCTGCCCAAATATTTAGGTACCTTTGGATTGTGGTTTGAGCCCACGGCTGCAGACGTGAGACGAGCCCAAAAAATGAAGAAGAGGGCATGGGTCCTTCCAAAGCACGTCTAGGATTTGTCCAGGTCATTTGTCAAGCCAAGTTCCAAGAAGTGCTCAATAGCAACGGTTCCTAGTTCATTGATTGATGTTGATGGAGATTTGGATAAGGGGTTTGAGTGGTTTTTCAATGATGTTAGCATGGTGGGAAGGATCAAGTCAAGCAGATGTGCAATTCATTAGGCCAAGTGCAAAGATCAATAATTGGGAAGCTACTCCTCTTCCCACTAGGAGGGAGCTTTGGTAGTGGGATTTTATTTTTCTTTCAGTTTATCTGGATTATTCGAGGGTTGTAATTTAGATACTATATTCCGTCCATTTGGATGTTTTAAAGCTTGTTATCTTTGAATTTCAACAAAATGCAATTTCCTTTTCTTCTTCAATCCTGATAATTTTATTTTTCTTTTTCTTTTATTTCTTATATAGTTCTTTTTATGCTGGTATCAATGACATGAAATGCATGAGTAATCCTCGGCCTAGTCTTAAAATCCAATATAATTTGCTGCCCAGTCTTAAAATCCAATATAATTCTGAAATAATAATATAAGAAATTGAGTATGATGATGAATTGGAATCTAACGATGATGAGGCCTTCGAAGATATTAGTAAAGAATCAAGCTATTTTGAAGAAAACCCCAAGCCTAAACTAAATGATGCAGAAGCAACCAATTTAAGGACCGAGATAATGTTAGGGAAACTAAAATAAGTGTCCATTTTGAACCACAACTTAGAGAGGAGATAATTAAAGCATTGTTCGAATACAAAGATGTTTTTGCATGGACATATGATGACATGCTGGGTATGAGCACCGACTTGATGGTTCACAAATTTCCCACTAACCCGACATTCCCTTCCCTCCCCCCCCCCCAGTCAAGAATAAGCTAAGGAAATTTAAAATCTATATGAGTGTAAAGATAAAAGAAGAGGCCACCAAGTAGTTTGAGCCCAAGTTCATTCGAGTCACATAGTATCCCACCTAGTTAGCCAATGTTGTGCTTGTGCCAAAAAAGGATGGAAAGAGTAGGGTGTGTGTTGATTATCGAGATCTCAACAAGGCGAGTCCAAAGGATAACTTCCCATTGCCAAACATCCATATATTGATTGATAATTGTGCCAAACATGAGATCGGTTCTTTCGTGGATTTTTATGCGGGCTATCACCAGATCTTAATGGGTGAGAAAGATGCAGAAAAATGGCATTCATCACACCATGGGGAACGTACTGCTATCGGGTCATGCCATTTAGTTTTAAAAATGTCGGGGCAACCTACATGAGGGCCAATGACAATAATATTCCATGACATGATACATAGGGAGGTCGAGGTTTATATAGATGATGTAATTGTAAAGTCCAGGAAGCAGCCTGACCATGTCAGGGATTTGAGAAAGTTCTTCCAAAAGTTTTGCAGGTACAATCTTAAACTCAATCATGCAAAATGCGCATTTGGTGTTCCATCTGGAATGTAGTTGGGGTTCATATTCTGTCTTCGAGGTATTGAATTAGACCCGTCAAAGATCAAGGCTATCCAGGAACTGCTACCCTCCCAAGAAACAAGACTGAGGTGATGAGTCTGTTGGGGAGATTGAATTACATTAGCAGGTTTATTGATCAACTCACGACAACTTGTGAGCCTATCTTCAAACTATTAAAGAAATATGTTGTGGTCAAGTGGACATATGAATGTAAAGAAGCATTTGATAAGATAAAGAGGTAATTGTCAAACCCACCTGTGCTTTTCCCGCCAGAACCAGGGAGACCTTTGATTTTGTATTTGACGGTCTGGGACAACTTATTTTGATGCGTGTTGGTTCAGTATGACATCGGTAGCAGGAAGGAGAAGGCCATAGATTATCTCAGCAAGAAGTTCACATCGTACGTGGTTAAGTACACTCATATTGAGAGGGTGTGTTGTGCCCTAACATGGGTAGCCCAGATGCTGAAACATTATTTGTCATCTTATACTACTTATATCATCTCTCGCTTGGATCCGTTAAAGAATATCTTCGAGAAGCATTTACCCATGGGGAGGCTTGCAAAGTAGCAGATCTTGCTCGCAGAATTTGGCATTGTCTACGTGACTTGGACTGCAATTAAAGCACAGGCATTGGCCGACCATTTGGCTAAGAATCCTATCAATGAATAATATGAACTTTGAAGACTTATTTCCCTGATGAAGAGGTAAGGCACATTGATGAGTAGGAACAGACTGAAAAGCCAGGATAGAAACTTTTCTTTGATGGGGCTGCTACCATGAATGGTATTGGGATAGGAGCAGTACTTGTTTCTGAAACAGGGCATCACTACCCTGCTACGGTTCAGCTTAGGTTCTATAGTACTAACAACATGGATATATACGAGGCATGCATTTTGGGTTTGAGGATGGGTGTGGATATGGGTGTCCAGGAAGTCTTGGTCTTGGGTGACTCGGACCTTCAGGTGCACCAGATTCAGGGATAATGGGAAACACAGGATTTAAAGCTCATACCTTACCGAGAATGCTTGTAAGATCTTTTTCAATGATTTCCATCAATATAGTTCAGGCATATTCCAAGGATTCACAATGAGGTTGCTGACGCCTTGGCTATTATGGCATCAATGTTGCAACATCCCGATAAGGCTTATCTGGACCCTTTGCTGATTCAGTTCCGCAATCATCGTGATTATTGTAATGTGATGAAAGAAGAGTTAGATGGGAAACCTTGGTTTCACGATATCAAGGAATATATTGACATGGGGTATATCCAGTATAAGCCACAAGTGATCAAAAGAGAACAATTTGGTGTTTGGAAAGCGGCTCTTTCTTCAGCGGAGGGGTGTTGTACAAAAGGACTCTAGATCTTGGACTGTTGTGATGCATAGATTCCATACAGGCCACAGCTGGGATGACCGAAGTTCACTCTGGAGTTTTTTTACCGCACCTGAGTGGGTACGTGCTGGCAAAGAAGATCCTCCAAGCAGGTTATTATTGGCGCACTATGGAACGAGATTTTATCAGCTTCGTGCGCAAATGTCATCAATGCAGGTGCATGGAGATTTGATTCATTCTCCACCATCTGAATTACACACAATGACTGCACAATGGCCTTTTGTTCTGTAGGGTGTGGATTGTCATTGGCCAATTGATCCAGCAGTGTCAAATGGGCATAAATTCAATTTGGTGGCCATAATCTATTTCACCTAGTGGGTAGAGGCCAAAATGTTGAAGTCTGTAACTATGAAAGCGGTGGTCAATTTTATGTACTCAAACATCATTTATTGGTTTGGGATATCAAAGGTGATTTTTATAGAAAATGGGGCTAATCTCAATAGCCATCTTATGAAAAAGGTATGCCCGGTTCAAGATTACACACCGCAATTCTACCCAGTACCTACCCAAGGCAAATGGATCAGTTAAAGCAGCCAACAAGAATATAAAGAAAATACTTCGGAAAATGGTGGAGGGTTCTAGACAGTGGAATGAAAAGCTTCCTTTTGCATTGTTGGGTTATCGCACTACTGTTTGTACTTTAGTAAGGGAAACTCCTTATACGACAACGAGGCAGTGATACCGGCAGAAGTGGAAATCACATCCCTTCGAATTGTCATGGAGGCTGAGATCGATGATGATGAGTGGGTCAAAACCCGCTTGGAACAATTGATTTTGATCGACAAGAAAAGATTGGCAACAGTCCACGAAAGTTTGAAGTGGTTCAGCAAGTATTAAGACGTATCCTTCCACATCAGGCAAAGGCCAAAGGCAAGTTCGCTCCAAACTGGTAGGGCCTATTCATCATAAATAGAGTGTTGTCAAGAGATACTATGTATGATTTTCTTTAAGTTAATTTGTATTTGTTTGTACTTGGCGTATTGTTGAAGATTGGAATGACAAAGGTATTTTGTTTTTCAATCTAAACACTCTATCCTTTGTTAGCCCCTTTTGAGCCTTATTTATTTTCTTTCATACCCCTGTTTCGAAATTAGTAGCAAAAATCAGAAATACAAGCGTAAAAGATGAGTAAAGGAAAAGGAATGAAATAAGAAAAGAATGAAAATAAAGAGAAAGAAAAAATAGGAAAAAGAAGAAAAAGAGAGAGGAAAAAAAACAACAAAACAACTGTTGATATTCAATATTTTATATGTATTTTTATAATCAAAATACCTTCTAAATAGCATATGTATGCAGATATAAACATGCCCAAGAGTTTTAGTATTTTTTCCAATTTTTAAGATTTTAAAAAATCATTTTATTGTCTATTTTAACGTCACAAAATTCAAGAATTATCCCCAAAATTATCATTATTGGTGAATAATTTATTTATATCCTTATATTTTTACCAAAATATATTTAAAGTTATTTTTTACAAATTTTTATAAATTTGTTTGGTATTTTTAAAACTTAAATGGCATATAATTATAATTATAGCCTATTTTACGAATAACAACATTTACAAATATAAATTATTCCCAGTATTTTCAGACTAATATTTATATTTTATTCAATAGTTCAATAGTTCAAATTTATTTTTTAAATCATTTTAACTATTTTTTTATAAAATAGAGAAGGAAAAATTTGCTATTTAATACATAACCATTTCTATTTTAAATGTAGCCCCAAGTTAACCACCAATTCTCTCCAATTAAATGAACCAATTTTTAATTTTTAACCCGGCCCCTTAACCTGTTTTCAGACCCATCCGGATTTTCTATTAATTTAGGTCGTTGAACATTTTGATCAACGGCCCTGATTCCCCTTTTCCTTTTTTTAATCCCCTAACCCCTCTAACCCTAGCTCATTTGCACAAAGACGCTGCCTCTAAACTCCCTTCATCTCCCATAACCTCTCTAGCCCTCTGAGACCCTAACTCTACTCCACTGATCTCCGTCTCATTTTTACCAGAATCCATGGCAATCCTTGCCATGGATTGCCT